>JAGFMF010011760.1:10579266-10618067 GCA_019455555.1 Galemys pyrenaicus
TCTGTCTGTGGTGAATCCTCTCACCCCCCACACCTCTGGCCTGTACCCCAGTGCTTGTATGCATAAATAAATAAATCTTAAAAAAAAAAAAGAAAGAAATAAGAGACATTTGATGTGAAGAGTTCTGTGAGTGTTCACAGCAAGTTAATAGTCTGACTACTAAAGTTAGCTTGATGTTTTATAATAAGAGAAGTCAAACCGATAATCCAAAAAACCATTCCTATTTCTCCAAATCAGATCTTTAAAGTTGCATTTTTTTAAAAAATGCATCTGCTGTTAATAATTCATTTGAAACAAAATGATACCCTGAACACATGACTCCGGAAGTCGCCCCACTTCCATCCCTGCTCAGCAGTGCCCTGCAAACCTCCTCTTGCAGGAAAACACCCACGTTCTTGAGAACTGGAGCAGCTCTCTATTCGAATGTTCCCTGGAGCAGAGCTTCCTCCCAGCACTTGGGGGTCTGGGTTATAAAAGGAATGTTTTCACTTGCCAAGAAAAAAAACATTAACGTAAGATCAAAGCTTCACGATGCCTGTGATAGCAGCAGCAGAGTAAGAGGTAACAGGGCACGGGGCATGGCTGAAATTTACTGCCTAAGGAGACAACACCAGGGGCCTCCCTGGTGGTGCAATGGACTAAGCAATGCACTAGGAAGCAAACCTCAGTCACTGCAGCATGAGTTTGAACCCCGCTGCCGGCCAGGGAGCTGACCCACATGGCACAGCAGACCTCTTTTGCCTCTCCTGCTGCTCCTCTCAGCAGTGTATTTCAGTCCATCTGCCTGTTCTGCTCCCCACTCTGTCTCTGGTGAATCCTCTTACCTCCCACAACTCTGGCCTGTACCCCAGCTCTTGTATGCATAAATAAATCTTTGAAGAAAAAAAAGACAACACCTCTCCAAATGGACCTCTTCTGGCCCTTCTCCAAAGACAGACTGCCATCACCCTGCCTCCATGTGCCTGCCTTCCACTCCAGTCATGGCATTACCATCATCTCAGACCCTAGTCTATGCATGTTTATTCTACTTGCCCCACCCCACCAAATATGAGCTCCATGAAGACAGGAATTCTGATTGCTCTATGGCCAGTGTCCGGAAGAATGCCTGATACAGAGCAGCATTTGGAGAGAGAGATTGGATAAACAAGTGAATTATGAAAAATGAAAAGGATGTCTTCATGAGGCTTGTATAAAAATTTATGTCTCATTATATTGAAAGTATCCCTCTCCCACTGAGGGGGATTTTAGTTTGCTTTCCTTAACACTTCCCAAAATTTTCTAATTTTTTTCTCAAAAACTAAATATAATTTTGTGTTACTTAAAAACATATTTATAAAAAGCAAAACCCATAAATCAGGCGCCAATGGGGTAAGGGAAATCATGGAATCTGCCTTTGCCAAGAGCACATCACACCCAAGATACTCTGCTGCTAGATCACATAACCCCTCACAGCAGGGTGGGGACCCGGGGAGGCCCAACTCACCCTGCACAGCCAGGAACTGGCTGAGGCTCACATTCATGTTGCTCCCTAAAAGACCATCACCCTATATATTTCCAAAGATTGATAGTAGGTCTCAGAAAACCTACTAAATGCAGGAAAAAAAGGTACTAAATAAAACTGTAGCCACAAGGCAATTGGAGATAAGATGAAGTTTGAACAGTTTCTTCTATCCATCTGTCTTTCCCTCTTACACCTGGAAAAGGATACTGGGACTTTCACTCTATTACCTGGTCACTGATGTCTCCTGAGGACACGCCCAGAATGTGCACAGTCCTGGAGTCTACTGGGAAATCCCCACAGGGACCATTTCAAGGGCAAATACCCCGCTGGTTTCGTTTTTAAGATTTATTTATTTATTTGCACATACAAGAACTGGAGTACAGGCCAGAGGTATGAGGGGTGAGAGGACTCACCAGAGACAGAGTGGGGAACAGAACAGGCAGATGGACTGAAACACACTGCTGAGGGGAGCAGCGGGCAAGGCAGGAGAGGTCTGCTGCGCCATGTGGGTGGTCCCCTTGCTGGCCAGGGATTGAAAGAGTGCTGCATTGGCTGTGGATGCTTCATAGTGCGGTGCTTAACCCTTTGCGCCACCAGGGAGGCTCCCCCGTTGGTTCTGATTGAACATTTACACAACTTTTTAAAAAGGTACGTGAGCAAGCTAAGCTTTATCCATAATTTTTGCATTTACACTTTCTTCCCCGGTACAAAACCATTTTTTCCTACAAATAGGTGGAAACTTTTTCTGTTGGGCTTTTAATGATTTTTGTTTCATCAATTTTGGGATGGATTAAAATTCAAGAAGTCTGATGCCAAAAAGTCAAAACTGTGTCCTGGCGTCTGGGACCACTGATTAATCACATGATGAGTTTGCCCTCATTATCATCAAGGGACCTTCTGCAAATAGCTTTATCACCCGTGACGGGCTGCACACTACTCAGGGCATTTTGTTTGCATCACAGCACTGGACTTTAAGGGTGGCCCTTGTCGAGCTAGTATTTATGAAGTAGCCTGTGTCCATCTGGCTCTGCACTAGGTGCACGGGGAGTGAGGAGCCCTAAGAGAAGTAGGCAGATTCACAACAGAGCTGGGAAAACATAAAACACAAACACAAAACAGATGAGCTAGGAAAAGAATAGCATGGCCAGTACACAAAATTGCTAAGGGAATTATTTTTAACTAGGAAACATTTCTCAGGGTGAGGAGAATGAAGGAATTTCTGCAGCACTCGACCTTGAACTAGGCATTGAATGGGTGAAGGGCTTAGAGAAGAAGAGTTGGTCTTCCCAAGTGATGTCACCCACCCACCCCCCCATGGCAGAATCTTAATCCTACCACATCCTGGGTGAAATAAAATAAGAAGTGCAAAACAGTCATGAAGAACAGAAAGTGACACTGAATCGTAAAGTATGACAAGCAGGGCGTGTGCCCACGCTCACCACCGCTCTCACGTACAACTCTGCTTCCTACGTCCATTTGAATGGCCACCACCATCGCAGGACATGACGCATCGTCACAGCCCACACTCGAGGCAGGACCAGCATCACCTCTGCGAGGAAAAGTCCCCCAGATGAACGGTGGAGAAAGACCACTCAGCGGGCCAAGCAGAACACGTGACACCCAGTTTTCTTCATTCTAAATAAACATTCATTGAACAAAGAACACTGACAACCCACTTACAGACTCCCAGTTTGCAAGGGTTTAGGAGCAGAACAAACTTACAAAAAAATGTGTAGCTGCAATAGAGTAATGTTATTCTCCGTCTCTTCTTGAATATCAAGTAGACTGCTTAAGAGAAAATTATTCCCATCCCACCTGCTCAAGAAGTGTTATTCAGAGGATGAATTGAAAAGGCAATTCATACAAAACAGTGTTTGAGTTCTACATCTTATTTTGGATTCCATCACTGTCAAATACTGACAGAGTCATTTCACTATTCCAAATCTCTAGATTTTAAATTTGCAAAACTGATCTTTAATTCTTAATAGTTGATAATCCAAGCAACACATGAATTTACATACTAATTTTATAATTGGGAGGTAATTTAAACACAGTGAGATGCCCGGGTCTTAAATGAAAGACTGAGGCAGTTTTGACAAGTGTGCGTCATCCAGAAAACTTACTTCAACCTAGAAAGTCCCTTCCTGCCCCTTCACAGTCATCCTTCTATGCACCCCCAATCACCACCACCACCACCACCAAAAAAAAAAAAAGGCCGCTCTTGTGATTATCACACCACAGACCCACACACAGTGTATTTTGGATACATTCATATGGACGGTTTTAGTTCATCATAAGGAATCCAGTTAGTTGCAGAGTCTAGTTAATCATCCAGTGATAAAATGCAGAAAGACATTTTCTTGCTGCTCTGTCGCTGTGTCAGTCAGGTAAGTATTTTTGTCAGTGACTCAGGAAAGTCCAGGAAAACATATTTCTCAAATGCAAACAAGGAAAGAAAACTAATATAGTGAATAACTCCATCAAATCCAAAAACTGCAACAATAGGTTGAAAACAAACAGGTTAAATCAAATTTTATAATGTCCCACACCTAGGTCCAAATGAAAACAATTCAAGTGTCAGAGGGGGTAAATGTGAGGCACTAGAGTGCAAGTTAAAACTTCAATCAGTCGTGTTCAAGTTCAGCAGGAACCAATACTACAGCCTATTACCAAAACACTCATCTTCATTTCATTACAGAAGCAATTGTTCAGCATGAATGTGGAAATAACAGGCCTTGCATCTGTGTTGGTCAAACCAGTGATTGGGTGCATTCGGTCATCTGCGAAAGGATAACTGCAGATGACCAGAGAAAGAAGACACACAGGAGACAGTAGGTAATTTTCAAACATGGAAAGAGCTGATGGATGGAAGTGACATCAGACATCTGTAGGGTGGCCTGTTGGGAGTTAGAGGAAGTATATTTAGGATAACCTAAGAAATAAAAAGAGCTACCTTTTACAGCAATAAAATCATAGTCATGTAAGAATTCAAAGAGCTCCTGGATTACCATTTGCAGTGGGTATCACACAACTATCACATAGGTGATTTCTGCAGTTCCTTTCTATGTTAACATTCTATAAATCTATGTTTGGGTTCTTCGGTTAGTCACTGGTAGACACTCTTCATGGGAAACAGAGAATAGAGCAAACTAACCTAGTATATTAACATCGAGGCATCAGATTCTGAGGCTCAAACAGTATATATAATTAGAGGAAATGGAATTGAGAGAAAGTTGGGGACCGACTTAAGGCACTGGGTTATCATCCTCCTCGGATGGAGAGAGCTAGTGAAAGAGGGAGATTATGTGGGCAAGAGGGATTCTTTCATGGAAACATTTAGGAAGAACCAAAACAGATTCAAGAAAGTCATCCTAAACCCTGGTAGTAAGAGAAGATCAACTCAGCATGTATCTTCAAGCAATGTATCAGTGGTAAGACTTGTGCTGGTTGAAACTATTCTGAAACCAAACAACATTCATGAAGAGTCTTGGTTTAAAAAAAACACTGCTTTTATCTGACCTATAAAACCACTTGAAGTTAAATCAAAGCTCTTTATACAAGACCTACTGTTTTGGACTAAACTTTCTTAAGACTCAGAAAAAGAGGAAAACATCTAGAAGATAAGCTGGGAGGGGCAGAAAGAACATCAAGTGTTGGGATGTAGGTTTTTTAGAGAAGAGAAATAGAAAAAAAAAAAAAACAAAACAAAAACCCTAAATTCAAAAGTTAGCTCAGCACATTCCAAGCTTTATGGTCTTAGGCGAAGTAGTTTACCACTCCAAGAGCCACTATCCTGGGCCAAAGCATCTCCTAGCTCTTTGAACTGTCATAAGAATTAAATATACATATATGCAAAAGATTGAGTGGGGAGCTAGATGTTGACTATAAACAACAGACACTCTCACATAGTAATCCTTACCAAATGTGTGCCTGGTTACCTGGTAAAAACTCACAGTTCAGCAGATACACTACACAGCTATTCTCCACCTATCTCCACATGCACTGATTTGAAAGGGAAACCATTTAGGGCAGACTCTGTGTTTGGGATCTGTGTGGTACAGAAAGAGAAGATTAAGTCTAGGGGAGCGGGGGAAAGTCCTCTTAGGAACCACTGATAACTAGCGGAAAAACCAATCTTCCACACATACTTTTTCTAAAATTTATAAAACTTTAAGCAGAAAAAAATTAAAAGCCATTTTATATTAACTGAGAAGGCATGTGAAGGTGCCATCAACGAAGCAAGGCAGATTTGCAGGACCAGCGTACCGGAAGTCTCCCCTCCCATCTGCAGAGGAGGGTGCCGGGTACCTGGTGCCAGGTGATTCTGGGCCCTTGGGCAATATGTCACTTCTGGGGAGTGACCTATTTTCATATCTACAATTTCGTTCTGCTTTTAAATGTTTTAAAGTCATTTTTACTTTTCTCCCCCAACCTGTGTTTCCTGTGAGATCTCGACTGACTATTTTTCATTCCTAATATATACTTTTCCCCTGATTAAGAAAGTAATACCTGCTCACTCAATAACCTGGAAATGACAGGATATAAAAATCATATATATTCTACTGATGTGAGATTGGTGAAATACCATAAATATTTTGGTATTAAGTTCATCTCACATTATTCTAACTGACGTGAGGACTGTGGAAGTGTCTGGTAGACACTTCCCTATGTCGTTACGCTTTCAGGTATGGCTTTTCAAGGGCGGTAGGCAAACAGTGATGCAAATGTCCAGTTTTCACAGTGGGACACAACTCCCGGCAGTTCCAACGATCCAGGCATTCTGATCAGAGGATCCCGAAGGGTGTGCTGGGAGGTACCATCCATAAAGCACCTCGGGAATAAGGGACTGTTGCCTCAGCAGCGGGATGCTTCTCGGGGGACAGCGCTCAAATACAGGCCCCCACGGGCCCTGGCGAGCAGCTCACGAGAGAAAGCTGTCTTCTACAAGCTGGACTGCGGCGCCCATTCTCGTCCATCGCCCCATGGAAACCACAGCAAAGGTCAAGCCAAGTTCAGACCTGGCAGAGGCGCCACCAAGACAGCATCACAACCCTACATCTAGTCCCCCTCTTTCCCTTTCACCCCACTGGCGCAGACCCTAAGAGTTTTCCTGGATAAACCCACCTCAGAGTAATCGCTGTCAGTGGGCCACTGCCCCACGGGTCACAGTGAGGATGGGGGGGGGTGCCGCTGTGGCTGTGATAAAAGGTCACGGAACAATGCCAAGGCCATGGCAAGGGCGGTCCTGGGACAGAGCACACGCTGGGACAGGACTGCCCTGCATCCCGCTCTGCCCGAGCCTAAAGCCTCCCGTGCTGGAAGTAGCCGGTCTGGGTGGAGAGCAGGAGGGGACAGAAGGGATGGACACAGGAGAGGCAGACGAGACAGAGAAATGACGCCCATGGTGGAGAGAAGACAGCCAGCACCTCTGAAGCAAAGGGACGTGGCAGAGAGCACAGAGGAGTGTGACAAGCAGAAGACAAGGCCGCTGACGGAACTGGGAGAGGATGACACTGGGAAAATTAAGTCCAGAAATCAAATGACAGTTTGTAACTGCGGGATCTCCCTGGTGAGTCCTCCTTGCTAACACCTTGAGCTCTGAGCCTATGGCAAACCTGAATCCTTTAGAGAGAGCTGGAAGAGCTCAGTCATGTAAGGAACCCTCGAGAGTCCTCAGAATGAAGCTGCCTTGGACCTGAGCTGTTGGCTCTCCCATTATGGCTACTGCGCGGCACCTGCTCTGTGTTCTTCCTCAGCCCCTACCTCACTCTCACCCCCCTCAAACCTCAATTCACTCCCAGTAAGTCTGTCCTTCCTGACTGTTTTATAGGTGGAAAAGGAATGAAATATTTGCAGGCAAAACGTGCCAGAAAACAGTTTCTTCCTCTATAAAATTAGAATGTTAGTGTAAATGTGATCTTTGCTGTCTCTTTCGTCTTTTCGTCCGCTCTTTCCCCTTTTTTGGGGGGAGGGCAAGTAAGAACTTAGTATCTTCTTATCAATCAAATCATATTTATTGAGGTCAGGCTGGTTTACATCTTTATATTGGCTTTGGGGGTTACAGGTTTAAACTGCTACAAATGTATGTGTTCACACCTGCCCACCTCCACTGCCCCGTCTCCCATGTCCCACTGGGTGCCCACCCTCCCCCACTCACACCCCACCATCTCCCCTCCGGAAGCCTCCATTTGTAATTAGCTGCCCAGGGTCTTCGTTTTGTTTCTCTGTCCTCCACATGTAAGTGAGACACCTGATACATGATATTTAGCGTGAAGCAAGGTTTCTGGTTTCAAGACATTCTAGCTCTGCCTTTTCGGAGAGCAATCACAGCTATTAACCAGAAGACAGGCGTCACGGGTGTTTGCTAAAAGAGCGTCTCGTAACACACACTACAAAGAACACCCTCCTGTGAGTGTGTGAGAATCCCACACTGACCTTCAAAGAATCAGTTTCAAAATGAAAGGGACGGCAAAGATCACATTTACACTAACGTTCTAACTTTATAGAGGAAGAAACCGTTGTCTGGCAGATGTTTGGTCTGCAAATCTTTCATTGCTTTCCCACCCATAAAACAATAAACAGTGTTTCTGCCCCACCTCCCCTCTCATTTTCCCTTCTTTTTAACAGCAACTATGCTGCCAGAAAAAGCATCGTAAGGTGGTTCACGTTTAGACTCCAACATGGCAAAAAAAAAAAAGTTAAACTGCAGAAGCAGCTGGTCTCTGCCACCAGATGGAGAGTTGGCTCGTCCTCTCCTCCACGGATCCCGGGAGGAAGGGAGCTCCTGCACGTGTGAGTCAGGAGCGAACACATATATAATCACACACGTGTGTTTCTCCACCCGCCCTCCCGCTCTCCCCGCTCCCCTGGGAACAGGCCTACGGGGCCGCAAGTCACTCCATGCGGCTCAATCCTTTTAGAAAAGAGGAAAATTTCAGGCTGTTGAGGTCACCTGCATCTTACTCTCTAAGATCAAAAGTACTTCAGCTCCAAACCTGAAACCTCGAAGGAAAAGAAATCGTAAAAGTAAATGAAATAATTTACAAAAAAAAAAATTAAGAGTCCCCATTTTGAACATGACAACATAACAAAAGTGATTACCTGGTTCTGGACAGAAGGCAGGTCCAGATTTCAGGATCTGACCATGCAAACTCCTAAGAACTTGGAGTTGTGGAGAAGCAAACTGGTAGAGAAGGGTTGGCCTTTGGCAGTTTTCTGACATACTGATTTTTTAAGTTACAGTGAGTCTGAGGGAGTTAGCAACGGGAGAGACAGGAAAGAAGGGATAATGGTGGCCTGGACACGCTCAACAAGCCTTAATTTTACTTGATGACTGAGACCTCACTGCTCCACATTTAAATGTGAACCCCACTTCCCCTCAAATAGCAAATAGGCAAGAGGAACGATACTGAGAGGAGAACTGAATAGCAGTGACCCAAACCCTTCCCACACTGTGTGAGCTCTGCACTCTGTTGGGAAGATGGCCCTTGCCCTCACTTCTCAGAGCTAGCAAGGCGTGCTGTTCAGTACAAGAATGTGCAAGTAGGAGTCATGTGCATCCCACATTATTTAGATGGCTCCCCAGTAGAACAAAACATGCCCTCCCTGTTAAAAAAAAAGTGTTCTTTATCATTAGTATAAATCCTTGGGTTGTATACCCTTCGATAAGCATAAAGAGAAAAAATATTTTAATGCAATAAGCTCCTGACTCTATACTGAGCATATCCCATTTATCAGCTGGTGCATGCATTTGCTTGCAACTTCTAAACACCACAAAGAAGAGCCCGACTTGACATAATCCTTCGACCCAAAAGATCAATTACGCTGAGCGGTGCCTGTGCACTTTAAGTCGCTGAGAGCAAATGATAGGTATTAGGCGAGGAAATTGAATCAACAACACGGCCTGCTGGGAGTGAATACATTTGTTTGAAAACAATATTTCTTTTCTTAAGTGAGTACACAGCCAAGGAGCGGTATTAGACTGAGAGTTCTGAAGGCTGGAATCTGCTGTTTCACTAGGGAGCAGGGCAGCACGCTGTGCGTCCCTCTGAGAGTGCCGGAAATTCCCTGAATGGGCCACTCCTGGTGCACACAGGGTGAAAAGCAGCTTCTTCTGGGCCTACCAAGTTCTGCTGAGCATTCTCACTGGAAGAAAGCACCTGGGACCCACAGGGCCTGAGGATGGGGCTCTGACCCTCCACAGCTCTGCCTGAGGCTGCCCACAGCTACCTGGAGGTGGGGGCACCACAAGCACCCAGAAGGGAAAACCTGTTCCCTACCACTTTGCAAGGCAGCCACCCCATCGCTGGCATCTACCCCCACAGGATTTCCACCCCCAGAAAACACCAAGCGGAAGCTGCCCGTGCACCCTGTTTAAGACCCTGATTGAGCTCTGGGAACCTGTAGCCTTGGCTTCCACAAGTCTCATCGTCTAGCTCCCCAGGGGCTGACCTGCTGGAGACTGCCACATGGTGGTGTGGCCCTGGTCCGTGAGCTGTCCCTTAAGACAACAACTAACTCTTCTTCCCCCATTCCATAATCTGGGGTGTGCTCTCTGGTATCAACCCGTTTTCTCCCTAACACAAGAAATTTTCCCAGGCGTGACAAGCCTGTCTCCACACTGGGAGATTCCAGAAATGTATTCTTTCGTGCTTCTTTCATTAAGGATTTATAGTCTCTCAGAACTTCTGTTAGAAATGTATAGTCTAATAGAACTCAGCTACAATAACACGCTTTCTAGTAGAGTTATGAGTCTGAAGTGTCATCTTACTCATATAAATCATTTTTCTACTTAGCTAATTATTTAAGTTAACAACTTCAGCTTTGAAATTCTTTCCAAGGTATGGGAAGAGTTACAAGAATAATACAAAAAACGCACATACTATCCTCTGCCCAGATTTATTAGATCCACATATCGCACCTCATCTGCTCCTCCCTTAGTCTTTACACGCCTGCATCTTCCCTGCATTACTTGACAGTTAGTTTGTTTGAAAGTATTTCATTCATTTTAGGGTGTCACGTTACAATTTTCTTCTGTTTCAAGGCTGCTTTTCAGGGAGGAATTTCTACGTACTGTTATCTGGATGCTCCGTTCTAACTGATCTTAGTCACTTCTTACAGATGAAGCTGATAACATGTCAGCGTTCCATGAACCAGGTTGACAGAAAGAGCTGGCTCATGCAAGCTTTAGTTCAAGAGTCGCCTCTCCTTTAAGTCCTGACAGTTTCTCTAATGCTTGGCCTTTGGAGGGCCGTGGAGGAGGGGTCTATTTCTTTCGATCATCACTTATCAGCTGTTACTCAGATCTGTCAACCCTGCTTCTTTTCTCTTCACCAGCAAGACTCCAATGGGCGCCTCGCTTCTGTGACTGTTGACTCTGGAAGCTTTGCTTTCCCAGCTCTGCTGCTCTCAGTCCCTTCCTCTTCGCTCAGTGCTCTTGCCCACCTGTTTTTCTCAGCACTTCCACACCATCAAGGCTGACTCTCACTTAATCCCCTCTTGTCTCTTTATGTGGGTTTTCCCAGAAGTGCCCACAAAGGCTCGCAGTGAGCTTCTGAGTCAGCTTGGCTAAAAATGGTCGTCACTGATCTATTTACGGTAACTAAAGGACTGTCTTGTCTTCTAGTTCTGCTGAAGATGAGGGACCGTTGTCATTTAATTTGCTCCTCATTGATCTGAACAGATATTCTGGATGACGCAGAGGAGCTGAGATTTAGGAAGCAGTAGTTAATTACTCAGCTTCCTGGGAGTTCCTAATTTACCATTTTTAACCCATGTATGTCTTCCTTCTCATCTAAAATTAAGTTTCTCATTGAGCTTTCTTCATCCTACAGTGGATACACTGTCCTTCATCCATCCATGTCCTTCCTTTTTTTTTTTTTTAAAGATTTATTTATTTATGCATACAAGAGCTGGGGTACAGGCCAGAGTCACAAGAGGTGAGAGGATTCATCAGAGACAGAGTGGGGAGCAGAACAGGCAGATCGACTGAGATACACTGCTGAGGGGAGCAACGGGTGAGGCAGGAGAGGTCTGCTGCACCATGTGGGTCACCTTCCTGGCAGGGGATCAAACTCGTGCTGCAGTTGCTGCTGATAGCTCCATAGTATGGCTCATCCCTCTGCACTACCAGGGAAGCCCACCATGTCCCTCCTTAAAGTTGATCACCAATTCCTGGGCATGAGGACAACCAACTTCTCGTAGCTATGCCTTTGACAAGGACCCCTGACTGCCTTACCCAAGGCTACACAACCCTCCATGAAGGAGAGTCAACAGCGGGCTGATGCAGTGTCCCAGGTCTCCATTTCTGACAAGTCCAGAGGCCTATCCCAGCCCAGAAAATGCCCTGAGGGTGAGCTGGGGTCACTGCGATAACTGCATTACGGATCAGCAGCTTCTCCGTCAGCTCGCTCCCACCCTCCTCATTTACTTACTCTGCAAATCCCAAATGTATTCTCAACTCACCTGCTGCAAACAATCATCTACTATTTTCAGGACATCAAAAATTTATTTTATTTTGTAATGAGACAAACACTGTTTTAAGCACCTTGAATGTTTTGTTTATATTCACTTAATTCTCCTAAGGAAACTGAACAAAATAATATTATTATCATCTTCATAGCTCAGATGAGAAAAGAAACAGAGTGAAGATAAACACCATGACTAACAGCAAAAGATGAAGGCAGGCTACCCCCTTCGTCTTGCTGCTTCCTCGCCCCGGTTTGCATTCACAACTGCTTGTGTATGACCTGGAGTGTGCCCAATCTCTGCATTTTTCTCTGCCCTGCCATGAGGCATACTTGACAATGACATCTACAAGGGTGATCATAAATATCCAAAGTATTTATTATTTCAAAGGATTAAATTCTCACTAATGGATTGACTCTTATGTTACTTCTGAAGATGAACTTGATCCTATAAATTGCCTTTCTACACATTAGTGTTAAAAACAGGGTAGTGTTTTGTAAACCCAGCCTGTCATCACTCGATCTCAGCAAAGGCTCGCTTTTCACCCATGACACTGATTAGCAAGTACACAGTAACAACCATTTCTCTGCAGACTCGTTTTTTGGTCTCCACGTAACACCGAACCAACTATAACTTTTCCCAAAGTCTTACCTCCATCCTGAAATTTGCTTAATCTTTCAAAATATGACGACATGGGGGTCTGCACAATATCTAGGATAGCCAGCAGTGTCCGTGTTAGCCTTAAGAGTTCGCTGAAACTGTAAAACCCAAAGTAGATGAGGTTTCGAGCCAAGTGGACCACCTTGAAAAGGAAGCGGGAGGGTGGGGCAGAACGGAAAACATTAGGAACAGGAATAAACACTCTTTATTATCTAAATTGGTTATGTTATTTCTAAACTCTGTAATCCTTGAATACCTAGGAATTAAAACACCTGAAAAAGCATCCACTAAAACTCTGATTTGTTCAAGTTTATAATTCTATCCAAGGTCATCAACCACATCCGAGGTCCCCAGAGCAAGAGGATGAGGTGTGTCCGACCAGTTACGAGGCAAGATGACAAGACGTTAGGTGTATCAAGGTACTTAAAGATGTTTACACTAGAATGGTTTACCTCTTAAATATACACTAACTTACTGAACTCAGAAGGATACCACCTGATAAATGGCTTTATCAATAAACTACTCTAATAAAGATACAGCTATAAAATTTTTCCAGAAATATATGTTCTCTATGCTGCTCTGTGGTTTCCTGGAGGCAACAGAAGAGGTCTGGTGGGAAAGTCAGCTTCCAAGATGGCCCTAAATTTTGTTATCCTTCCACACCACACCAGAGATGCTCTGAGCGACCAACAGAAGTGAGGCCGTGTCACTTCCGAGATGAAGTTGCAGAAGACCACAGCTGGCAGCTGCCATCTCTGGCTATTGTGCTCACACTTATTGCACTTGTTCACACTCTCATTTATTCTCTCTTTCTCTCTTTTCCTGCCTTTCACCTTCCCTCTCTCCCTCCCTCCCTCCCTCTTCCCACCTCCTCTCTTCCTCTCTCTCTCTCTCTCTCTTTCTCATGGCTTGCTCTAGGGGAAGTCCAGTGCTATGCCCTAAGGATGCTCACCCAGTCTAGCCTAGACAAAGGTCCACATGACAAGAAAGGGGGGTGTTTAGTCAACAGCCACCAAGGAAGCGTGGCCACCAACAGCCATGTGAGTAGTGAGCCGAACTGTCCACTCCAGACAGCTGCAACCCAATCAGCAGCTCAATTACAGATCATGGAGATGGTGAACCAGCACCATCCAGCTAAGACGTCCAGAGTCCTGAGCCCTAGAAGGCATGAGACACTACATCTGCTGCTTTAGTTTGCTGCCTTTGGAGGCAGACGTTATATAGCAGCAGGTAGCTACACACCAGCTATCTAGGAACATCTCCTCTAGTTTTGTCACTATACCCTCCAAATGGTAATTGGAGATATTTAAATTCAGTCTAATAAGGCTAAAAATATCAGCTTCAGGGAAATGAAAAAAATGTATTCAAATATAAAGTATGCACAACTATATTGGGCCACTAAACACAATAAAGCTAACACAAGTCAAACCAAAAAGATCAAGGAAATAATCATAATTATAAATAAAATACTTTGCATTGGGAACATATTAGTGGGAAAAATCACTAACGCTCAGTGAAACTAGTTTCGGACAGAGAAAATGAGTAACTCCATGAAGTTTTTTTTTAAAAACTACCTCAAATGTCAGTTTGTTTTTTTCTTTATCCCCAAAAGGAAAGGGCTGATTTACAACTTCTTTCAAATATTCTTCAACAAATTCCATTGTGAGTGCAAATTTCCTCTTCATATCATTTCTGGAAGAATCTGTTATAGAATCATATCTGAAAAGACAGAAGGAATACACATTAGATTGGTTATAATCACCTTAAAATAAGAAAATATGTACCATAACCTTCTGGCATTGCCATCTTGGGTTAATCAATCAACTTTTCTAGATATTATGTCCTCATCTGCAAAAATGGGGTCATTACGAAATAAGTGAACACAGGTAAGGCATAGGTGTCTGAGTTGACCACATTATTAACCACTTAAATCGTGACTCTTATTAAACTGAGTAGCACGTCTGTTTACTGGTTTCCAGAAAGATGCTTCTATTATCCAGAGATATCATTTTACCCTTCAACATTATCTGATTTGCATTTGGAAGATTAACCACCTCAGTTTTAATGCTGAGATGCCATTCATACATTTCATCTCAGAACAGAAAGTACGTGGTCTTTAGTTTATCTGCGGAGTTTAAAGTCCCTGTGCCGTGTTTCGCAAACGTACTCATGGATCGTGATCTTCGTGGGGATTTCCGTCCAGAGTCTGGCATAGCGCACGGGCACCACTGACTCCTGCGGATCCCGGTCGACATGCATGTGGAGCATGAGGCGACAGAAGGATGCCCGGAGGTCAAAGGGCAAGCTCTCGTCCGACATGCACCGCAGGATCAGATCCACAGACAGCTGCGTGGAGATCTGGTTTATGGCCAGATACTGGCGATCCAAGCACATTCGTGCAAAGAGATTCAGCTGGTACCTTAAAGATAGTAAATATCACATTACCTGTCTGCTCTTCCTGGAGTTCTTAAACATCACAGTAGCAGTCAGGATCTACTTCTACGACGCTATAATTCCCAAGTTTATGTGAGGTTAGAGTCAAATTATTTTAGCAGCAGGTTAAGCAAACAAATGACTATACACATACAAGTTGTTCTCTAGGACCATCCAGTTAACATTTCTCTTACTTGTGCCAGCATCTGCCTGGCGGCGTCCTTGGACCCCCAGGTCTTGAAGTCCTAGAATTACACATGGCTAAACCTGAAGGCTGCAGATGAGGCGCACATGAAGCCATCTCCCTCCTCTCCCCCAGCGCACTTGCTCCAGCATCAAGGATCTACACTAGCAAGTCCCCACACCAAGCACGATCAGTCTACACGGCACCAGAACCCTTGGATTCTTCTGCCTCCGAAATCACGAACCAGTCCTTGGCTCTATAGCTACAGCCACAGAAACCAGGGAACACAGGCGTTCTCTGACTTTCAGATTCCTGTCACTTGGGTCCAAATGGCTGGATTTCTTTTGCCTTGGGTTTCCAGCTCTCCAACTCAACACCACCAGCAGGGTTCTTGCTGCATGCAGGCTGACCATTGAGAACTACCACGGGAACATCCGCTGCCACACATCTCTGCTGAACGTTCATTAACTGCTGACACAATTTCTCCCGTGCACCAGGTCTGCACATATTCACGACTACTATAAACGTGGTGGCTTTCTCCGAGGCTACCTCTGAAGCTGGATCAGCTCCTCCGGCCCTACTTCCATCACTCTCTCGACTCCATTACCTAGGTTCCTGTATGTCGTTTATCAGCACCCACTTTAGTCAATACAGGAAAAAGCCCTCTGCCGCACAATAATTCCAAATTAGTGAACAACTGAAAGCTGCAGATGCTAATTTATACTTGTACTACGTAGCCAGTAGTAAACATTTCAGCTACACTTGCTCGGACACCAATTCCTAAATTTCGTTTTCATAGACACCAGACCTCAAAAGGCTTCAGAGAATTATCTCTGAGTGAACAGGTGAGATGAGAATTAGGATTCTCCACCACACTCTACCTGTAGTAGGTAAGAACCTCCAGATCCGCTTTGGTGCCTTCTTTGGCTTCTTGAGCCAGGTGCCTGATGGCTTTGCCATGGGGTTCCTTGTTGCTGTCGATCCAGTAGAGCCAGACTTCCTCATCATCGATGTCGTCCGCAAGGATGGCGCTCTCCAGGGGGTTGTCCACTTGCATCGAGACCAGCCTTGAAACAAACCACCCACACAAAGTTTACAATGAAGCTCAGGAGCAAATCTGATACAGAACTTCCATGCTTATCAATAACGAACAGAAAAAGAGGCCTCTATTATCTGGTCTTACTTAGTCTGAATGAGAATGTCTGCATTCCCTGGGCTCAACATAAATTTACAGATGAGTTCCTGAGTCACAGGTATAGCTGTGGTATTCGACACACACAGATCTGATAAGTAGTCCAAAAATCTGGAAAATAAATTATATTGAACATAAACAAAAAGACATTATAAAAATCACAATAAAAATATACTCTGGGAGGGCCCTCCCTCCCTGGTGGCGAAGTGGGTTAAGCAACACACTATGAAGCAAACCGCAGCCACTACAGCACAAGTTCCAACCCCAGCCAGGGAGGGGACCCACATGGCGCAGCAGACATCTCCTGCCTCACCCGCTGCTCCCCTCGGCAGTGTATTTCAGTTGTCTGCCTATTCTGTTCCCCGCTCTGTCTGGTGGATTCTCTCACCCCCTGCAACTCAGGCCTGACCCCAGTGCTTGTATGCATAAATAAATAAATCTTAATATATATATACACACATATATGTATATATGTATATACACATATATACGTATATACATTATATATGTATACATATATACATATATGTAAATATACATATAAATAAATCTTTAAATATATAACATATATGTATATGTGTGTATACATATATGTATACACACATACACACTCTGGGATAGAGGGAAAGGTAACATTTTTAGCTCTATCTTTGGTATGGGTTCCACGTCACATTTTTCTAATGTGCTGCTCTTCTATTGCCTCATTACAAACAAATTAAAATTCAGCTCTTTGCATTTAATATAAACTTGATTTCAAAGAAGCGTTAAGTTTGCTTCTATTTTTTTCATGATAATCGTCACACAACACTGTGACATATTGTGGTTAAAAAATCATTTACCTGCCCTAAAGTATAACTATCCCAAGAACCAAATGTCAAAACAAAACAGGAATACAGCACATACTTAATCAAAGTGAGTGTGGCCTGGTAGAAACAAAAGGCCACGATTGTATACTCTGAAATTTCTATGCTGTGCTAATTAAGAACATTTTACCAATCTGCTCAAGTTTCCTGTAGCTCTAAGGGAGCAAGTACCAACAGAAAGAGAACTTGATGTGGCTTCAGAGATCCTGGATTTACCTCCTGGTCTTTTCTTTACTCTTGGGGTATTCTTGGGCAAGCTGTTCTCTGGCCCTCAGGTTCTCAACTCTAGAGTGTGGCTAATAATATAATGTCCAGTGAACTTCAAGAGAATGTGCAAGGACTCAGATGGGTCAGTGTATCTGAGTATGTTTTGAGAAACCATGAAGTACTATAAAAACATAAGCTATCAGAGTAAATCAATTGCCATCTAAGTCTATATAGGGTTTTGATTTTATATTAGGTAATGACCCTTTACTATATATAATGATAACAGCAAGAAGCCCGACACAGTCTTACCAATGAAAGTCAGGGATATAAAGAATCCTAACTTTAAAAAGCCCTAAACATCAAGCCAGAAGTCATAATCCGCACTAGTGAAGAACATTGCATGAACCACTTCAAACCTTGGCTCGCGATTTCTCCTGAGTAAACTGACAAATGTGTCTATTTCTTTTGCTGTGATATGTTTCTCTAGTAGTTTCCTGTTGTTGTGCAACAAAGCTGTGATGGTGTCTTCTGCCAAAATATCATAGCCGATCTGGGACTGCATGACACAGAAATTCTTAGCGATGTATTCCTGCAAAGAAGAAAGGCTGTCAGAACACGCTGCCAAACGGCGTCGAAATAACAGGTTCTGTTAGGGCCGGTGGCGTGATTAATTTATTCATAATGGGAAACTCATGGAAGACTCTCATCAGAAAAGGAGCAAAGCAAGTAATTCTTCAGTCAATAGTGTTTGGGGTGGGGAGGAGGAGGGACAGGGGGAGGACATGTAAACCTACTAGCACATTCCAGTTTAAATGACAATAAAATTAAGTATCTAGAAATAATTGTTAATATGGGTGTCTGCTTTCCTCCTAAGTGGTAAAAAGGAAAGCAGACCTAGTTAAAATCATTTCTAATGATACGGTAACTTCGCATTTCACAAGACCCACAGAAGTCCGTCTTCTAACTCACGGGAAGTCCTCACTGATGATTTCAGCATAATTATAGAAAAGGACCCTCTGATGATTTGTGCACAAAGCAAGAGCCCTGCGCTATCAGAAGATGTTGGCTGCCATGGCAACCACTCCACCCACGGAGAGCCCTGGTGGACGTGGCGCTTTCTTGCTGGTGCATAACCCACAACGACCTACTACAACTTTGCTTTTAGAGCATTTTTAAAGCATTAACATTTCATACTACTTTTGATCTTTAAACACTGTCATACAATATGACTTATCACTTTATTGATCAGAGTCATTCAACCAGTAGATGAAGCACGTGGCAGTTTTACGCAGATAAGCTCTCATGAAGCTTACATCCACAGGAAGAAAAAAAAGCAGCAAATGAGCTCGTAAGTATGATGACTGACGTGCTGCTAAGGGAAATGGAACAAACAGAAGGAACTCCGGAGAAAGGGGGCCACCTGGGAGAGGGTCAGCGCCCCAAAGAAGCAACCTTGAGCCAGGACGGAAGGGATCAAATGGAAATGAGGGATCTGGTCAAAGGAGGAGCTGAGGAAGCAGGTGGGCTGGCGAGGATGCGGGCTCTGTGGTGGGGCCAGCTGCCGTGTCCTATAGAGAGACGTGGGCCACCGCGAGAGTGCGTCAGTGTGCAGCGAGTGCGCAGGGCAGGCGCCTGCAAGCCACAGTGAAGGATCAAAGAGTCGTTCCAAGGAGATGAGGCGCGCAGTGCCAGTTGTGCTGCTCCAGACTGTGCACACGCTCACACACTCCCCTCTCCCCCAAGGCACTGCTGCTCACGTCCCACGTTCTGTACAAGCCCCACGGAACCGGGAGCTTAGCCTCTCCCGCCATCAAGTTTTCCCTTCCAATTCTTGGGAAATGTCCGTGGGAGGGTATCTGTTTCTTTGGCAAGGGAGTTTATGGATTGGGAAGGGGTTTTCCCTTGGGGAGTTTACCAGGACACGTCTGTTTCTTAAAAATGCTCTCAAAAGCAACTTGGTGGTGTTTCAAGGTGACAGCTCTTGCACACGCACGGGGCAGCCTTTAAGTAAGTGCCTTTGTCAGTGTGTCTTTAAAGGTAAGTACTGATTTGCACGTTTTTATGATCACAGTGATCATACTCTAGTAAAAGGCAAACCTCCCAGATGTTTGATAAATAGATCAAAAGACTGATAACCAATCAGACATCCCCAAGTTCAGTAGGTAGTAATAAACAGAGTCAATACTAACACGATAGACTCGGGTTAGTGCTGAACCACCAAAGACGTCCCTAGAAAAATCTAGGCAAGGATAAAAAGGGAGACAAGGTAATTACGTACAAAGTAGAAAGTCTCACTGTTCACATTTTAAAATCATGCTCTAAAAACATCAGAAATCAACTTTATGCTTAATACAAAGCAGTCTGAACTCAAAAGAAATGGGAAAAATCTTTTTAACTCGCTAAGACCAACTAGAACGTACAGGGGACTCCGACAGACATGTAATCTAACCCTCTATAAACCCTGGGATTCCTCATCTATAGGAATCGATGGGTTCGATGATCTGCTTCTTGGAGAGACACCCCCAAAGACAAAAGGAGAAGCTCACCCACAATGGTATAGTCCAGAGAAATCCAGAAAGCCGTTGCCCAATGTGAATAAATATTTACCACAAGTGATGTAACTGGAAGCTATAGATCATTATATCCTTATATAGAGTGAAGTAAAAATAAAGGGGGGGGCTGAATTATAGGAGCAGGGTGTGCAAGAATGAGTGAGTGAGCAAGTCAGTGTGCTGTGTCGTGTGTGCACACTGTGGAGGACAGGTGCATGTGCAGCACAACCAGCTTGCACACGCACCCCAGGCACGAGTCTCACACGAAGACAGCACAGTGAGAAAGCGCCCAGGACTGTGACCCGACACCACTGTGGGGTGCCACCCAGGCCCCTGGCAGGGAGCAGAGGAACAATCATGCCACGGAGACTGCGTGGCACACCAGGCAGCAAGGTGGAGGGTCCCTCGGGCCTCTCCAAAGGCTGAGCTCTCTCCAGGGTGGCACAGGGTAAACTCTGTTGGATCCTGTCAGGAACTCAATCTCCCCAGTACAACCCTGCTTGCATGTGTGTGCAGCGGCCTACCAGAGCATATGCAGACCCCAGGGTAGAAACGAAGACAAACAAGGCACAAGGAGCAGCTCTAGACCTGGTCACCCCACACCTCCACTGATAACGGGGGCCCTCAAGCAGGGCCTTTGTATATGCTGATCCCCTGAATGCCTGAAGGTCAGCCATGGACATCCTGAAACTTCATTTTCTGCCAATCAAATAAGAACCACTCCACCTGCTCTACCTTACCACCCTGAAGGAAGGCAATGGGGCCAGAATAAATAATTCCAGTGACAGCACTTTCAACTAGAAAGAAGGTTATGTGAAACCTGGATTATATTTCAAAGTATTTATGAATTTGTTTCTATAATGTCCCCTTCCTCTATATTGCTCCTGGTCTTATATGACAAATGAGATCTTCTGGCTACTCTGTCTTATAGATCCTTTTTACACCTTTTCTTCATCTTAAAACAGAGGTCCACAGGCAATGTATCTAAACCCAGCTTTCCTACAGCATGTATGTTTTCTTGCCTGCAGACTTCCAAGCTACCAAGAGGGGGCCGTGTGATGACTAGGAGACTGGGACTGAATTCTGGCTCCAGTCTTTTTTCCAACTGAGGTGTAGTTACATGTTTGGGTCCCATCTTAAAACTGTATTATCTTTGGTGAGTTGGTCAGGCTCTCTGTGCTCAGCTCCACATCTTAAGTCAGTATTGATGAACATCATGAACAACGAGGCTGCCACAGAGTAAGCACTCAATAAACACTACTCACTATTCCCCGTAACGTCCACACTGCGTCACCTTCCCTCGCTCACACCGTGTTCTTCCTCATGGGCTTCACTCCTCACTGAGAACATACTCACATGGGGAGAAAGAACGGACACTCACTCACCCAGGGACAACTGCTTTTAGGCATGTGTATTATTGAACACCATGTAAAATATTATATAGTTTCAAGGTAAAAGAAAGACAAGAAATTCCACCCGCAGTTGGCAACCCTGGGCTACTCCCTAGCTACACCTGGATCTCCTCTGCTCCTCCACAATCAGGAGTATCTGGAGAGAAAAGTGCCTTCTCTAGCACCCCTCGTTCTCTTCAGAGGCCCCTCTGCCTACAGTGCCTGTTTTCATACACTTCATGGCAATGATGTGCCTTCTCCTCACATGCTTTCTTCTCCAAGACGCTTCCCCAGCTGCCCTTAGGGACAACTCTCTCCTTCTAAATTCCCCAAACGCTGTCTCTCATCTCTCAAGTTCCCTCTTTGTCTACCCATAAGTTTCACATGTTCTAGTTTTGTGATGAGAAAATGAAGATTTTGGTGTGTGTGAGAGACAATGAAGCCTCATTGTCTCAACAGCCTAGAACTGCCAGGAGCTGTCTCATGGCTGTCTCATACTCCATCCAGCACTTGACTCTGGAGCAGGCGCTACCACCACTCCCTGACAGGACCCAGGACTTCCTACCAACCGTTCTAATTTCACCTGGAGGGAAAAAACACATAGATCGGATCAAAATGACTCCCCAGTCACTGGTACGTACTTCCCACACGACACGTTTCATTTCAGAGTGTTTCTCACACTGACAGGTCAGTCACCAAAGAATCTGACCGCCCTCTAAGCACTACGCAGAGGTGAGGGGGGCGCCGCCTACCTGGTTCTTGCGGTAGTCCTGCTGCGAATGCCTCAGCACACGGTAGCACAGCCGCAGCATGTACTTGTAGGGAGCATATCTCTGGTCCCCCAGATCTTCGAGCCTCAGCATTGCGCCCTCCCCTGCTTTCTCCTTAAAGGGCGCTTTCAGAATCCCAAATACCTAACGGGAATAATGAATGAAGGTGCACGTTTTGCAAAAGATTTAAAAAAAATTTTTTTAACAATAAGCACATGAACTCACAAACAGTTCTATAGTATTTCAGTGGAAAGACTATAAAGGGGAAAAAGGATTTAGGATACAGGATTAGCGTATTACGGAAAGAAAGACACAACTAAAGGGATTCCCTAGCTAGGCTGACAAAAACATGAAGTAAAAATAATTTTTAAAATTATATATTAAAATAAGGGATAAAAAGATGTCAGACTATATATCAAGTCACATGAACATCTTTAGATGAACTAAATTTTAACTTGATTTCCATACTTATAATGACTTCTACTATTTTCTATAATGTTCTAAAGTCAACATAACAGAGAAAATGCTTACCTTTCATCTAAAACTAGTATTAGAAAATTGTCTCCAAATATTGCTTTAGGTTTAGACACTGGCACTGGTATAAAGGTATAAATATTGGTGCATAACAATGTGGCTAAATCAATGAAGCTGTAAACACTTAAATAAGAAAGGGGCCAATAAGGGTGCTGGTGGTTCACAGGGACCCAGGTTCCTCATGTAAAAGATGAGCAGTTTGGAAGCATTTGAAAAGCACTGAGGAATACAACTCTTGTAAGCAGCCAGTCGGCAGGCAGAATAAGCAGAGATGAGCTGGCAGGAGGAGTAATCTTCATGAAAGAGCATTATGCGAACACTAAGGCGAGCATTAAAACAAAAAGCAAAATGGAAGACTCTTTCTTAGTTCATGAAATATAACACAAAATGAAAGTTCTTTCAATAACTCTATAGTCACTACACCTTGAATTTTATAATCTTGAAATAAGACTTGACTTATAGTGGTTGGAAAATATTAGTAAATACTATTAATAAAACTCCTTGGAATTAAATGTTTTGTACAGAAGAAATGCTAATGTCAGACAAGACAATCTCCTTAGAGTTTCTTTGAGAAAAATGCTGATTTCATATTCCCAGGCAATCAGAGAATATTAATTGGCAATACGTCGATGGATTTGCTCTCTCAACTCCATGGGTTTCTTGAGTTCACACTTATTGCAGCTCATCATGTTATGCAGCGATAAACTGATTTAAAAGAACGTATCAAAGTAGGCGAGTTCATATATGCATAGTATTGAGAAGTGAACTAATTTGTTGATGTTTAAAAACTTGAGAAAGACACAGTACAGAGAAGCTCTAGACTTTCATGGGGAAAAGTGAGAACACAGCACAGAGCACACTTGTGAGCTGATAGATGGACAGACTGCCCTACGTTCCTGGGAAAGAAGAGGGGAAAAAGAAGCCAATGGAGATGGCCATTTCCAGGTTCTCCTGGAAATTCTAGCTAGAAAATTATTCCAGCACATTTTTCTAAAGAGAGTCTGACTATATGTGTTCCTTAGAAGTCCACAGTGAGCTGTCTCCAAGATGGCACCCAATAATCAGGCTCCTGGAATCCACACCGTATGTACTCCTGTGCCCTTGACAATAGGTTGGATTCACTGACTCACTTCCAAGGAGGAGGACTAATGAAGAGAACTGATGGGATGCTGCTTGGGTTATAAGACTGTGGCTGGCATCTGGACCTCCTCTGCTCTCCTCTCAGGGTCTCCCTACTTTTAAGGAAAGCAAGCTTCCTCTGGACGGGTCTGTCTCTTCAAGTGAGCTGGGACATGAGTCCTCACCCATCCCAGCCTTGGAGGACTCAGTCCCAGCCAGCACTTTGCTTGCAGCCTTTTGAAAGACCCTGAGCAGGAACCACCCCCAAAACCAACGCTCAGATTCCTACTCCACAGGAACTGTGAGCTGAGTTTCTGCTGTTTTCTGTCACTACAGTTTAGGGTGATCTGTTCCACAGCTATCAGGAAGCAACATGAGGACTTCAGAAAGACAGACAGGCAGATACATGAAAAAATTCACCTGTGCCAGTATGTTTTGTTCCCTCATTAATTTTTGACGTTCTCGGTTTGGCTTAGTGATAACCACGTCCAGAACTTCTTGTCCATTATTAAGAACATCGGCAACAAAGAAGATGAGATCTTCCAGTAATTTGGTTACAAACCTGTCATGAAGTGAAAAGGACACTTTACTCTATGGTATGCTTCATTTTGGAAAACATTTTTGAAAGTTTTCCGCTCTTAAAGAATACAGTGATTTTTTAAAAACTTTATAACTGTAACACTGGTTGACAACATTAAACAAGTTTTGGGTATGGAGCATCATAAGTCAGTATCTCCACATGCTACATCATGTTTGTTACCAACATAATATTTTCTGATTAACATTAAGAAATGAACCACTGGGAGAATGAAAGTTTCTTATAATAGCATTTTTTAAATGGTAAAATAGCTAATGCAGTTAGTGTTTACAAAATCTTTATATAAAGACTATTCCTAAACGTCCTATAGAAAACTGCATAGAAGATTTGTACAAATTTTCCACCAAAGAAAATATAGGAGTGTCAAATATCAGATGGAAAAACCACAGTATGATACTACCCAACTACTAAAATGCCTAATGTATTCTTTAAATGGATAATTCTAAGTGTTGTTAAGTCAGCTGGCACTCTCAGACATAGCTGGTTGGAATGTAAAATTATATAGTACCTTGGATAAGCCTGGTAGTTCTAATAAAGTTAAACATATACTTAGCATACAACCCATAATTCCACTTCTAGATATTTGCTCTAGAAAAGCAAAATCTTCTCATTAAATGAAATGTATAAATAGATATTTATAGGAACTTTATTTGCAATTTTTAAATTGGAAACCACCCAAGTAACTTCCAATTGGTGAACAGATAAACCATGGTACATCCATATTACGGAATACTACCCAGCAATAAAAAAGAAAAAAATTATGGAAACAAGCCAAAAAAAAAAAAAAAAACACACCCCCCCCCCCCCCCCNACGGAATACTACCCAGCAATAAAAAAGAAAAAAATTATGGAAACAAGCCAAAAAAAAAAAAAAATTCCCACCCCCCCACCCACACCTTCAACTCTAATCAAGAATTTGCAGAGGCTGCTATGACTCGAACTCACAAAGCCACATGAGCAGAGGAATCCATGGGGTAGCACCACCAGATGTTTCCCCATGACTGACCAACAGGGTATTTCTGCTGAAGTAAAACAGCTGTGCTCCTAAATGCTTAACTTCCATTTCATTTTTTAACTACTGTCTCAAACTGCACTTCCCATACTCATCACATTTCAGTTTCTCCAAGTTTCATAAGAAAAGATATACAGTTAAAAAACTTCAGGGTAATTGCCAAAGAACAGCAACATGGGTGAAAACTCGCAAATTAAAAGACTGTCAGATTAGGTTTTTTAAATCTAGCTCTTTGCTGCTCACAAGAGACATCGCTAAACAAAATGGACAGAAAACACGAAAAAAATGATTATTTAAAAAGGGGTGTCAGGTTATATACATACAGAATAGAGATAGGTGGGGCCTCCCTGGTGGCGCAAGGGGTTGAGCGCTGCACTGTGGGGCCAGGGAGGTGGGACCCACATGGTGCAGCAGAACTCTCCTGCCTCGCCCACTGCTCCCCTCAGCAGTGTACTGCGGTAGTGTATTGTATCTGGCTGTTCTGCTCCCCACTCTATCCCTGGTGAGCCCTCTCACCCCCCACGCCTCTAGCCTGTATCCTAGCTCTTGTATGCATAAATTAAAAATTAAAGGAAAAAAAAGAATGGAGATAGAGAGCATAGAGATAGCAGAATCAAGCAAACAAAATTGAAGGGATTGAAGGGAAAATAATGTTGCCCCAGAAAAATACTCGCATGGATCAGATGTAGACTCCCATTCTAGATTCTCAGTTTCTATCCTGGGAATCCGGACTAACCCGCAAGCCTGTATCTTGCAGGACAACAAGTCCAGAGTCTGGGCTGTTCACACCTCACACACTCAAGGCTCCCGGCAAACAGCACGAGTGCAGTAGCATCAGAACAAGGCATTTCTGAACGCTAGATGCTGCACAGTCCCATCTCCTCCTGGACCCTCAGGGTGAAACCTGGTGCAAAAAGTCTGTTTTACCATTGCACACACATTGTCACTTCCTCTAGTCCTGAAGAGCAGATAATTCCTTCCATCCTTTCTCTCCCCCCAGCCCCTGCTTGATCCAACACTCTATTTCATTGGAGCAGCTGTGCAGAATAACATTAGAAAATTGCACAGAAAGACATCTGAGGTTGAGGAGTGTGGGGCCTGGAGCTGTGCCCCAAAGTCCATTCCTGGGGTGAGTCACGGCACTGACAAGCGATAGGATGCAACCACCAAAGGCTTTCTGAGGCAGATCTGCAATATTCTAACTCCTACCCTTTGACCTTTTCTCATTCTTCTGAGTTTTGAGTAAAAGAATATCTAATAATAACTTCATTCTCCAGGGGGGAAAAAATGTCAGAGTTGTGAAGTATTTTCAGAAAGAATTTTACACTGAATTCTCAAACTGAGAGTGAGAATAATACAAACGCATTCAACTATGCCAATAAGCTCTCCTGTGCTGACAGGCAGCTCTGAATGCTTTTCTGAAATTACTAAGTTAAAATCGATAATTGCCACTTTTTATTTCTCAGGCAAGACCTTCTCTCTGCAATGACGTTTTCCATGCTACGACAGTAGGAAGGAAACTGGGACAATAAAAGTGCATGGGCCCTGGGCCGTCCAGGGCAGCACCCTCTTGAGAGGTTAAGATTCTCACCGGCAGGAAGTGAAGGGAGAAGGGCCACTTAGTGCAGGTTACAGCCAGCAACGCCGGAGTGCCCCTGATCTGAACCTCCACTTGCCCTTTTCTCCAAGGAACACACTCACTCTGAGCAAAGGAGTATTTTAAGTGGGGCTGAGTAAATTTCCATGCCTATGCAAGAGTGACAGACACACAGAAACGGATTCATCAAAGGGAAAAATTAATAGCGAAAGAGCGGGCAAGTACAAAGTACTACCTAACTGGATTCCATTACCCACCAGAATTTAGCTCTGTTAATTATCTGTAATCCAGGAGAGGGGAGCAGCTGCTTCAACCTCTGGCCTTTATTCATTTCCTCCACAGAGCTGGAAGAATGACTGGACTGGCAAGAGCTGTTTTCCAATGCAGGTTTGTTAGGGGAAACAGAGGTTGAACAACAGAGAGGAAACTAAGAAACAGCTATTCCATTTATTTGCCTATGTATGTTTTTCAACTGATAATGGTAGGAGGAAACAGGTAGGATTTTGTTTCTTTATGTTGTTAAGAGATGTATCTAAAAGCTCACCAAGCACAGATGAGATATTTATAAAGTGAACACCAAAAATCCCCCTGCCCCAAGCAAGAAATGGCTCAGTGCAGGAACCTCCTCAAAGTTCTCACCAATCATAACTCTCCCCTCCCCTCAAAGGCAACACCATCCTAATTTTTGTGACAAGTATTTCTTGCATTTCTTTATAGTTCTGCCAATTGCTTAAGTGCTCCAAAGAAACAGAATTTTATTGTTTGGTTTTGAACTTTACAAATAAAATCACAGGGAAAGCATTTGCATTTAGTTCTCACTCAATCTACAGTTTATTAGATTGATCCATGCGGTTACATACAGACAGTTCATTTCTCCTCGCGGCTGTGCTACAATTGCACCATGATTCTACCTATAATTGTATTCCCCTGTTCCACCGGCGATGGCCATTCAGAGTAAGACTGAACATTATGAAATGTGTCCTGTGCACGTGCATAGGGCCTTCTTTTAGAGAAATGTTGAAGAACATTCACTTGA
Source organism: Galemys pyrenaicus (assembly GCA_019455555.1). Classification (NCBI taxonomy): domain Eukaryota; kingdom Metazoa; phylum Chordata; class Mammalia; order Eulipotyphla; family Talpidae; genus Galemys; species Galemys pyrenaicus. Next base: position 10,607,383 of record JAGFMF010011760.1, read on the forward strand.
GAGTAGAACTGGTGAGTCATGGAGCGTTTGCTTGAGAAAGTATGTTAAGAACACTTAACATCACAGCTACCCTCTTAACTGTTTAAGCTCACGATTTGGCATTGCCAGCTGCAGGCGATACCACAACTGCACATCCTCCAGCTCTTACTCATCTTGCATAAATGAAATTTCATATTCATCGAACAGACATTTCCCCCTCCCCACCCAGCCTCTGGCAACCACAATTCACATCTGTTTCTATGCCTTAGTCTATTATGCAGCACTATTATCAGGCTGTTACTTGCAGACTATTATAAACAAAAGCCAACATACAGTAAAAACCCATCGATAGATGACTGGATGAAGAAAATGCCACATACAGTTAGGCATCCCTTAGGGACGGGGACACATTCTGAGTACTGTGTCACTGGACATTTTGGTCACTGTGCAGACAGCAGAGGGTATAACCACACATACCAGATGGAAGCTTGGGCTCCCTGCAATGACCTGTTGGGACCACAGCTGTATATGTGGTCCACTGTTGACAAAACACTGTTACGTCATGCATACCTGTATACACACAGAGAATTATTCACATGTGACAACACAGGTGAATCTGAAGGACATTACTAAGTGATACAAGCCAGTCATGATTCCATTTAACTGAGGAGTGTTTGCTGCTTTAACTTAGCTGATTAATGTCTAACTATTTTCCAAAGTGCTATGCCCATTATCTCACCAGTCCTCTAGCGGGCGTCCAATGTATAAATTCCTAGGATACTAGTAAACAGCTTTCCTTGTTCCAATGGAAAGACATGTGCAGAGAGAAATGGGGAGAATGCTGTGCACCAGCACACAGCAGATAGACTTGAAAGCCACACGTGACAGAATCCCCAATCCCCAACCATGACTTTTCAATGTTCTTTCATATTAAACAAGAATAATGTCCATCACAGAACTATTTGAGGGGTTAAGTAAGATACTTGTACAGTGCCTGACACAGAGTAGGGAGCAACCCAGTGTCTCTTTCTCTTTCTCACTTAGTTCTAAAACCAGAGTTAAGAAATCAAGGATCTAGTTTCCTGAGACAGGGACCTACACCACGCAAACTGTCTTCTGATATTACGTGTTTTGTTTTGTTTTTTTGGTGGTACCTGAGCAGAGAAATGTGTCTTGAATAAAATAAGAAAAGGTATTGTAAATCTTCTAAGAAACATTTGAAAGGAAAGATCAGAGAGTAACTAAAAACAACTGTTCCCAAGCCAAGTACTAAAATGAAAAAAGTAATATCCCAGTAGCTTTCAACATCATACTTTGCATTCACTCAACTGAATGAAGTGAACCAAGGCGCACTGCTCTGGAGAAGATTCTAAACATTCCCTGAGCATCATCTGTTTGTTTGAGGTTTACTGGAGAGGTAAGTACAGACTTTTGACAATTTGAGTCATTATAAAAAGTCACTAACTGGACCTCCCTGATAGCACAAGAGGTTGAGCGCCACACTGTGGGGCTTCCCCAGCCACTGCAGCATGAGTTCGATTCCTGGCTAGGGAGGGGACCCACATGGCACAGCAGACCTCTCCTGCCTCACCCGTTGCTCCCCTCAGCGGTGTATCTCAGTAAATCTGCCTGTTCTGTTCCCCTCTCTCTCTGGTGAATCCTCTCAACACCCCTCACGCCTCTGGCCTATATATCAGTTCTTGTGTGCATAAATAAAATCTCAAAAAAAAAAAAAAGTCACTAACCTCCTTTCATTCTGAGTGATGGTGCCATTCTCCAGCTTTTTCACTGTGGTCGCCAACACCTTATTTGCATCATTGGCAAAGTCTAGATCTCGAACCTCAGACAACGGGACAGACACAATGGCAAAGGCTTCTTTATCCTCTTTCGTTTGGCAAGTTCCAATCTGCAATGTTATTCCATTAAGATTAGTCACTATTGTCTTTTAATAACTACGCATTATTCTTCAAGGACTAACACGCCTTAGTGCTATTCACAAAATAGACGATGGAAACAAATAATCCAAACACAGTAGTTCCCACACACACCAGTCACTATGAAAGGCTGGAGGACACATGTATTTTCCATGCCCACTTTCTGTCCTTCTCCCAAACCCTGCTGGGAAGCAATCTCTTTCTCACTGGCCCTTAGCTTCAGTTTCAACAGAAGGGAAAGAACGCACTCCCAGAATCTGCCATTCTCCAGGTATCTGCCCAGCCCCTCCTGCATCACTGCCCTGCTGCACCCAAGCCATTTAGTTAGCTGCCTCCACCCTGGCAGACGCCCAGACTTTGATGACATTAACTGCAATCATCTCTACAACAGATGTTAAGGATGGTATGTCAGTCACCCACCCCCCAAACCTAGTCACACAACGAAACCATCGTCAGCAACGTTTACCTTCAACATCACAGGTCTCTCTTCATCTGTGTCTATGGGGATACTCGTACTGGTTACCCATGTATTGGTACATAAATGCCTTAACCGAACATATGAGTTCCTAGAAGCCAAATAAAACACAGATTATAAAAATTAGCACACTCACATATTACATTTCACAGCTTCGCACGTGGTACAAGTAGAAAACTACTTTAGGCCAGTCGCTCACATCACCAGAGATCAGTTTGGTTTAAGAGAAAATTCTGAACCACAGACTGTTTCACAGCTCGCAGAATTATCACCTAGACCATGGCTTCTCCAAGTGCGGTCCCTGAACCAGCCGTCACCAGCACCACCTGGGACCGTGTCAGAACTGCAGCCCTGAGGCTTCACCCCAGTCCACCAAACTAGAACGCTGAGGGTGGGGCCCGACCACGAGTATCCGACAGGTGCTGCGTGTGAGCCGCAGTCCACAGGTGAAGGGACCCGCTCGGTCCAAACTGCTCTCTGAGACTGGGCCTCTGGTAGTTGGCCTGCAGCGGTAACTGGAGTCTAGCTTAGCCGTTCACGGGTTCCACGTTGTGAATGCCCCTACTGACTCAGACAATTTGTAACCCCCAGTCGATGCCGGGGATGCTCTTGTACCATCCTCAGACTTGCACAGAGTGGCAGGAGTCCGGGACCCCACCACACACATGCCCGGTGAGGCGAAACAAGGCCACCACCTGCCTTCTCGCTTCAGCTCTCACACCAGAAGCAGGCGTCCTCTGCACAATCTAGTCAGTGTCACAGTTCTGACATGCCTGCGCTCTGCGGGGGTGAGCTGGTTATTTACAGTGGTCTCCGAACACGGAGCCAAAGTGCTGTCTGGTGTGCTAGGAGCAAGGCTCTGATGTGATACAGAAAGGACTCAAGTTAGAGAAGCTCATCCAGGTGTGAGCTATGATGCTGACGGCTGGGCTCAATGCTCCCGCATCACCATACAGATCGAATAAGCTGTCCTTAAGCAGACATGCTCATGAAACACGGTCATGTGCTGACTGGCTGACCATGGTACCCAAAGGGTCACAGGACCTTCAGCATGTACACCCCACAAGCACCTGGTCAGCATTTGCTACCTCAGTGTACAAGACAAATAGACTAAACGGTGAGAGGGTGCCTGAGAACAGGCGGGGAGCACTTCACGCAGTGCAAACAACATTATTTTTAGAGTTTTTCATTATCGCTTTTTCTTTAACAAATAAGTATCTATTAAAGGAAGATACTTTGGCATGTTCTCTCCCACTTCATTCTCCGGTTCATGTTCCTGAGGCTTCAAACACTCCTCCAGACAGGCAGTTCTTGAGCTTCAGATCTCTTCAGGCTCTCAGTCTCCTGAATCAAAGTTGCTGCATCTGATCACAGGACTCTCCGCACTCTGCATTTTTCCTCAAAGCATTTTCATGACCTGACCTTCTATTTATGTTTATTGACTTACCTGTCTCGCTCATTTGAACGTAAATATATAACCAGCTTGCTCACTGCTGTCTGCCCAATGCTGAGGGCAGTGCCTGCAATTTAATCACTGTTCAATAAATATTTGTGGACTGAATGACTAATGACATGAGTGCACAAATGAATCTGATATAATAAAAATAAATGATATGATTGAACAGAAATGTTCCTTTGCATTTTAGTAGTAGAAGGTCATCAATGTAAAAAGAATAAAAAAAAATTCTCATGAGTTTTTCAGAATTTCTTTAGTGCTTTGTATTTTCAGTCCAGCTGGGCCCTGAGCAATGCAAGGGTGCGAGCCACTGACCCCTGTGCAGTCCGAATCCAAGCATAACTTCTGACTCTCTCGAAAACTGAACTACTAACCACTCGCTTTGACAGGAAGCCTTACCAGTAACATAAAAAGCAGAATAAAGTGTATTTTGTTGATATAGGCAGTATCTGTATCTTACAATAAACTAGAAAAAAATATTATGAGAAAATCTTAAGGCAATCATCATAAAGGTCTTTGTTACTGTTGTCTTCCCCTTGAGTACAGGAGGAAGAGGAAGGATGGAAAAAATTCATGTATAAGTGGACCGGTCAGTTCCTGCTGCCCAAGGGTGAGCTGTGTAGTAACAATAAAGCTGACTATGCTCATCTACTCAGGAAAGAGACACAATTTTCCCACATTTTCTCCACCTATGCTTGTTCCTTTGATATCACATCGAGTACATTCAAGTTATGATTTCAATTCCTTACCAGCCAGAAAAGTTACTCAAAGAACCATTATCTTTTACTCAAAACATTTTTTTTTCTTTTTACCTTGGAACCAGGCAATCAGCTCTCTGAAGAGTTGTGGCATCCAGTTCAAAAAGGGAGGCAATGTCATTTCCATGTGGAACTGAGACCAGAGTGTACATGATCTTCTCCCCTGCCTGGCGCTTCTTCTTTGAAGTTGGAAGATCTCCCTCTCTCTGTTGAGAAGGAACTAGGTTATTTGCTTTTATCAGGTTTCTTACTACCTTCTCCAATTAATTGCAATATGGGGTTTAAATTTGCATGCTATTTCTCTATTGGTTTATACAGCTGTATATTTCACATCATCTTAGAAAGAGCAGCTCAGGTATGACAGCCTCTGAGATGATTATTATCAACAGCTGTAAGTCACACACTCCTGGGGCAGGTTCTGTGTGTCTCATCAAGTCCCCAAGAGTCACAAGAGCAAAGGTTCCTGGGCCTCCCTGGTGCACAGGTGCTCAAGTCTCAGTGCTATCAAGCTATCACCAGCCACGGTGCCACGAGTTCTATCCCCAGCCAAGGAGGGGACCCACATGGTGCAGCAGACCTCTCCTGTCTCACCTGCTGCTCCCCTCAGCAGTATATTTAAGTCTATCTACCTGTTCTGCTCCCCGCTCTGTCTCTGGTGAATTTTCTTTCCCTTCCCCCATCCCCGCACCTCTGGCCTGCACCCCAGAACTTGTATGCATAAATAAAATAAATCTTTAAAATAAAAAAAGACTTAAGGTTCCTTCTCTTATATCAAACCTATTTAAACAAGTAGCTTTGACCGTTACACATTTAAAACAAACACAGAGAAGACACAGCATGTGGAATCTAGACTTCATAAAATTAAAGAGCAAGCTAGGCAGTGTTTCAGAGGCCCTACCCAACTCCAGACACACAACTGGAACATGAAGAATCAAAAGCAACCTTCTATTCACGCCATCAGTTTATTCCTATTTATCCCATGCCATCCTGTAATTGTGTTAAAGTGAAGTAAAATAAAATCTTCTTAAGTAGAAGTCTTCATGATGATATGAAACTCAGTCAACATTTCATTCCATACCATTTTAAGTAAGCAAAACACAAGATTAATGATTGTGCATGTTTACTTGAACTTCCCCCAATCCTAATATCCTCCCGGAAGACTATGACATATAAGGAACCAAAATGTGATAAAGCAAATGCAATATAATTTTGAAAATTAAGTATCTAAAAACAATTACTTGTATATACTTATTAAAGTCAAAAATGAAAATGAGAAAAGTTGTCATTATGTCATCTGTGAGCTGGAAAGATTTCTTCCTAAATAAAGCTCTGGCAGCAGCTAGAGATGTGAAATTATATCACTTGGAATGTATTCCTTTAGGTTTCAAAAACATTTTGGTTTCTAATTATTCCTTACTGTAATTTAGACAGCCTTCAGAGTTTTCTTTCTTTCTTCCAGTTTAACTCTGACAGTGGGTTGAGAGAAAAATCCTAAAGCAAAGAGGACTATTTGGAATAAAAGCTAGGAACAGGGGAAGAAGGAGAAAAAGGAAATGTATGTGACACACTAGGCAAACAGGAGGTGGGAAGAATAGAGTTTTACTGCTAGTTATTTAAAAAATGTCTAAAATATGCATTTCTTAACATGAGCTAAGTACTGAGTTATATGTTATCATCTTATTTTTACAGGTGAGGAAACTTGGCTCGAGGGGCCAAGTTCATATAACGATGTTGTGCTAGAACTAAAACTCAACCTAGTTATAGCTTATTCCACATCCCTTACACTTAATTAGTATGCCACAGTGAGTACTTGGTAATCAACAAACTTCTAGAAAACTGTCAGCAAAGAATTTGGAGAAGATAGGCATAACTGAGTTTGTATAGTTTGCCTTTGTTCTCTATACATTTTTTAGACTATTTGATGTATTTAGATACATTGAAAGTATCTAAATTTTAGACCTAAAAGAAAAGCTGAAACTATAAAACTCTCAAAAGACAATGAAGAGTAAATCTTGGTAACCTTGGTATGCAATGGTTTCTAACATAAAGCACAAGCAAGAAAGAAAACAATTTTTAATAGGCTTCACCAAAAAATTAATATTTAAAAAACAGATTTCACTAAAACTAAAGACTTCTATGTTTCGAACGATACCATTAAGGAAAAAAAGACGATGCAACTAAGTGAGGTTTTTCATAGGTGTGTAAGGCTGGTTCAACACTGGAAAATGAATGAATTCACAGACTAAAGAAGGACTACCACATAATCATATTAATCAACGCAGAATAAGTATCTGACAAAACACACTCATGATAAAAACTCTCAGCAAACTAATAGAGAAGAACACCCTCAATCTACCAAAAAACTTTAACTGACATCATTATTCAAAGGTGGGAAATTGGAGCCTTTACTGTTAAGACCAGGAAAAAGGCAAAGATGCCCCCTCCCCCATTAGCATTCCCTTGTAAATATCACACTGGAAGTCCCAACTAATACAGTAAAAGAAAACAAAAGTTATGTAGATTGGAAAGGAAGAAATAAAACTATCTTTGTTTGCAGATGACAGGATTACCTGTGTAAGGAATCCAAAAGAATTTTATTGAAAAACAAAGTCTTGAAACAAATAAGTGGTTAAAGCAAAGTTGCAGGAAACAAGGTTAATATTTAACAGCAAATTCTTTCCCTATGGACCAGTAATGCACAGTGAGATTTTCAATCAAAATCATGATACCATTTACATAGTATCCAAAAGGCAAGTACTTAAGTATAAATCTAGCAAAACATGTAATGCTCTATATGAAGAGAACTACAAAAATATTGATGAAAGAGATCAAAGAACTAAATAAAGTTATTACATGTTCATGGATAAGAAGAACCAATATTGTCAAGATGTCACTTCTTTCCAACTTGATCTATAGATTCAATGCAGTCTAACAATATGACATTTTGGAAAAGATAAAACTAAGAAAACAACAAAAAAGACTGTGGTTACCAGGAGGGAGAAATGAATAGGCAAAGCATAAAGGACTTTTAGGGTAGTAAAATTACTTTGTATGATACCATAGTAGTTATACGTTTGTCAAAACTCATATAGTACACAACATCAAGAGTGCACACTATGTAAACTACGAACTTTGGATGATAATGAGCTGTCAGTGGGGGTTAATCAATGCTCCACTCTGGAGAGCTTGACAGAGGTGGTGGTTCGTGGGGCAAGGGGCATATGGGAACGATCAGTAGTTTCCACTGACTTTTGCTGTGAACCTAAAACTGCTCTTCAAAGATTTGAAAACCATCTGGGAAGAAGTTTTTGTAAATTGCATCTCTGAAAAGGAACTTGCTATCATATATAAAGAACACTTATAATTCAATATAATAAAAAGATAAATCAACTAAAAAGTGGACAGAGGAGTTGAATAAACATTTCTCCATAGAAATGGCAAGTAGACACTTGCAAATATTATTACTAATGCCCAATATCATTACTAATTAGGGAAATGAACTAGGAGGCCGATATTCTAAGAAACAGACAAAATCAAGTGTTAGCGAAGATGTGGAGAATTTACAACACTCTCATACTACTGGAGGAGCACAAAATGTTACAGCCATTTTGGAAGAGTTGGACAGTTACTCAAAATGTTAAACGTATGCCCAGCAATTCCACTTTAGGCTCCTACGCAAGAGAAATGAAAACATATGACCCCGAAAAGTCTGCACATAAACATTCACAGCAGCATAGTCATAAAGTGGAAACCACCCAAAAGTCCAAGCAAATTATTGCTGGATAAACAAAATGTGTAAGATGCATACAGTGAAATATTACTTATCATTTTAAATGGAATGAACTACAAATACAAGTTATAATATGACCAACCTGGAAAACATTTTGATTTAAAAAAAAAGACACATAGGCTATAGGTTTTTATGATTGTAAATATTTAAGGTCCAAATCAGAAAACCCCTTACAGGTGGTAGATTTGTGCTTGTCAGGGCTGAGGGGTAAGTTTAGGAGCAAGTACTAATGCATTTCTTTTTGGGATGATAAAAATGTTCCAAAATTGGAGACTGGTTTGGTTTCACAATTCTGTGAAGGTACTAAAACCCAATGCTTTGCATTCTTTTAGCAGGAGCATTTTATGTTGTGTGAGTTACATCTCAATATAAATAATGGGGGAAAAGGCTGGAGAGAAGGAGGGAAGGAGAAATGGGTTGGAAGGAAGGACCAGGAAGGGAAGACGTGGTCAGGAGAGGGGAAGGATGGAAAAGAAAGCAAGGGAGGAAGGAATGCACACTTGAGCTCTGCCGTGCAGCTCAGATCCAGTGTTATACAACATACATATACTAAGGTGCTGGGAGCACAGAAAGTCTCCCCTGGAGACTCTGAAATATGACAGGGACACAGGAAAGACAACTCTATCCGACTGTAAATAGCTGAGGGAAGAAGACCTGAAGAAGCCCTGCACCTCCCTGGGATGCAGAGCCAGTAGATTATCACATGCAACCAGGAATTTCTCCGCAATGGTAAAAATGGTGTTGATAGCTGATACTGAAGATGATGATTATGAAGAAAGCAGAGAAAAGAAAAAGGGGAGGTTTAAGGAGAGGGGGTGATAATTCTAGAGGAAGTTTGCTTTTAATTATATCCTCATAACATGAAAACACAGGGAGAAATAAACCAGGAGAACTGCAGTCACAAGAAAAATTATAAAAGAGCCCTTTTCTGGATTTTGCAATGCCGTTGCTGCCAAAAATCTCTCCACCAACATAATGTGTTTTTAATACATGTGAGACATGCTTGCCTCAAAATTACATAAGAACACAGAAATAACAGGCAAAAACAGGCAGCTGAGGAAATAACCCAAAGGATTTTTACGAATTTGTAGGTAAAGGGATTTGAATACATGTGGTTGAAGTGGAGTATCAGGCACCATTAAAATATGATTTTACCAAGGAAAATAAAACATAGTCGATTATATTGAATCATGTCTGAAGAAAGAGTTCATTAACAGAACATACAATGTGTAACCTAGATAAATGGAGAGTCAAGGAGTAAGAATTTGAGCTTCTGTCAACATTTTCTAGTGTGGAAGCAACACATGACTATTCCAATCTTCCTGAAGGAAATGCAAACATGTCATCGAATTTCCTGAATCTCCTATACACCAAGACTCTAATCAGAATACCTTTGGTAGAGATTTTCCTTCAAGGAAAATACACTAACGGAACCCATAATGTAGAGCTCTTTAGCAACTGAGAGCTGCAAGTTGGCGCTGTAGTTCATACATCAGTCATTTGTGAGTTTATTTAGCAGCAGTCAATTCTCCCCGATGCACTAAGTGCTAATAAAATGGATTTTTTTAGACTTGTAAAAAGAGAGCAGGAAATTTTCTCCCTACACCTCTCTCTCTTGGTCATATCTCCTTGTGGGGGCCCATTAACCGTACTCAGGGAGTTCTCTAGTCTGACACTCTTATACTGCATCAATAAAATTCCTTTCCAAAGAAAGATAACCCTCACTAATTACTGCTAATTAAAAGAGGGCACTCTGAGCTACTCAGACTATTAAAGACTTGTGGTTTAATTTTAATTACATAAGACAAGTGGAAGGTACTATTGTATTTCTAAACAATTTGCTTGGGTCATTGGGAAAAAAAGCTTGCATGAATAGGTAAGTCCCACTTACAAGTAACATTAACAAATTATTTTGAGTGAAAAAGAGTTTCTAACATTTTGAACATTTTTAAAGCCCTGCTGTAGTCTTAAGCATTCTGCTTTTAATCTCCTATGCTGTTAATTTGCCTAACCAAGTCTCGTTCATAAACAGTCTGACAGGAAAAATCAAACAGCCCTGGGAATTATGAAATCTGAAGCATTAAAAGTATGCAGTTATTTAGATATATGGATCCAATATATCTAGGAAATATCTGAGAAAGTCAGCATTACACCACTGGAACCTGAAAGCGACTCTGTTCAAAATTGTGTGCTTCAAAAACACTGATTCAAAAGAATACCTGCACCCCTATGTTTATAGCAGCACTCTTTACAATAGGTAAGACCTGGAAACAACCTAAATGCCCAAAAACAG
>JAGFMF010011760.1:10618430-10641760 GCA_019455555.1 Galemys pyrenaicus
AGAAAGAAACAAAAACCAAAAATGAAAAGACAAAGACAAACTGGGGACACTTGGTGGGGAGGGAAGAGGGGAAGGGTAGAGGGCAGACGGGAGCACGGGAGACTGAGGTGATGGTGCACTGGTGTTACGGTGATGGGGAATACATGGGAATTACAATTGATGTCAAATATATGTAAATTTTTAAAATTTATATTAAAAAAAAACCAAAATTGTGTGCTTGCAGCTTTTGTTTAAAAAGCGACATCCGGGGGCCTCCCTGGTGGCACAGTGGGTTAAGCAATGCTCACTGATGCAAACCGCAGCCACTGCAGCACGAGTTCGATCCCTGCTGCCAGCCAGGGGGGTGACCCACGTGGCACAGCAGACCTCTCCTACCTTGCCCGCTGCTCCCCTCAGCATTGTATTTCAGTAGATTTGCCTGTTCTGCTCCCCACTCTGTCTCCGTTGACTCCTTTCATTGCCCCCACATCTCTGGCCTGTACTCCAGTTCTTGTATGCATAAATAAATCTTTTTTTAAAAAAGCCACACTCTTTGTTAAGAAAAAAACAAACTAAACCTTTGTCACTTGCACAGAGTTAAGAGGCACAGACCCTCCCTCTTCCGTCATGAACATACACGAAGCTACACGCAGGTGTGAACTGTGACATCCGCTGGCTCTCCTAGACACTGCCCGCATGGAGCCCAGTGCCACGCTTACACGAGCAGGGTCTTCCCTGGGAAGGAAGGCACAGCCCTCTGTGCTCCCAAGTCAAAAATCCCTCCGGAGAAGCCCGCTGCTGGGAGGCGAAGGGCTCTCCTGGCTGTCCAGGGGTGCACCAGCGACGGCCCAGCCATCAGCCAGCCGCCCCCTGCACTGTGGACTCATTTCTGAGTCATGGAATTTGAACAGAGGCACCCCTTGCAATTGTTGTTAGCTGCCAGAGACGACGTGGAAGAACCGATGCATGGTTTCCAGGGCCCACGCCCGCCTGTGCGCTGTGGCAGAGGGTGCAGGAGAGAGAGAGCTCTGAGCTCAAGAACAGGCGGCCCTGCCATTGAGCGCTGCACAGCGCACGCGCTCCTCTCAGCCACGGCCCCTGAAGCAAGGCTCGGTCCCGAGCCAGTTCTGAATGGGACTCTTTCTTTCCACTGCCACCTCACCGTGAGCTGTTGTGATTCCTAGAGCGATTCCTCTCCGTGTGCGTGCAGGGGCAGAGACGGGGCTCTCAGCAAGGAGAGCTTTGCCCTGCAGAAACACTTGGAGTTGCTCCAAGTGAGGGAACTCCTCCGAGTGAGGAGCCACTCCTGGCACCCACTGAGCGGCGCTCACGGGTGTGGCCCGACAGTGCACAGGGAAGCTGCCAAACAAAGAACCAGGCCCCGTGTGTCACCAGGGGCCCGGGAAGCAAACACCCTTGACAAAAGGCACGACCCCAAACGCTCACTTCCCGTGCCACGTAAATGAGACAACGTTCAAGGGGTGAAGTGGCTCCAGAGAGTCCCCTTTCCCAGGCCCCACTGAAAAGGTGCAGCCCTCCCAGAAACTAGTGACCGCCGGGTTCCCGGCTGGGTTTGACTTGGCTCCAATGTTTACGGATGCTGTACATTTGCGAGATGGGAAATAACAGTTTCCTCTGTAGAATAAATACAGCAATTTGGGTCTTAATGGGAACTCTGACACACACTGCCTCATTTCAGCAGCACCACGCATTAACCTTTGAAACTTCAAAAATGGAAGGCAACATTTGGATAAAGGTTTCTAAGTTACGGGAAAAATATTAACTGGGCATTAAATCGACAACAAAGAGAAAATTAGGAAAGCAAACAATTAGATGGTCACAGTAAAGTCAGTTCCCAGAACCCAGGTCTGAAGGGAGAGAGCATTCTGCTTTCGGAAATTGATTTCATTTTTTACAGGCTGAAGATAAACTCTTAACTGCTCCTCGGTTCTCTTTTCGAGACAGAAATATAATTATTGCTAGGTGGTAAATGATCTATAAAATCTGTTAGCTTTACAGTTCCATGCCCATGGCTTTATTTACTTTCATGTTAGAGATTTTGGAGAGAAAAAGGGAAATCAAATATCTCCAGTCGGATGTGTGGATGTGTGTCTGAGATGACAAAAGAAAAGCAGGCATAAATCTGCACAGCCAAAACAGACCCACCGGGTCGCCCACAATTAAAGACTTGCCTGTAACAATCGCTTCACTTTACAGGTGAATAAAAAAATTATATTTCAGGAGAAAAAGGAAAAAACATCCAGTCTAACACGAAGCTTGATTAGCATGAAGCACATCACCGCGGTTTATTATTTATATTCTCAGAGCCACTCCACGAGCCTTCGTGCTCTCTTCTCCCACTCTGCCCTGCCCAGAATCAGCAGCAGCATCCCCAGAAAAGAGGGATGAGCACAGAGACTTAATTCAACCACGCAGTTTGAAGTTTCGGTATGATGCCTTTTTAGAAAAACAACTGACATTTCCAGGCTGCTCTTTTATTAGAGTTTCCAATGGTCTTGACAGCATTTACCTTCATGACATGTAGTGTGTTGGGGCGGGGGGGGTGGGTAAGGTCACACATCCACATCCCATCACACAGGGGAGGAAATACTCTCACGACCATCTCACATGCCCTGGTACCCAAGTTCATGGTGCTGCTAGAAGCAGAACTCTCCTAGTCCAAGCCTTGCTGAACATCCTAGAACTAAACCCTGAGAGGGAGAACAGCAGCCCCTGAAGTTCACCAGCTGATCCAGTGTGATCAACTGGACTTTGGTGGTGCCAGAACATGACAGAACTTACAGCTGGCCTTTGCCACTCTCACGTGGGCCACGAACAACCCACGGCACGCGGGCATCAGGCAAGGTCCCTCCTGAGGGGGACGGGCAGAGATAAAGCTCCACCACAATCACGCCTGAAGCCAGAAAAACAGGAATGTCGCCCAAGTCACAAAAATGAGTAAATATCCCTCTCCCCTCGCCAATCCGAGCAACTGCTGCTTCATTAAAATTTACAGCTTTAGCCTGGCTCTCCGCAGCCCTCCTAATGGACAAACTTAGTAGGAGACCGCCTCTTTCTGACAGCATTCCTGTCCCAAGCAAAGCCGCAACATCACTTCACACAAGCCTGAATCCTGTGACAGTTACTACCGACGCCCTCTGGGGGCTCCCCGTGGGGTGCATGCAGTGACCACCAAGGCCCTGGGTCCCTGCACAGGGCTGCACCAGGGCCTGGGCTGCCAGCACTGTCAGGCTGATAGTCAGAGACAGACAACGCAAGACTCAGACTCAGATTTTACACACGGTTAGAAGAGTATTCTAAATCCAGCCAAGTAAGACCTCGGTAATAAGCAGCGCAGCTATTTGAAAACCAAGGGGAGAAAGCCCATGCGCACAGGCATTGTTTCTACTGTACACCTGACAGTCAGATGGAGAGAGGAGTCCAACAGGATTGAGGCAGGCCAAAAACTGCAACCTGGTTCATTTATCAGTAACCTCATAACACAAGGCCACGTCCCAAAGCAGAGACAGGAGTTGTGCCAAGGAAACATTCCAGCTCTTTCCAGCCAAGGGCAGAATCTTGCAAGATGCAGTAATAATACCTACCAATTCCAAAAGGGATGGCTAAAACTCCCAAGAAAATTGAATTACAGACTGTGTCTATTTTACATCAAAATATCTTGCCAAAGTGTGTGTGTGTGTGTGTGTGTGTGTGCAGGTTTTATCTGCGCCACATCAATTATCCTGAATTTCTGAATTTTTGATTGAATCCAGTCATACTGTCATCATGAAGTCAAGCTCATTGACAAATGACAATGAAATATGCAGAGTGAATAATAAATACTTAATAAAAACTGGCTTGAAAATAAGAATGAGGCTTTCTGAATAGCATATGTTAGAATATCAGAAAAATCAATCATCTAGCTACTTGATGCTTCAACTTCTCCTCACAAATAGAATAGAAAATATCTGGAAACAAGGAGAAGTGGCCTGGTGTCCTTGTAATATCATACCATAGTTCCATTTCTCCTTCCTAATGTTGATGCACTTCTGAAGGCTAACCCTGGACCCACCCCACCTAGAGCCGGTGCCGTTGTCTTCACAGCTGTATCACAAATGGTCTCCAAGCTGGTAGGACTTCCCTAACCCCCTTTCTGGGCATCTTATCATCTAAGCCATATCACCTTTAACCTCTGACCTTTGATTTATAGGATCTATGTGGAGAATCTCAAAGAGTCAATAGTCTTCAAATTTCCTATTATATCTTAAACACTATGTTTAGGATTTATTGGAAGAAAAAGCAATTTTTACTCACCACACCTTTCCCTTCATTTTGGGCATCTCGATAATCAGGATTAAGCTAAAAAAGAAAACAAAAAACTAGTTTTGAATGGTTGTTGAAAAAACATTTACTATACCAGTGACCTTTGATTCAATTTACTATCATACCTTTAATTAAGTTTAAAATACACAGAAATTAAGAAAGAAATACTCAGTTACATTACAGTTTAAAACACCACCTTCAAGCCCAGACACGAGAGGGGAGCTAGGACACAGGACACCACACGCATGGCAGTGCTCGTCAACACCTTCCAGCAAGAGAGAGCTGCAAAGCTTGCTCGTCTGAGGGTGCGCTGAAGAACCATGGCACTGCCCACCATAAAGTCCATCAGGCACTAGTAACTCAAGACACTGGTTTTAAAAATAGACCAGGGCCTCCCTGGTGGCACGGGGGGTTGAGCGCCGCACTGTGAAGCATCCGCCGCACAGCAGCGCCAGTTCAATCCCCGGCCAGGGAGGGGACCCACATGGCGCAGCAGACCTCTCCTGCTTCGCCTGCTGCTGCCCTCAGCAGTGTGTTTCAGTCAGTCTGCCTGTTCTGTTCCCGGCTCTGTCTCTGGTGACTCCTCTCACCTCCCATGACTCTGGCCTGTACCCTAGCTCTTGTATGCATAAATAAATCTTAAAAAAAAAATTAAAATAGAGCAAAGCAAAGTCCTAACAATGATTCACGTTCCACACGGTATACACACAGGAAAAGAAAGCTGATGAAAAGGAGAAGCATCGGGGGCCTGCTGGGCAGCAGGCTGACGCAGGAGGGCGGAGAAGGAACAAGGATCGTGCTGTCTCTGGGCTTGAGGTGCGCAGTGTAGGGCTCGGTCCAGTGAGGGGGTGGATTCTGGGTATGCTGTGGAGTGGTCCCAAGAATCCCTAACTCTCCACTTCCACCTGAAAACACAGCTGCAAATGGATGTCTTTGCTCTGCTGAAGTGCATGAGGTGGACTCACAGTGGCAAGGGACCCCAGAGACCGAGTCACTTGAATGTGACCAGCGGCACATGCAATGCACAGCCCCACACACTGAAAGTCCCGTTTGAAAGGATGGATTTTTGAACTCAGTGGAGACCTTAAAGTGATACCTGCAACTGTTCGTCCTCAGTGACGAAGCACTGAAACTCAGAATGTTGAATGCAATCTTACACCAATTAAACAATCAAATAACAAAAAGCGAGGTCAGGAGTGTTTTCAGAATGACACTTGGCTCATGGTGCTGAGAAATGTCGCTCCCAACTTAACGCTGAATGTCAGTGAAGGTGTGAAAAAATCCAAACACAGAACTGAAAACTCAGACTGAAGAAAGCCAAAGGGCTTCAAGGAAGGGAAGCTAATTAGCAAGCAGCAGGCTGGGCAGGGGCCTGTGACTGGCTTCAACCTCAGGGGTCAGCCCAATCCACGCCAGCGTCAGCCCCGTAAACACCTGAAAAGCACTGGCTGTACCTTCCACTGTCTGCCCTCTGACTCACAGACCCCAAGTTTTCACCAGGCAAAAGCCTACCCAGGAGTGCTCCTCTACTGCTGAGAAGCTGCTGTCACCTGAGTGAACAAAGCTCCCCGTCCTCCCAGCCAGCTCCACTGCGGAGCTCTGTCTTCTGAAGCCAGGAGCAAGGACAAAGTGCAGAAAGCAAATGGGCAGAGAGGGAGGGAGCTGCTGGGAAATGCGTTCTCTGAGACTCAGAAACCAGACCCAGGTGAGAGGGGAGAAGGGAGAAGATCAGGGGCTGTGCTGGGATCTGCTGCATGAATGTTCAGAAACAGTGACAGGTGAGAAAGAAGCAGCAGAGCCCAGGGACACGGCCCTGACTGCGGAGCCCGCCCTGCAGCGGAGCCCTGCACAATGGACTGAAAATCAAAGCACAGCGCCAAAGGACGGTCCAGCTCGCTTGTCTGAAGACAACGGGAAGGAAGGAAGGAAAACACATATGCAACAGGTCCCAAGGGCCTGTCCTTCTCAGGCTCTGAATATTCTCTAAGGTGTGATGCAGGGGCCTCCCTGGTGGCGCAAGGGGTGAAGTACCATACTATGGAGCGTCCGCCAGAGAGGGGACCCACATGGCGCAGCAGACCTCTCGTGTCTCCCTGCTGCTCCCCTCAGCAGTGTATTTCAGTAGATCTGCCTGTTCTACTCCCCCACTCTATCTCAAGTGAATCCGCTCACTCCCCCATAACTCTGGCCTGTACCCCAGTTCTTGTATGCATAAATAAAAATCTTTAAAAAATAAATTATTAAAAAAAAAAGTGTGCTGCAAAGTAGCTTTTCAGAAAATGGTTTGGCACACTTGAGAAAGTACAACAAACATTACCTCTATGGAAAGACTGCAGAATAGGGGAAACAGCTAAAGAGGTACTATAAAAACAATAATCTAAATAAGATCTGAAGACAGAAAAAAAATTACATGGTAAAAAGAAACTAAGGAGGATTTCAGTGAAAGTGAAGATATAAAGACAAAATTAAAACTCAGGTTGGCAGCAATCAAAAATACAGTTGATGTTACAGGAAGCAAGTGATGATGCAGAAGACAAGAGGGGACAGCTATTCCCCCATGCTGAGCAAAGATGTAAAGCAATGAAAATCAGGAAAAAGAAAATAGTCACGGAGGACCCAGGGAGGGAAGACAATTAATGGGTAACTAGTGTACTCAGAAGAAGAGAAAGTTGGTGAAACACAAGCAGTTATCAAAGATGACAGAAAACCAAGCTTTGTTTGACCAGCCTCCTATCTCAAAAGACCCACATTTTTTTGATACTAACGGCAGTTTCAGTGTAGAGTCTAGAACAGGAATCCAGCTATTTTACTTAAGTGTCACTGTTGCATATTTTTTAATTTTTCACTTTGAAGGATTCAGATAATTCCTTTAAATTAAAAAAAACTTGTTAAACCATGCTAAACTTGTAGGTACATTATGCAGAAGATATACAACATGGTTAACTAAGGATATGCCTTTCGGTCAAAGTTTTCACTCAAAGAGCATTAGAATAGTTGGCCACAGACAAGATAAACTCATACTGGAGATGCACCTTGATCCACACAAAAACATATACAGAATCACAAAACATATACAGAATCCACACAAAAACATACAGAATCAGGAACGCACAATCAACCACAAATCACGTATGCTCTCTGAAACGCAAATCATCTTCCACCCCAGAAGACAATGTGACTTTCTAAAAGTCACTCTCCAGCTATCTCTCCCTTTTAGGATTGCCCAGGCAACTCTGAGAGGTGGATTTCTCCAGAAATGAATTTGAGACCTGCTGTCTAAGGGAAAACCAGGACCCCTTAGGAAAGATCACCTTGTGCCCCTCGCCCCCGACCCCCAACACCCTGTGAAAGTCAGGGTCCTCCTTCAGCAATAAGAGGTGAAACTGAGCATACCGATTACATGTAATTTAGTTCTGCATATTCATGTCTTTGGCAACACAACCAAAGATGGCGCCAATTAGTTAAATTTGTTTCATCTTGCATCTCTCAGGCTACAAAGTGCGTTTTTTAAAATATAATTTAGAGTAATATTAAAGGAAGGCAAGGAAGCCATCCCGATACATCTTCAGCTATATAAACTCGCCAATTATTAACAAATGAGCAAATAAGTGTATTTTAACATATGCTTTAATTATACCCTTTTCCTTCTCTAAATATATTAAAATTATTAGACTGAGGAAGAATAGAATAAATATATTAATTCTAGAGCAGGGGGCAAAGGCAGGGTCTTGTAGAGATTCCTGAATCTTTTAGGACTCTTAAAGGAATATTTCCTTATGTTAAAAAATAAATTAGAAATTTGGCACTGGAGAGAGCTAATATGCTATTCAATCATTTATTCAATAAATATTAATAGAGCACCTACCGTGGACAAAGTTTTGCAGCATATGGTATTTTAGCAAAGAAAAGGGAATGTGGTCCCTGACCAGAGACCTTACAATATAGCAAGGGAAAATAAGACTTAATAGAGTTAGCGGCGATACAAAATAGAATGTGACAACAGATATAAGACCGGAATGAATAATTTATAATAATATAGGTCAGAGGAAGGAGGGGTCAGTGGTGGGCAAATTTATTCAAGAATTATTCATGGAGAAGGTAGCACTGAAGATAAGCCTTGCAGGATGGATAGAACCGTAACTAGCAGGTAAAGGGGGGAGGCGGGGAAGAGGACAGGCGAGCAGGAGAGCCAATCCATACAGATGAGAAAGTGAGACCCCTCCCTCAACACCAGCTGCTGTCTCTTATGACACTGTGTGTGCTTTTCTAGGGTGGCTATTACCCCCACAATTGTCCTAGAAGAAGGGTTCCCAGGGAAGTGTGTGATGCAGTCTGCTGGCCTAAGAGACAGAGCTATTCGGGAACACAAGCTGACGGTGCCCCGTTGCATGGGGGCCCCGCTGTCCCCCTAGGACAGCTCATGACGTCTGTCCCTGCTGACTTTGTGAAGAGGAATGGTACAACCAAGGCAGGATGGAAGACCAGCTCACACCAAACGGGCCTTTCTGCCACAGGCTAGTGGATGTGTCTAGCCACTGGGAAAATGTTTGCAGAAATGGCACATTAAAAATCTTCAATTGGCCATGGTTAGTAGGAGATGGAGGCAGCTGGCAAAAGCAAAGTACCCAGAAGTAGTGGTCTGAACAAGAAATGGGAGAGCCCCAACAAAAATAATCATGCTGGAAACAGAAATCGGAGCCAGAGTTCTCGGGCTGGTGTGCGCTGGAGTCAGCTCTGCTCACCAGCATCCACAAGGAGACAGAGAGCGTGTTGTTAGCCTCGAAGGCAGAAACAGGATGAGTTTGTGTTAAAAAAAAAAAAAAAATGCTTAAAGAAAGAAGGTGTGAAAGGTTTTACAGAGAATCAGTAGACTCTCGCTGTGTAAACAAAAATATATTTATCCTGTCTCTCGAGTTTTTAACTCTAATTAAGTCACTATTTTGTGGGGAAACAACTCTTAGATATGTTTATGGCATTTCAGTGGCAGTAGGAGTTCCAAGGTCAAATTCATAGCCCACTGCAACCTTGGTAGTGAAGGACAGAAACAGAGAACAAAGAGCAAGTGCTCACCACTAACCTTTGAAGGGAGTCTTCTTCCCAGTGGCCAAAGAGGATCAGAAAGAAGTCAAACAGCGAATGTGACAAGTCATCAGAAGACAAAGGGGACAGGGACAGAGATAGCATAAACGAGACTGCACCACAATCACACGAAAGATCACTGCAACTTTCCTAGGAGCAAGATAGCAAGACCAAACACTGCAAGGACACGCCACAGGTTCATTTTCTTAAAAGAAGCATGTTGCTTCTTCATAACAAAGTGTTCTGATTTATTGTATTACACACAATCTTAAAGTTACATAATCATCACGTGTACATTTCTAAAGGATTATACATATTACACTCGAAAGGAAAAAGAAGGGGGCCAGAGGAGGGGGAAAGGGAACGGAACACAGGAGGGAACAGAAAGGTAATCTTAGAAGGTAGGCAAATTCATTCAAGGGTTATTCAAATTATTCATGGAGAAGGCAGCATTCGAGTTAAACCTTGAAGGACAGGTAGATATGAAACCGGCAGAGGAGGAGGAGGAAATGAACGGAGGAGGAGGAAATGAACAGAACAGGCTTTCTATGTGCCTGGAACAATTTTTATTTTAACATGTAATATTTATATATGGATAGAAGGGCTGGTATGTGTGTTTTGGGTATGTGTGTGTATGTATATACACAAGTGCACAAATATACACTCAAAACAGTTTCTTTTCATGTGCTACAACTAATATATTTAACCCAGAACTAAACATAAGAATATTTTACACTACAACCCTAATATTCATAAGCTTCTATAAAAATGAACAGATTCTTAAGTACTAAGTTTTTTACATTAATTAATCAAATCCAGAGGCTATCAAATAGCTGGGAAATAAGTATTTACTGCCATCTGGTGGAAGTTTGGCCCATCTACAAACAAATAAGCTAGTTGTCTTCAAAAGGGCAATATAAAATCTTTAACAAATAAAATTATTTTGCACTAACCCATCAATCTTGCTTTGGAAAGGATCTTTAAATTTATTACCTTAACCATCTGAAGAAAAAAATGCAGGAATCAGCAGGCCAGAAATTATGATACTTTGCTTATAATTCTTCCCAGGGCTATGCAAGAACTGTTTACCAAGACTCCCATAAATCCTATTCTAAATAGGATCAAGTTCCCTTCCCCCGGGATAGGGGGGTGTGAACTCTCCTGTGCCAATAAGATTGTACAAGCAAAAGATCAATGGCAAAATTGTGCAATTGAGTGTGCAAATAACTGTGTTGTACATTAAAGGCAAAAGCACAGAACTGTTCTGTCATCTTTCCTGTGTCATCCACTCGGCAGCTAAGGCCACAGAAACTGACAAGACAAGAAGCCGCGAAATGACAAGATAATTCATTATCTCACAAAGCCACGGTGGCTTTACCACCTAAGTCACAGTGAAACACTTTGGTGCACATCTCTCCCTGGGTTTCCAGCACTGTGTGTTCCTCATAAACAGATCTTGAATTCTCTCAAATAATACTATTAGGGATCGTTAAGTTGAATAAGGGTCCATTTCTAAACCCAGATAAACTTTAGCATCTTACAAAATAAAATCCTAACAGTATTGATCATATCATGGTCCTAATTCCCAGATGTTATCCACAATTCATGAAAAAGCTACAATTTTGGGGGCCTCCCTGGTGGTGCAAGGGTTGGGGCGCCGTACTGTGGGGCTTCCAAAGTCACTGGAGCGCGAGTTCGATCCCCGGCCAGGGAGGGACCCACATGGCGCAGCAGACCTCTCCTGCCTCACCGGCTGCTCCCCTCAAGTATTGTATTTCTGTCGATCTGCCTGTTCTGCTCCCCACTATGTCTCTGGTAAATCCTCTCCCCCCACACACACACCTCTGGCCTGCACTCCGCTCTTGTGTGCATAAATAAATAAAATCATTTTAAAAAAAAGCTACAATTCTTTAATAGTTTGCAGTTTGTATGTGTTGTGTCTCTAATTAGACTACAGAATCTTGATCATATGAGAGGATCTAACACCTTTGGACGGTGCCCCCTTCATTTTGACACAGGCAATAATAGGCTAATGACATTTGTCTGGACAACTCAGAGCTCCAGTAAGTACTGGTTAAGCAGAGCATCATGTTTAGGAACCATATGTGTAAGTACATTTTAAGGATTTTTTTTCTCCCTTGTGCTTATTTAAACTTTCTGTAGAACTTTAAATGATAATCTACACAAGATAACCTAAAGATTACACAAAACAGCTATCTCAGCGACATCCATGTGGTAGAAACAAGTAACAGAGATGATCAGTGGTTAAGAGTCATTCTCCTCTAGATCCTCAACTCTTAGGATAAGCAGAGGTGATTAACATGTGTTAATGTGTTAAACACGTGTTAATCACCTCTGCCTTCTTCACTCCCACCTAGCAGACAGTCAATAAATGATAGCTACATGATAAAACTAGATCACTAGATAAGCCCGCACTTCATGCCAGCAATACCGGCATTTGCACCAAATGGTTCTGCGTAGTAAGGGTGGTCCTGGGGTGCACCGTAGGATGTGTGGGGCACCCGCAGCCTCTACCCACTAGATACCAGTCGCTCTCTTCCCGGTCATGACGGTAACAGTGTCTCCAGACACTGTCAAATGCCTCCTGGTGAGTGAGAGCACCCTGAATTGAAACGCACCCTGGCAGAGAAAGCAGTCAATTTTGGACAAAACTGAGCGTCTCTCTGAAGCTGGGCTTCCTTTTGTGTTAGGGAAATGATTGGATTTACAACTTCACAGTATACAATTCACCCTTCCCCGTCTCCAATACTGACTGACTGCAGGTTAAATGCCAGGCACTGTGAACAAAACAGGTATGAGCCTTTCTTCATGGGGAACAAAATAGCTGCTGGAAAGATAAGCATCATCCACAGGTGAACAAACAGATGTAGACCTGACCTGGATACAGCGAGGACATGCCAGAAGCACGCCCTCCTCACAGGTGAGCTTTCTAACCACCTCAACAGCAGGAAAGAAAACTGGGGTTTACCTCAGAACCAAAGTCTGTTAAAATTCTAAAATGGTCAATGAATTATAACTGCACTACCCCCATAAGACCCCAAGTGAAGTTATTATGCAATACCTTGAAGTAACTCAAATTCATAGACAGCAAAAAAAAAAAACCTACGTCAAGTTATTTAAAAGAATCTTCATTTCTGTACTAGAATATCTGATCAAAGGAATACAAAATACCAAAAGCAATGTATCTTCATATATTCTAATTATCCATGGTGCAGACAGTCTTTTCAGCAGCCTCTCCTAGATTAGCACTTATATACTTTACCCCATGGATGAAATGCAATCTCATGCAAAATGTCTACTTTACAAATCACAGAAGTGACCAGCTGGCTCGTGTGTTATGCCTGACATATGAACTGTACAACAGACGGTAGGTTTTCCTGGAAGGCTCTTTAATGTCTCCATGAGGCAGTTCTGCCGATGTCAAAACATAGCAGCTAATCTTTTCCAGAAAGGCAGACTTACTCCCTCCCCACCCCTTAGTTAAAACTCAGTGACAGGGGCCCTCCCTGGTAGTGCAATGGGTTAAGCAATACGCTCTGAAGCAAACCGCAGCCACCTTAGCATGAGTTTGATCCCTGCCTGCCCCGGAGGTGAACCACAAGGTGTGGCAGGCCTCTCCTGCCCCACCCACTGCTCCCCTCAGCAGTTTCACTTGATCCACCTGTTGTGCTCCCCCACTCTGTCTCTGGTGAATCTTCTCACCCCCCCCCCAAACACACACACACACCTCTGGCCTGCATCCCAGTGCTTGTATGCATAAATAAATAAATCCTAAAAAAAAAAGAAAAAACACAACTCAGTGACAAAGAAAAACGAGTCCTTAATCATCATGAAATCAGTTTCCACATTTTCTCTCTCCTTCCTCTCAATGGCTGTGAAATGAATTAACACAGTGAATACCTTTTGTGCACCGAGTTCCGAACATTCTCTTATCTTCTTTAATTCCAAAATAATCCCATTTAATTTATTTCACCCCCGTTTCACACACAAGGGAATTGAGGTTCAGAAAGGTTAATTATTTGCTTAAAGTCCCATAGACTGAAGAGCAGACAGGGGTTTCCTTCCCACTATACTAAGCTCTTTGCCACACTCTCCAATATAAATACCCCAAACGCAAAGGCGATTCTGGAATTACATAATCCAGTCCACCAAGAATGCCTAAAGCAGAACCGAGTAACATTTCGAATTACAGATGAGTCTGTGGCGAGTAGGAAAACCAAGGGTCAAGAGCAAAAGACCACCAAATCCTGCTCCCTGGTAGGTGCTTCCCTTTAAGGGAAAAAACTGCTGAGCTCTTATTCATCTTATTTAAATTCACTTCCTAATAACCAGTGTAATGGGACTCTTCCTTCCTCCCTCTCACAGCCCTGACGTGGGAACAGTCCACACGTCCCCAGTGTCTTCCTCCTCTCTCTACCCTGCATGCTGGTCTGCGCCCATGTTGCTTGCCCGTGCCACAGATGCCCTTTTGTGCCCATTCTGCAAATGATTTTCAGCAGCACGTGCCCCTTTCTGAGACTGTCCTCCCTTGCTGAGCACTTGTGATTTAGCCACCTGATTTTCCAGCTGCTTGTCTCCCTTGTCAGCTCCCCATTTTCTGTCCCCCTTTCCAACAGGACACTCTCAAGGCTCTGTCTTGACCTGTCTCACCATCTCTCCACCCTCGCTGATGAGCCATTCATGTTGCAGATCACCTCTATGTCTTCAGCCCTAGTCAAGCCCTGCACCGCTAGGGATGTGAAGATCCAGTGCTCTGCTCCCTGCTCTGCCTGTAGCCTTCTCCACTGGCGGTGTGCGTACCAGCACTAAGAAACACGTATGAGAGAGGGCATGAGATCCTGGAGGAAGTGTTTGCTGACTTCAAATATATTTAGTCACAGATGTATGCTTTAGTTTTTAAGTAATATCCAGATATTGAAGACGAAACTGAAAAAGCAAAATAAACAAAAGCCAGGGAGATTTTTTTTCTTACCTAAGAAGAAGATTATAGTACTATAAAACAAACAGTACTAGTCATTTACAACTCAGTGTCGGGAACCCTTGCCTAACCCCGATGCCACAAGTCTTTGAAATAAGAGCTGAGCATTTTTACAAGCCAAAGGATAAAAAGAAAATCACTGTATTTCAGTTGCTGTCAGAAGCTGTTTACCACCTGTTATGAAACTGTCAATCAATCTTGTAACCAAGTCACGGAAACAGATGACGATCACTAATTTCACCAAACTTCTGGACACTGACACCAGTAAGACAAGCATCCTGAGACAGGTCTGGCTCAAGATTCTGTCTAAACGCAGCCGAGAGAGGAAATTTAAGACGCCTCCTTTATAGATGTCAGCATTTGAGACAGTGATTTCTGATTTGCTGTTAGAATACGACACAGAAGCACCTACTCTATTATACTAGTTAAAAATCATAGAAAGTATGTTCCTAGTCTCCCATTTTCAGATATGTATTTAAAGCTAAATGCTCCATCTCGAAGCTTACCATGAAAAAGTGTAAAAGATGAAAAAAAAAAAAAAAGATCTTTCAAATACACCAGATTCTTTAGTGGACAAAATAGCTTCTTGCATTTTAAGTCATTTTCTCTGAAGACATAATAAAAAGACAGGAATTGTAAAGAATGAACTGCTTTCTATTTTTCAGTTTTTAATGAATTCATTAATGTGTTGAGGTTTTATATTTTCATTACCATTAATAAGCCATTTCATGCTTGACCATATAATTATTTGAATGTATCAAATGATACAAGTTTTAATTATAGAAATTAACAAGGAAAACTAGTAACATATAAATCATGTCAATTTTCTACAGAACATCATTAGCTAAAACAATCATTGACTAAAAAGTGAATTAAGGAAAAGAAGCATTAATGTAAGAGAGAATTCAAGGGACTTTTAATTCTGAGCTCTTATTTTTTATAGAATATGTAGCCTTTCATAATTCTTATTTCAAACAGGATTCTCTACTGCTTATTTTTGCTTCAAAAGATTACTTTGCTAAAAAAGTACCTCAAAACATTTATAGTATAAACAGCCCATGAAGTCCAAAGCTGTATCTTACTTAAACAGACTAATAAATGAGTCAGATATTTATAAAACTAGGAAAAGTCCCCATTTATCATATTAAAAAATTAGTCTTGTCAATATCACTAATCCTAATCCCTTTTTATCATATAAAAAAAATGAGTCCTCTCAGTATCACTTACTGGATGCTTATTGGAAATTGTGCTGAGCACGTAACCTCACTTAATAGTCTTATTAGATAAATATTGTGATTATCCCTCTCCATTTTCTGGAAATGGGAGCTTAGCGAGATTAATTGTCCAGGATTCAGATACAAATCCTGAAATGTCCTTCCTCTCACTCTCTAAGCTTTCAACAGCCTCAATAGCTCCTCTATTCTTCCAAAAATATTCATTAAAGGCCTTCAAGTATCAGTACTGTTGTAGTGCCTGACGACACAGTAATGATGTTTAAGTGTGTTCATGCACTTCAGAGAGCGTACATTCTACCGGTAAAGAGAGTCATAAGGGACGGTACGGTAAGTCAGAGGGCAGCAAGTACTACGGAACAAGCTAGGACAGATGAGCAGAAAGGGCAAAATAATCGGGCTGAGTGTAGACAGGGTTTGACACATTTATAGAAATGTCTTGTTTCCACACCTTTCTCTCATCAATTCTTCATCCCACCTCCTTCCCCTACCTCACAGTCAAAGCCAAAAGTCAGATAAGTAATACTAAAAGTTATAAGACCAAATTCTGGCTTAAAAATCCCAGAAGAAAGTCTAAACTGAAAAACAGACAAGGGGAGAGGACACTAGAAGACACTGAATATTTTCCTACACCTGAAAATGAGTCTTAGTATTACTGCTAAATGAGATAACCAACTAAAATTTCCTAAAATTCTATGTAGTAAATTTGTTCCACCCCTTTTTTTTCCCTCTCGGTTGTCAAGACACCTTTAGTAGACAAACACTGCTGCGGCTTTTCACCATTCGAACTGCCAGTTCTAGCACCGTTCAGTTCCCAGGAAGAAGACCGTTCCACTCCCCTGGTTTGAACCACAAAAGTCCCCACGTGGGAATGGTGGCAACAGAAGAGCAGCCCGACACCATCGTGGTTATCCACATCGCCAAGGAGCTGACCCTGTTTCCAGGGAAGATATTCTCAAAGAGTGAAGCTGACAGAAATGCTTGAGCACCACAGAGATGCATGCACACCACACGCACGACCCCACCGCCCATATGTAACAACCGCGGGTTCTGCTGCACGCGTAGATCTTGACAGATGGGTTAATTTAAGGCTTGAATGAATATTAATATTTGAAGAATAATTTACATGCCAATCCACAACCTGACAGGCAATAATCACACGCCAATAGTGACTGTCCCGACAAACGCATCTTCTGGAGAAGCCCGATGCCTGTTTTTACATTTGACTCAGACACACAACAGCACCGTCTCATCAGCCTTACCTCTGCCGCTAAGTAGTTCCCGGTGGCCAGATGTTTGAATCTGAACAAGCTGTTCCACTGCCCTGCACCCCCGCGGCAGGGGTCGTGATGAACCACCTACAAAAAGGAAGAACAACAAGATGGGCTGAGAGATAATTCAGCAAGCAAAAGCCAAGAGCTTACCTGGCTTGCCCCCTCTTGAATGCTGTCTTGTCACATCTAATGTTATCCTGGGAGTGCAGGTGCAGTAAGACGAAACTCTCCATGAATGAGCAAGAGCTGTAACAGCTCTTTGCATACGCCCTTCACCTGTAAGCCCAGCTTGCTCTAAAAGGTGTGTGTCCCGGGCCAACACTGGAGAAATGGTGGGCTTCCCCCACCTGTCATCCAGCACTTATCAGATTTGGTAAGAGTCAAGCAGCAGGGCAAAAGCCATGACGACGACCAGTGTGTTCAACCAATAAGGTTGGCAGTGCCAGGAAAGATAGAGTGAGTGGTAAAGCAGAGCAGGCTGTGGTGTACAAGGCACTGAGTATGGGCCTCTCTCAGGAAGGAGAGCTAGAACCAGAGGAGACAGACACAGACAGAGTGCAGGAAAGCACACCCAAAAGCAAGGCCTGGAGCCTGGACTAGCTTCATCTTGGCCCCTTCATGTGGGTGCTTTTCACTGACATGGAGACCCTTTGATACCTGCCCTTGAACTGGCTTTGGTCCCGATGCTGAGCTGCTGGGCTGTTTACAGACAAGTAGCCAAAAGTCAGAAACAACTGGTTATGAAGGGGGGCTTGGTGCAGAATCCAAGCTCGGGTTTTAAGACAGAAGATGACTGAGTCCCAAGCCCCACAGTGGCTGTGCTAGGATCAGAGCAAGTAACTTAAGATAGGTAACTGGGGCCTCCCTGGTGGCACAAGGGGTTAAGTAAGCACTGCACTATGAAGCATCTGCAGCCACTGCAACACGAGTTCGATCCCTGGCCTGAGAGGGGACCCACATGGTGTGACAGACCTCTCCTACCTCGCCCGCTGCTCCCTCAGCAGCGTATGTCAGTCGATCTGCCTGTCCTGCTCCCCACTCTGTCTCTGGTGAATCCTCTCACCTCCCACAACTCTGGCCTATACCCCAGTTCTTGGATGCATAAAAAAGTAAATAAAAAAAAAAAAAAGTTAAGTGGGCTTCTTTGTGTATAAAATGGGCTTAATTCACAGGATTGTTGTGAAGATTACAGATCATAGGCATAAACATCCCAGTTCTGGGATCTAGTTCATTGCTCTCCCTCCATGGATCACCGTCTTTTTATCATGCTCACAGCCACTGGGGTTCCCGCCAGCCTCCGGGGCTGTGTGCTACTGTGTATGACCACCCAGGGCTGTCTGCTGGACGCCAGCTCTGTCTTCTATTCCACTGGGTTAAGTAACAGTAATTATGAAGACACTTCGAAGTCAATGAAGTCTTATAAAAACACTCTCCCTGTGGCTTAAAATCTACCCATCTTTCAAAAACAGGTTCTCAAATCAAATTTCTTTGCTGATCACACCAGCTACTGTGATCTCATCAATGTTTGAACTGTTACTCCTTTGGGGAGGCAGACACCTTTCAGAATCTGAAAAATCTATTGGTTGTCTCACACACACACATACACACACACAAAAAAAAAAAAAACTTTGCATACATAAAGAAGTTGCAGCTAACAGGCATGAATCCCAGGCTAACAACTACCTTTACGCTAGAGAGAGGGCTAGCCGGGAAGGACTCCTCTAGGGACACTGGGCAGACAGAAAGGGAGCATGTCTCCCCACACTGAAGTGATCTGGAGGATGCTTTTGGCATTAATGGACCAAGGTATTACATATCCAGGGTCTCCCTGGTAAAGCAGCCACAGCACAGCAGTGTGAGTTCCACCCTTGGCTGGGGAGGGGACCCACATGGCGCAGCAGACCTCTCCCGCCTAGCCCACTGCTCCCCTCAGCAGTGTATTTCGGTTGATCTGCCTGTGCTGTTCCCCAATCTGTCTCTAGTGAATCCTCTCACCTCCCACGACTCTGGCCTGTACCCCAGTTCTTGTGTGCATAAATAAATAAATCTTAAAAAAAAAAAAAAGATATTACATATCCTGCAATCCATACGAGAGCTCAGGCCATGGTAGGTACCGCATGGGGCACCATCTGAGTACCCCATACTCCCCTAGATCCCAAATCGGCAGGATCCTACGGGACACTCGGCTAGAAAGGAGCTGGGGCAACTGCCACCAGAGAGCTAGGGTCCTAGAGAGAGGTAGGCAAGGAGCCCCCAAACCCCCAAAGAGGTCCACAGATGTGAAGGAGAGGACCATGTTCCTGACCCCAGTTTTCCCCATCCAATCCTTCCAACGACATTGAAGCCTCATTTCCTATAGGAAATGCAGAGCCTTCTCGGTGTCCTTTCACCAACCCCACCTGATCAGAATGTATAATCATGTAGCAGCATGGTCCCCAGGAAAAGGAGAGGTCCCTGGTTCCCTGCCCCACCCAAGGGAAGGTGGAGCTGAGCAGGGAGGAGAAGCTGGAGAGGAGACCGGAGGAGGAAGGAAGGATAGAGAGCAAGAAGGAGACTGGAGGAGGCAGGTGGAGCAGGAAGACATGTGAAGAAGCTGCGTTGTTGGCTTCTTGGCCTTGGACTGGCTGAAACAGATACGGGGAGGGGCCTGTGGGGACGTTAACAGTGGCCGCTTTGATTTTGATTTTACTCTTTTCCTATCGTTCTTGTTTGGCTATTTCTTTTATATATTTTTTTCATTATTTTTCATTTTTGTACAGTGTTTACTTCTTGTCCCCATGAAATCCCCACCAGCAGTTTACCCGCGCACCATCGCCATAGTCCCTGTGCTCTTCCCGCCCGTTTTGTCCTTTCTCCCTCCTCCTCCCCTCAGGAATGTCTCAGGTTTATAGCTGTCTGTTGATTTTGATTTTTAATTTATTGTATTAAATATTTTCCTTAGTCCCTTATTTGTTTCCTCTACATTCCCCCTATAAGTGAAACTATCCGATATTTTTCCTTTTCTTTCTGGCTTATTTCACCAAGCATGATCCCTTGTTTGGCTATTTCGTGCCCTTTTCGATGAGTCCCCCTGCAAGGTGACTTAGACTTCTGGCAGGCTTTTGGGTTACCCAAGAGGGAATGGGTAACTTCCAGTGCTTGATCCGGAAACCATATTCAGTCTTTTCTTTGTTGCAAACTAACTGTTTTTAAGGTTTCTTTCCATTACACGTATTACGCACTAGAGTATGTTTTGTCTTGATGCGGTGGATGGCAGAACCTATTTAGAATGGGCAGGTCTAGTGGTTCTGGAGTGCCCCTTCACTGCCTTGTGACAATGCTTGTAATGTTTTGTTAAATCTGATCTTCTAGTATTTTGCTGAAGCTCTTTTGCATCAATATTCATAAGGGAATATATTGGTCTGCCGTTGTCTTCTACTGTCTCCATCTGGTTTCAGTATTAGGGTAATGTTATAAAATATATAAAGCAACATTCCCTTTTCTTGGACTTGTAGAAATATTTGAGCTACCTACCACAAATATAAATGGGTAATATTTCAACACATGATCGATCACACAAAGGCTTTACATCAAGTTGTTACATGAGAAGTCCCACAATTTTTTAAAAAAATGCCTTCAAAGAGGGAAGAGTAAATGAAATCAGACATTATCTCAAAATTACTGAATAATTCATTCACTCCACTCTGACTGCCCAATGCATTACTGAATTTCCAACTACGTACTTTGTTGGAAAGGTTTTCAATTCAGTCACAGCAAAATCTATAAAACAGTAAATGCTCGCAAGAGCTACAGGAAAGGCAAGAAACTCATGTATCTCATTATTCAAGCTCTTAAATGAGAGCTCATATTATTGCTACCCTTACATTTAAAAACAACAACTTTCTAACACAGTAAGAAATGAACACTGCGAAAACGTCTGCTTTAATCTTGTGTTTACACTGGTGCTGATAAGGGAAGCTGAGACCTACACTTCCGGAAAGAGCATTACGAGGCTTGGGGCGGTTCTCCGCGCTTCTCAAGTCTGGGTCACCTGTTGCAGGTCATGGTCTCCAAATCTGTTAAAAGGCAGGGTCTCTCCTGAGAGCTACAGACTAAAAGTGTACCCCAACATGTAATGGGGTTTCAAGGTAGAAGATTTTTTTGGCAGCATTTTATCTCTACGTTGTGTAGTAACTTGAATTATTTGGATGCTGCATTTATAATTAAGACTGGGTTCTTTTACATAAACCTCATACCTGCTCACTCCGTTTTTCGAAGGTGTAATTTGTCATGCTTTTACAGATTCAATTATGGTCATTTCTCCTTTTTATATTGCTTTTAAAATAGGTCTGTCCTGTATTACTTCTAACACTAATTATTTGAGGGCTTTTTACTTTCTTCCATATGTATAAAATGTTCCCTGAGCCTTCTCTTCTCCCACTTCCCTCAAGTCCAAACATATTCACCAGACAGATAAAGAGCCTATCTCCTAAAATGCTTATTTACATGTTGCTACACATACTACTTATACATCCCTTTCCTTTTATTCCTTCTTTATACAAAATTTTAGGTATTTATTAACTTTAAAGCATGGTGATACATAAATATCACATATGAATCTTATTTTAGGATAATGAAAGTCACAGCACGCTATGAAAGGGGAATGATGGGTTTTAAAAGGCTGAGATCAGTAAGCCTGGGTGTCCATTAAATCAAGACGCAGCTTAAGAGCACTACTTGTTAGAGAACACTAGTAACTCGTAACTCTTAACAACATTCTACAGTGGATTTTTAAAAAGCAGTGTCCTGTATGTACCAGGACTAAACGTGTGTGTTTGTGAGAGCAAGAGACCTGAACAGGCACAGCAATGAAGGGGTCAGTTGGCTCACAGTAATCATTCTTTCATGGGATCCTTACGAAGGACGCCTGTAGCAGTTAAGAACATGCAGTGCAGGGAATCGCAGCGCTTCGAGCCCGAAAGCCCGGACGCACCTCTATTTCCCAGAGCGCTTTGGAACTCGTGGCGGAAGTAGCCGACTGGCGCAAGGTGGTGCGAAGGAAAATGTGCTGCTTTTTCTCATATTCGTCGCAAGTAAGAAACTTCTCTTGCTCCGCATGAAACAATCTAACAACATCGCCCTAGAAAAACAGATCAAGAAACAGTGTATTTCCAACCAAAGTCTGAACAGACAGACAAGATTTTGGTACTCAAGACACTTCTCTTTGTTACCTAGCATGTAATGATTATTTTAGACATTTCAAAATAGAGGGGACGTGGGGGTTAAAGACGCACTCCCCGCGAGATTAAGTTTTGCAGTCATGGGCTAAGTTCAGAACACGGGTGTAATACCCAGGTGTCCCCACAAGAAGCTCAGGGAGATGACCTTCGGTGCTCCAGTAAATGCCCTGCCGGGCTCATACTTACTCCTTTCAGCACATCTTCTCGATAGGAACTGTATTTCATGAATAATGTGATTTTCCAGCTGGTGTTGCAATTAACAGCATTCACCTAGCAACAAGAAAATGTTAAATTAGCACTGCAGATTTCACTTTATACCATAAGTCATTACTTCCCCAGTAAAAAAGAATAAAGGGACAACTTGGGACAATGTACTTTGATGCAAGAATCTTCAAAGGACTATCTCAAAATAGCAAGAGCTAATTGTTACCTGAAGGTACCTGACAAAAACGAATGAACTTTAATAGGATTATGCTCAAATCAATAATACAAAAACTATGTGATATTTTTTCTCTCATGAGAAAATTCCTCTCCTTTCCTCCTGAACTTACCTCTTTGCACCCTGGATTATCCAGAAGCTCGATGTTGCTGGCATGTAGCGGCTGTCCTGCATTCACGGGCATCAGAACAACTTTATCTCCTACAACAATCTAGAAATCAGAAATAAATTGCATTTGAGTTGCTGCTTGGATCTGGGGTGTTAGCATTGAAGCTAAAAATAACTACACAGAGCTCCTTGTTATTGACCTAACTGGCCTGCCATCCTCCATACAAATTTTAGTTCCAGTACTTTTTCTCATCGAGGCAAAAGGTCTTCTGATAAATGATCCCATAATGTCTCACAGGGACTGCGGTCTGGATTCATAAAGCTAGTGTAGCTCTTTTTCCTATTTGTCTCCCATCTCAATGAGAGCTTTCTGACCATCGAACCAGGTCAGCACCCCTCCGCAGCAGGTTATGTCATGAGCAGAGGCGAGAATAAATGTGCCTGCCACAAAAACTTATTACCTACACAACTGACACACAGAACCACTGCAAATGTGAGCAGAACATGTTAAACATTTGTATTACCCTCTAGGATTCAATGCACATCTCCCCCATAACCTTGGAAATTTATTAAACATTCTAGGGGCCTCCCTGGTGGCGCAGTGGGTTAAGCAACGCATTATGAAGCAAACCGCAACCACTGCAGCACGAGTTCGATCCCTGCTGCCGGCCAGAGAGG
>JAGFMF010011760.1:10641810-10696590 GCA_019455555.1 Galemys pyrenaicus
CTCTGTCTGTGGTGAATCCTCTCACCCCCCACACCTCTGGCCTGTACCCCAGTGCTTGTATGCATAAATAAATAAATCTTTAAAAAAAAAAAAAAACATTCTAATGTTACTTGGACTGGATCTAGGAAATGCAAAGTAGGTATGATCGTGCAGGGGGAAAAAAATTTGTTATTGGGGCTTCAGACAGACGACTCGCTTTTATCTTAAACACCCAAAACAAATATTGTTCCTTGAACCTGATGTTCCTTTTTAAATAAAAATTAAAAACAGTTAATAAAAAGTGCTCTAGAGAACTAAGTCTAAGCTGATTTTTTTATTGATGCTATCGTCAACAATGTCAATGTTATCTTCAAGTACTTTTATTCACAACTCAAATTATGGGGAAATGAAATTATGCTTTCTTAGGGATAGAGTTAAACGTTATAGTCATGCAAATTACTTTCATGGTCAAGTATCTGCTCTCCTATGACCAACCCTGTCATTTACAGAATTGTTCATCATCTCAGAAATGAAAACCACTACCTTCACTTTGCATATTTCAGACCAACTGGAATATTGGAAGAGATTAGCTTGATAAGTAAAGTAATCGTAAAATAAATTAGAACTCAGACAAAAAGAGTAAACAGGACTTCTTCTCCCTGTGTCTTAACCGAGACCAAGATTTAAGGAACGCGATGCCTTATTTTCAACATAAATTAACCTTTTGTGACTAGATGTAGGAGCAGAGTACGGGTGTCGCGAACTGCATCTAGAGACTCAAGCGTGACAGGGAAGTCACAACCCCACTGTTCAAGCACAGTCGCAGCACTGGTCTCTAGCCATCACTCACCGGCGAAGCCGTCATCAGTAGACACCCTCACCAAGTCCCACCACAGACTCTTGCTCTACACAGATAAGATCTCCCGGAAACAGTGTTAGGAGAAAGGACGAGGGAGCAAAGGTGGGCTATCTCTGTGTAAAAACAGGAGATGCTGAATCAGCGTGTGCATGAAACCCTTCCAATGGTTAACTGGAAGAAGGAAACGAGAAGCGGGAGCAACACTTCACAATGTGTCTTTACAGTGTTTCTAACTTTGAAGCATGAATTGGTACCTATTTTAAATTACAAACAAAAGCAACTAAAGATCAACATGACCCAAACGGTGCGTGGAACATCCCCTCAGAAGACAAACCCCACTCATTTTCTTGTACATGACACCATGGTGGTTCTAACCCTCAGAGCCACAGAAAAGGCCGAGAGGTCACCGCATGTACATCTACATGGGACCTGGTACGACATCCTGCCCAGGGTACACCTGGTCTTCCAATTTCCTGAAGAATAAGGGGATTTGGTTTACTGTGTCAGTCTTGTCTGCAGCATGTGAATATTCGCCAGTACCTGAAGATAATGACTTTTTTGCTGTGACTTTTGGATTAGGAGCACCTCTGGATGCCCCTCGATCCACTGGCGTATAATACCTACCACTTCACGACAGCTGCCTGGGAGCTTTGGGTCAGATGCTGTATCTAGTTCAAAGTACCACTCAGGGCCAGCCATTTAGCTAAAATATTTCAAACTCCAAAGTTCATGAAAATAGTAGTCACAGGAAGACTAAAACATTAATCCACTCATCTCCAGGTTCTCCTCTTGTTCTTGACAGTGGTTACTTGGGCTGAGCCGAGGCGAGCTTGCAAATGAAATGAACACAGGCTGCCAACCCTAAGACTAGCATGAAGAGGCGCCAGCAAGAACGTGAACATGCGCAAGAAATAGACCCATTTACTCAGAGAACCCACACCTTACTAGACAACTCGGTAAATACAGGACTTGAAGATTTTCTCGGAAGACTAAAGCATGGTGTCCTGGCCACAGAGAGGGTCAGGGTCTAAGACCTGCTGAGAACGCAGGACTTGAGGGCAAGGTCATGCTCTGCCACATCACCTTCACCCGAGTGCAGAGCAAAGCCAAATCCAGAAGCGCTCCTGTTGATTCTGTGTAACAGCCACGAGAGATTCAGACTGGGATCGGACTGAGGATGAAGAGCACACATGCCAGTGTCAGCTGCCCTTCACCTGAAGTGCAGGGAATCTGGTTGTAGCAATACCAGGTTCTAGCCTCGCTAGAGTCCACGGTGTCCAGATTTGCAAAACAGCAAAATCAACTTGCTACGCGAAGAGACTCTTTCCCTAAGAGTTGACTAAAATGCAATTAAAAAAAACAGCCGGCCCTTTCTAATTTTCTAAATCTAACATCACAGCAAAGAACTAATATCTTCTTAGATCAACACTGAAGATAAAAAATTAATCTCCAATCTTAGAACACCTAGGAGGAGCCGTGTGCAATACAGGGATGCCAACTGCCCAGCGGTGAGCAAGGCTTTCTGGACAACTGAAAGAGAAGACAGCCAAGAACCTTCTCTTCTCTCAAAAAACTACCTGTCCCACCATCTGTACGCCCTGCAACAAACTACTCCTCATGGGTAGAATCCACCGAGTGCCGCGGGCAGAGCATTTCTCTCCCCAGACGACCACCATGCTTATTCTCCCACTTCATTCTGTAACCGATCATTTTGCTAAATACAATCAACATCACGATTTAATAAACAGATGGTAAAAATATTTTCTTTTGTTCTTTTGTTTATTGCAGTAAAGTTGACTTAAAACATTGCTCGTCTTAGAGATGCAGACTTGCACCTCTTCAGACGTATGCTATCCCATCATGTCCCCACCAAAGCCCCGTCCACTAGACCTCTGCCTCCTTAGCTCCCGCTCCCATTCCTGGAAGTCTCAGTTCTGCAGTCAGATTTCAAGGGTTTGCTGGTTTAGCTTTGTCTGTTCCTTTGCTTTGTTTCTGTATGGTCCACCTTTGTAAGGGAAATCGTCTGTATTTGCTTTTCTCCTTCTCACTTAAAAACATGATTTTAGAAGTATGAACCTTGCAGAACTTTACAATCCTCTTCACTAGTTTATATGTAATTAAAGAAAATTAGTAACTAAACTGTGTGTCATGAAGTCACAGCCTTTCCAAATGCCTTCAATAAAATACAGTGGGCTTGCAGTTCAGAAATATGCTACCTACTTTTATGGGAGGAAATGAGAGTTACGATACAATTTTTATGGCAGATACAGGGGTGTGGTGGGCCAATGCTTCCTTCACAGCAAACTTAGTCACATACAAGAGCTCTACGGTGGTGAGCAAAAACACTGAGCTACTTCAGCAAAAAAGCAACGTGGAGAGTTGCTGCAGCCATGCTTCCCAGAATACATGGACAGGAGGAGGGCACTCTGCAGAACACTGGACAATGACACTGTTCCTCTCAATCGAGATGGGGGTTTGGGTGGTAGGCTGGGGGTTTTTGCCCCCACTACAGCTAATTATTTGAAATAGTTCATTACATTCAACTCTCTGCTGACTCTGTATAGGTGTTTCTGAGGAGGGAAAGTAATTGATTGAATGGGTAAACGGTACAGGATGATTAACAAATCCACAGCTAATCTAAAGGCCCCAATTGATACAACTGTTTCAACCCTTCAGATTTTGAGACAGAGTTGAGTCCGTTCAGAGAGAGGGGACACTGTATTTGGTGGAGGGGTGGCCAGAGGAAAGCAACAGAGGACATATGGTTGATAAACCATGAAATAGGTTCCTGAAGAACTGAGAGTTGATTGTAATTAACTATATGCTGAAATTAAAATATAGATCATGCTCACACACATAACACTTGATGCCAAAAGGAAAAAAAAAAATATTCCTAAATTTTTAAGGAATTCACAAGACAGAAAGTGCACCACATTCCTGCATGCCATGCTGCTCCCAAGCCTTACCGAAAGAGGGTGTCACCAGATAACTTATTAACAAATTAAAGCAGGAAACTCGCATCCTGTGGAACTGAACTTGAAGTCAAAATTCACTGGAAAAATAGATTCACTATAAAAGAAGACAGTTCTAAGACAAGAAATTTTAAATCTAATCAAAGTTGTGATTAAGAAAACGCCATCAGAATAATTATACTTTGATATTGCTTAGAACATACGTTAATTTTCAAAAATCTTGACTATTTTTCTCCATCACCTGACCCAATATTCGTAAGGCACTCTACTTATGAAGGTCATGCAGGGTTAGTGTCAGCTGCGTTCAGTAAGCCTCTCCCACATCCTAGAGAATATCCCTGCTTATTGGCCCATTACACACAAAAATATCAGACCACTGATCCTGTCAAATCATTTCACATCATTCTTATCTTCCATTATCTACAAAGTCAGAGGAAACAGTTTAGCTACTATTAACATGTCCATGACATAAGGTACATGGTGTATTCCATAGCGTATTTGAAATACTGTCATCAACAAGCATGTCAGAGCCTCTGACACTGCACATCTCTGAAGACGCATGAGCCTCCCTGGCGGCCTAGGGGTTAATACTCAGTGCTATCACCACTACAGTCTGATTTTGAACCCTGGCCAGGGAGTTAACCCACATGGCGCAGCAGACCTGTCCTGTCTCACCTGCTGCTGCCCTCAGCAGTGTATTTCAGTAGATCTGCCTCTTCTGTTCCCTACTCTGTCTCCGGTGAATCCTCTTACCCCCACCCCTCCGAACCTCTGGCCTATATCCCCGTTCTTCTAAGCATAAATTAATAAATCTTAAAAAAGAAAAGATGCATGGACTAGAAGCAGCAGACCCAGGAGCCAATGAAGTATCATCACGACTCAATTGCTCTATGAATTCAAAGGGGTAGACAGCAATTCTCAAGCTCAGCTTTTTCCCTACGACCATGCTCCCTTCTGACCAGGCAATTAGTAAACCCTGCCTCTCTTATAAAAAACTGCCAATATTAAAATTACTTGAGTACTGTCACACTAGTTCTAGCTGGAAGACGATTCTCAATCAGTCTGAACTTGGTTGTTTTTATACTTCATGACCACAGTTCATGCAATAAGTAAATGTTTTAAGCTATTAAATGATATTAATGTAAAAAATGTCTACATTAAAAACTGCATTTCCTCTCTCTGCACTTTCTGGATTCTCTCCCTCATTAGGAATCAGCGTCTTTCGGACCGCTCTGTTTCTTTCTTAATTTTAGATTGACGTACATTGTCGCCCTCGCTTCGCAGCTTCCAGAAGGGATGAATGTAAAACCAGGACCCTTCGTTGCCAGCGGCATCCAAGGACACACGCATGGCGTTCTTCTCCAGGAGAGCAGGTAGTCTCTTGTTGACAGTCAGGTACTTGTTGCTTTTGATATGCAGCAGCTGAAAGGGAAGGGTAACAAGGGTTACCACCTGATCGTCTGCTCCCCTCAGACACGTATCTGTTGGTGCACGAGTCACGCACCCGCCAAATGCAGCTCTTTCCAAGCTCCACACTCACCATGTTCCCAAGCCGACCTCCTCTGGGGTCCTCCTGACCGCGACCCCCAAATACTGCTTCAGAACGAAGGGGCACATGCAGGGAACCACCCAGGGGACATGTCAGAGTGATTCCCACCAACTGGTAAGTAATGCGATCAAAATAGGCTTCCCCAGCAGACCTGAGGCTCTCCCAAACCGCAGCCTCCCTCAATTCCTCCATAGCCACAAAACAGCATCTAATACAGAAAAGAAAGGCACCAAAATGATGCTCTGAGTCCCTGAGTACTTCAACCACCCCAGGCCACTGTCCACCACCTCAGTCAGGTTGGGCCTGGCTCTCCTAAGAGGACGCTGGCCCCACCCCTCATGGGCATGGAGGGGCATCATTTCTCAGAGACGTCAGATTTAATGGTCAAAATCTTTTCAAAACATTATTCTACTGACTGAGCAGCAAAGCTAACACAACAAATAGTCATCCTATCCATTATTGCAATTATTTCAAGGAAGAACGGTCACTCTAAAATTTACACTTATAAGAAGGAAGTTATCTCAAAATAAAGGGCTGTTCTTTAATTGGGAAAAAAAAAACAACTTTTTTGAGACTCTCACTCTAATTCTCTGGTTCTCCTTTTAGGACAAACCCACAAAAAGCTTGCCTCCTGGGCCAAAGCGACACCTGAGGGACACTCCATGCAGAAGCACAGAGCTCAGCCCCTAAGTGAGCACGTACAAACGTCTCCTTCCATTTGTTTCTTGGCCAGAAACATAAGCTGTGCTTGCTTGCACTTCACAGCGTTCAAAGCCCGTGAGAAAGTCTCTTTACAGAAGGTGACCCAGGGGCCATGCAGCCTCCTACTCCACCAGCTCCCGTCAGATTACATCTTTGTCAGGGAGCTGCAGACCTGCTCTCTCATCTTGTCCATCAAGGAAGGGTTTTGGCTGCCCTCGCCCGGCACTGCGTCACTGACCAGTAACAAAACACAGTATGTTTAAAACAGCTCTGTGAAACATCTCATTGTAGCATTTACTGCAAGGAAGCTGTTAGGGTCATTGTTTACTGTATCACACAGAGACCTCTTTGTTGGAGAAACGCTTCTCTGGTCCTCCCGGGATCCTAGACCTCTGACGGAGTTTGAGGTGCCAGACCTGCTTGCAAACGCTGATGTATCATGCCTTCTTCTAGCTCATCGAGCCAAGATTTACCAGACCTTACAACATGCTGTTTCGAAACACACCTCACCCTGCAGTCCTCCTCTTTCATCTGTTATTTTCCCTTCAACCCAGTTCTTGCCTTTATCCCTATTTCATCTTGTTATGTGGTATGTATTTTTGAAAATGCCTATCATTCTTTTTGGATCGAGGTGGGGCATAAACTAACAAATAACCAAGTAACAACCTAAAAGGTCTCAGCAAAGCACTGGAAAGGAATGCAGTTGCGATGAATCAGTGTGTGCACTAATTGAAGTGATAACTCAAGCCTCCTTTCACTGAAAAGTGCAATTTGGAAACTTTCCTCACTCTGAAAAATTAAAAGGTAAAGTTGTGTATGTTACACATTCACCCCATTAATTTTAAAGGACTATGTTATTAAAGGTCTTTAGAAATTAGGGTTCCCCATCTTCTTTCTGATGCAAGAACTTTTGTTATTACATCCAGGGTGTGTAGTAATATCCAGATAAGCTCACTTCATCATGTGTAATCACAAACTTATTCCCAAATATCGAGTAGTGTGCCAAACAATAACTGAAAATATCACAATATATCATTCCCACCAAAGAACAAACTATTGTATACCAAAATTTCTTTTGCGTATGCCAAAAATTTAAATGACCCAGTTTAACAGTCACAACAAATGTAATTACTCAAATCATAGTCACCTCTTTTAAGGAAAAAGAAATAGACTTACTTGTATAACATTACTGTATTTGACAATTTCTCCCAAGAGTTTCTTATTTTCGGATTCATTTTGTTTTTGTTCCAGTTCTGCAGCATGCTATAAAATGATTATTAATAGTCAGTGTGAAAAATAGTAAACAGAGCATAATAACTGACAAAGACAAACCTTTTTAGGAATAAAGAATATTTCCAAAAATAAAATAAGCTCCTGGTTTTATTCTTGAGTGGGGAGGGCAATAAATAATTATAATACAATATGATAATTCTATCAATTTAGTACCTAAATGTGGTCAAAAACATTTGGAGCAGAAACAACTGCTGGGTGGGTGTACAGAAGAAGGAACTCTCGTTCACAGTCGGTTGGAGGCAGACTAGTTCAGCCACTAGGGAAAGCTGTGTGGCGGTTCCTCAAAAGACTGAAAATGGTTCTGCCACATGGCCCAGCAATTCGACTCCTAGGTATCTATCCAGAAAACACCAATTCAAGAGGAAATCTGCACACCTATGTTTCTCGAAGCACTACTGACCATAGCCAAGATTCGGAAACAACATGAATGCCCCAAAACAACAAGTGGATCAAGAAGATGCACAATGGAATACTACTCAGCAATCAAAACAGATAAACTCATGCCATTCATAGTGACGTGGATGGAACTGGAAGGGATAATCCTAACTGGAATAAGTCAGATAGAGAAAGAAAAATACCAAATGGTTTCACTTATATGTGAAATACAAAGAAACCAAACAAAAGGTCAGACAAGACAAATTTAAAATCCACCCCTGAGAGCTGACCATAGATCTGCGGCATGGGGAGGTGGGGGTGGAGGACAGGATAAAAACAGGGGGAAGGAGAACACAATGGACTATGGGTGCTTTGGTGCCACAGACCTACAGTGACCAAGCCTGAAGGGAGAAATCTTTGCCTGCCAAAAATTTTCAAGGATGTAAACTAATGGTACTTCATTAAAAGATAAATAAAAAATAAAAATATTTTGGGATGCCTTTATGTTGGAAATGTCAGTAACATAGTTCTTTGGTCTCAAAGAATTACT
Source organism: Galemys pyrenaicus (assembly GCA_019455555.1). Classification (NCBI taxonomy): domain Eukaryota; kingdom Metazoa; phylum Chordata; class Mammalia; order Eulipotyphla; family Talpidae; genus Galemys; species Galemys pyrenaicus. The sequence goes on from JAGFMF010011760.1 coordinate 10,650,090, forward strand.
TTCAGAAGGAATACGGCTAGAGAAACCATAATAAACAAGACAGTAGGTTTTGAAAGTAGAATTTCGAAAGTCTCAAAACACAGTTTCAATTCTGAAAAAGTGCATTTAAGAAGCAAATGAAGTTTTAACAAATTTACACTTAGCTCAAACATTAGATTGTCGACTTTTCCTATGGTTTTTCAGGGAAAAAAAAAAAATCAATGCCACCTAAAACAAAACTGGATCTGATATTCCTCCAGAGATTCCAAATCCGTCTCCAGTTTGATTCGAATCTTTAAATCAATCTGGCACACCAGAAAAAGCAGCTGCAGGTATGTATTTACCTGCACGCCAGGAAATCAGTAGTCACACCTGTAACTTGAAAGCCCCTCCCACTTCCGAGGGGTTGTTGCGCCTCCTCCAAAGCTCGGTGCTGTGAGTGAAATCGCTGGGCTGCGAAACAGATCTCTCGTTACTGCCGTTCTCTCGGGAGTGGGGCCTTACCTGCAATTTCTTCAACAAGGCCGCTTCTGTGTGGTTCCCTTGTTTGGCCTGCTTAGCTTTCCAGTATTGTTTCTGGGCAGAATATCGGTTCATAGGGCACACCTTGAAGAGGCAGTCTGTGACAAACCAACAAACAAAAACACAGTAACTAAGGCGACCAGTCTTTCTTTCCTAGAGCTCCTTTAGCCTAGCATGGGAACCCCCACATTTAAAGAACACTCAAAGTTCATCTACCCCCAACCCCAGTCAACTCTTAAATTCCTTAACATCTTTTCTTAATTTTATTTACGCAGTTAAATACCCAATACTTCATGAGCTTGGTTTTACAGCTAGTGCAGAAAGGAATCAAACCACTGTCACCACTAGAGTGTGCGTCTTCTTCCCGATTCTGTGACTAAGTCCTGCCTCTATTACTGTCAAGATAGATAAGCGTATTTTTAATCTAATAATCTATTGGAATAAGAGAGCTAGTATTATCTCTAAGTCTTACACTTCTTCAGTGTAGGGAAGCCCTAGTGATAGAATGAGATGAGGGACTTCCGCTGCCTCAGCTGACTTTGCACACTTGTTACTTAGTTGTGGGATGTGTCTGCCAGCTGAGGTGATGCAACCACCCATCAGTCTCAACCATCACACTTTTGTCTTCTGCTCTCCAAGCTTCCACATACCTGGGGTGAATATGGTGTGGAACTCGGGTGCAGTGTATCAGAAAGAAAACACAGAGCCAAATAAAGAACAAAATATCTAAACCAAGCTTAGAGTCTGGACTCCTTTACTAACTATCTAGATAGGTAGCCATATTTTCAATCTAATAATCCTATTAGAATAATAGAGTTAGTATTATCTCTAAGTCGAAATCAAAATTTACTTTTTTCTTTCTAAAGAGAAAATTCAAAGTTTGACTACACAATTTTCCCATATACTAATTATTTTGCATGTTTTTGGAACACACTACAACATAGAATAAAGATCAATTCCCAAGATCTTATGACAAAGGAATAGTAGTTATTAGAGGAGTTACAAACATTATTTTTGTTTTTCTAAAAAAGTCTAAGAATTCAATTTCAATATAAGAAATTTATTTTGTTTGATGTTTTAATATTTAGAATCATTCTCACTTTTCAAGTGTGTATCAGAAAAGTAAAAAAGTCAGAAAAAATCTTGAATGTTTATATATCTATGCTTGTTCTAGTGTTCTCTTTTAAAATAAGGTAAAATTAAATGATGTACTTGACCTCTTTTCAAATTTCACTTTCTTATAGTTCTAATGGCACATAAAAGGTTAAGAACTGTATGATTTTTTACCGCATTTTAAAAATACAGATCATTCTTTCCCTATAGCTTGTATATACAATAGAAAGTCTATTGATTGCCCCCTCCCCAAACACACACACAGGCCATGGAAAATGAATTATTAATTTCTGGCTTAAAATTCACAGATGCGGATGAATATTTTATAAGTAGCAGAAAAAAGATACTTTCTAACTGCTAAGAATAGGCTGAGAGACCACCCAGTGACAGACTCCAGTGACACTATGCCAGAGCGGTCACCGAGTAGCACAGACCGGTGGACACCAAGCACCAGGACCCTGGCTCCTCAGCACCTTTCCAGTAACCCTCAAAAATCATATACACAAATCAGTGCTAAAAGAATGTACCAGTCTCTCCCGGCACAATCATAGCGGCTGTTTACAGAAATCAAGACCGGGTGCTCCTGACTGCAGGCAGCGACTGCTTGTCCTCTCTCCAAAGTGATGTTTTAGAGCAGCAAGAACGCAAATCCAGACACTAAGTCTACAGCGGCCACGTCCCACAAAAGCAAAGCCACTCTCTCCGTGACGTCCCACCCCTGATGAACTAACTGCGTTAGGAAACAGTCCTTTGAGGGGGAAAACACTTTGCCCCGATGTTAGCCCATGCGGGGTGCTGGGGTAACGAGCAGAGGTGCACTGTGCCCGTTATCTTGTGCCCAAGGTCACTGCGAAACACCAAGGGAGCCAGCGGGTGCAGGGTGGCGGTCTCAGATGCCACCTGGGAAAGGTCGCAGTCCGCAGCTGAGCTGCGTCCCCTGGGGGTGGAGCTGAGCAGTGGAGCTTCGGGAAGGAGTCCCAGTGTGCAGACACGCACATGACCAACGAGCCAGGGGCAGCCAGGAAAGTCCTCTGCAGGAGAAGATCCACGCCAGTTTTAAAGGCCAGACCCCACAGGGTTAAGGGGGTCTCAAGGCGCAGTGGGGAAGGGCATTCCAGACAGAGCCAACAGGGGAGACCAGGGCAGAGAAAGGATGCCCAGAGACCCAGACACCCTGCAAGGAACCACCGGGTGGGCTGCACTGTAAACATGGACCGCGGCCGAGGTCAAGGGTGCAGTGTTTTGTTCTAGGTTAGCAGCTTGGACTTCACTCTTGGAAAATGTGACTCCTGGAGGGTGTATAGCGCTTCCCGCCTGTGAGAGCCGACACGAGCAAGAGGTAACAGCGTGGGGTAGTGTGGGGACAGACTCTGGGACCTGGATGTGGCTACAGCCATGTGGTGGTCCCTGACCCACCAGAGAGCCCCAGAGCAGCAGGCAGGACATGTACTCAGAGTGGTGGGGGCTCGGGGGAGAGGGCCAGCGAGCATGGCCAGCGGGCAGGAGTCCACCCAGTCTGCTTGAGAAGCCAGCTCTAGATTTCAAAAGCCTTTTCTATTTCCAGGCCCTGGTTTCATGGATCTCGGCCACCTCCCACAGGCGGCTCCCGCTTCCCACGACAGTCAAGAACTGGTCTGCTGGGTGTGGACACAACATGGCGGGACCGTCTTGGTTGAGGGCACATGCAGCTTCTGTAAAGACAGTTCTGGTGGTGGCGGTGAGGGGGGGAGAGTGTGTGAGTGTGAATGTGTAAGTGTGTGTGTGTGATTCCTTCTCTACCTCCCTGAGAGAACAATGTTAAAAACCGAGTCATGGACTAGTCAGCTATCTGTCTGGTTCTGAATTTACTGAACAATAAAGGTATTAACAACACCTGCCACTCCTGATTCACGGGGCTACTGAGATGTGCAAAAAGATCATCTGTGTGAGGTCCCAGGGAACCTTAAAGCCCTACACGAAGTGTGAGGTGGAATTGTTAACATGCCCATTCACTCAGCCACAGCTTCACAGGGAGCCGTACTGAGCCTGACGAAGTGCTCAGCCAAGAGCAACGGAGCAGAAGCAGAGCTTGGGGCAAAGCTGAAGGCAGACAAGAAGTGCACAGCTGCTGGCCTGCTCACCCCTTTAGGGTGTGTTACTATGTAAAATTCTGGCACTTCCTGAAAGAGCATGGCAGGGAGCAGGGGAAACGGTCTCAGGCCCATACCCTGTCATCCCTCTAAGGTATGCAGAGACAGTCACATGGAGCCCGGAAGGCTTCAGTCGTTTCTCCAGGAATCCAGCAGAATCCGCCGTTTCAGCCAGTCAGTCCCTGCTCCTGAAACTAGCCCAGCGGCCGGGGTCTGCCCAGCTCCACAACTAGCCCAGCGATCAGAGGGATCAGAGGGATACGTGCTGCTTGGGAAAGGCCGCCAGGGTGCTCCACTCGGGCACGGGCTCACTGTCCTTCAGGCAGGGAAGGATGTCGCTGCATTTCAAGATGCAGGGAATAACGAAAAACAAAGGTTTGCCGCAGAGAGCACACACCAAAAGCCCCAATAAAAGGAAGTCGTTTGAGTTAAATTTTTTAAGAGTTTAACCTTAAGACCTAAGGCCAACAAGTTTGCAGAATTACAGAAGTTCCGGAACTCTTAGTAATCCGACAACGTGTGCTGTGTTCAGTCGGACAGTCCTCTAAGAACAATGCCTTCAAATTACCACATTTGTTATTTTACAACTATGGAAGGAAATGAAGTCTCCCAGAAGAATCTGCTACGAACTGGAAGGATCAGTGGCACTTTCAGTCTGCTGATGAAAGCCGGCAGAGCGAAGAAACACAGGGCCCATCCATACGGGTGGGACAGACGTGCAAGCGGCAAACCCAAGAGTCAGCATGGCCCTCCCAGCAATTCCATGTTAGGAAGCCGGCGGAGCCTCACCTCCAATGCCCACCTAAAGAGTTCTCAAATGCCTTGCCTCATTCCTGTGAAAGCACTCCAAATATCTGTCTCCAAAGGAGTCTCTGGTCCAGAATGGGTCTATGGTATGTCTTGGCCAGCACCTTCCTTTAGTTACCTTGGGAAAAAACTTGCACTGCCCCCTCCTAAAGATGATGGCAGATTTAACAGAGGCAAGATGTATTAAAGCATCAACAAGTACCTGTGACAAAGCAAACGTTCAGCAAATGGCTCTTTTGTGCTTGTTTATAAAATCCCCACACTGGTTGCCAAAGGTTTTATTACCTCCTGCGGAGGAGGAGGAGGCGGAGGGCATCTGGAGTGCTCTCTTTAAGATATAAAGACGATGCAGCAGAGCTCAAGGAAGGCAATGGGCTGTGCCAGTGACAAAGTGGAAAGCGCTTTTATTCTATATTGATCCAGATTCAAAGCAAAATTCAGTTCAGTGTAAGGAGAATGCTGTGAACAGTTTAGAAAAGTCCAAAGAAATACAAATTAATCAGAGGCAAGCGAACTCTTACAATAATAGGTAAAAGCATTTGAGAGACACTGCAGAGGGAACCTTGGTCTGAAAGACGTCGCATCCCAGTTCTGCCTTCTGTTTAAGGTGGGCTCGTGACAGAGGGGATCAGTGTGCTAGGGCGGGGTTCGTGTCCAGTTTTTACTGACAAAAAGCCCCGACCTCTCAGCTTACTCATCATATGGTGGTTTTTTAGCACCTCACTATTACAGAGACCAGGAAGTCCCAGCTAGAAGTTCTCTACTACCATATACCAGTCAGCACGAGGTTAAAATGCTAACACCTAAGCCCTCTGTAAATATTCGTTATTATTACTTCCAACTGCACGTTCCAGATGACCAAATACAGTTGTGTTTATATCTCAGAACACAGCAGCACGATCTCAGTTGTGCTGTCTTGTCACTCAAGTATTTTAATTCCATAAGACACGCCTAGATTCAAAGGTGAATAGTGAACCAAAGATAAAAGGCACTTTAGCCAAAATCAACCCCTACCATAACACACACGCAAACACACGCACACCCCCAGTTAACAACTAACAGGGAATGATCACTTGAATAAGAACTTCTTATGGGTTCTTTGATCTTCATAGAACAAATGTGAGGTCATTTCCACTTTACATATGGAAATGGAGCTTGAAGGTCAGGATCTGCCCAAGGTCAGAGTTGCAAATGGTAAGGCCAGATTCACCCCCAAAGGACTAACTGCACAGCCTGTGCTTCTGACATCACAGATGGAAAGGATACAGACTGACCCACTATTTTGTACGTTTGTAGGCAGAGCAGGAAAATGCTGAGGAACTGGGAGGTGGAGGAAAGGTGGGGCTTCAGGAAAGCAGGCAGAAGCGGGCAGGACCCCAGAGCTGAGGTAATGCAGCAGCTGATGCAGGGGACGGGCATGGACAACAAAGGGAGGGACGGCCGGGATTATTCACAATCTCAGGGAAACAACCTTCGTGCCTGTAGACAGACGCTAGATACAGAAGCTGTGGGATATATATGCGATGGAAGACTACTCAGCTACTCAAAAAGATGATATATTGCCTTCTGCAACAACATGGAGGATGCTAAGTGAAGTAAGAGAAAAGAAAAGGCAAGGACTTGATGATTTCACTCACTCGGATATAAATAACCAAAGCAAACTAACAAATCACAATGAAAACAAGTCTGAGACGCTGAGAAAAATGTACTGCTTACCGAAAGGGAGAGGAAGGGAGTGGGAAGGGAGGGGAGAGGATGTCAGACTGAGAGTGAGGACATTAGAACCTCTGAGGTCGGGGGGAGAGGCTCACACACACATAGAGTGCCCCAAAATTTATATAGCAGTATAACACAATGGTAAATCGCTGAACTTATTTTCAAAATGATCAAATTTATCAAAGACAATTAGATCTGATACATTCATTACTTATTATTTTCCAAAGTGAATTTTGAAAGTAATTGTATAACTTCCTAAAAGCATAGAAATCAACTGCTATCTTAATTTTCATGTAACTACCAAACTGAATAAAATCTCCTTAAACTTAAAAAAAAAAAGGGGGGGGAACAGGGCCTCCCTAGTAGCACAGTGGGTTAAGCAACACACTATGAAGCAAACCGCAGCCACTGCAGCATGAGTTCAATCCTTGCTGCCCGCCAGGGAGGGGACCCACATGGCACAGCAGACCTCTCCGGCCTCGACCGCTGCTCCCCTCACAGTGTGTTTCAGTCCATCTGCCTGTTCTGTTCCCAGCTCTGTCTCTGGTGAATCCTCTCACCTCCCTGGACTCTGGCCTGTACCACAGCTCTCGTATGCATATATAAATAAAATCTTTAAAAAAAAAAAAAAAGAGGGGGAACAGCTGTGCTATTTTCTTTTTTTATATTTCCATCTTCTCTTTTATATTTATTTTCCTTCTTTCCTTCCTAATTTAGATATGCTGGAAGAGGATATGGTTGTTCTCTTCCTCCATTTCTTGGGTTTTTTTCTTATCCTGTCTCTCTTTTACTTTATTTCCCTTCTTTTTCCTTATTTTCCCCTTCCCCCTTTCTTATTCCACCCTTTCTCCAATATTTATTTCCTTTATTCATTCTCTGGACTTTTACTTGACTTCTTTCTTCTTTCTCCTCCTTCCAGAATTATAAAATTATATTGTTATTTTCTTTGGAAACCTAAATCATTATGTTGTATACCAGAAATGAATATTTTATATGTCAATTATGTCTCAACTGTTGAAAGGTTTTGTATTTCAAATAAAATATAATATAGATGAATTACACATTTTAACAAAACTCAAAATTAAGTTGCAAAAGACACAAATCCAACAGAGCACATGGATCCAGGCTGCATGAAAAACACTTAAAACTCAATAAAATAAAACTTACATACAACCCAGTATGACATGGGCGCGTCACAAAATAATGGTACTGAAGGTCGGGAAGCCCCAGAACAACGCTGAACACACCAGTCGTCGTGAAAGCACAGATCGAAACCGCTGCAGACCAGTACAAACCCACCAGAAAGGTTAAAATGGAAAAAATGACAAAAATCACAGGTCAGCGAGGATGAGGCCCTCATACACTGGGCAGCCACATCCTGGTTCATGGTCAAATACAAACACTCAGCAACTCTGGAAAATATTTTGGTTGTTTCATGAAATGCTAAACATACACTAATTGATGACCTAGTGATCCCAACACAAGTATCTAATAAAGAGAATTTATCTGTCTATATGCACACACACACATCCACATGACTTCCTTCTCTCTCTCTCCACATAACTTCTTATAAATCAATGTTTATGTCAATATTAGTTATAATCACAAAATAAGAGGGGCTAGAACAGCTCACCCTCACATACGGTTGCACACCTGTACAATGGGAAATTAGCCAAAAGTGTAAAGGGACTCATCTACTGATGCATGGACAGCCTGGGTGAATCCCGAAAACTTCATACTAACCAAAAGCAAGCCAGACACAAAAGGCAACGTACTCCGCGGTGCCATTTCTACGAGATTATAATAAAGGCAAACTGTAGCATCCAGTGAACATCAGCGGTTACCTGTATACAGAGGGGATAAGGCCTGACCGTGCGTGTGTGCTGTAGGGGGAGGGTGAAGGAGGGAGGGTGTGTGTGTGCATGCATGCATGCATGTGGGCTGGGCGAAGGGTATTTCTTCCTTACTCCTTTTACCTTCAGGTCTCCTGTTGATCTTCTTTTGGGGGTGACGGAATTAGAATGCTGGTTGCACAACTGTATACACTGGACAAAAGCCACTGAACTGAGCACTTCAAATGAGTTTTATTGTCTCTAAATTATTGCAGAATTGAAGTGAAAAACAAATTACTGTGTTTGTATATGGCCTTCAACTGCTTACCTTTCTATGGATCAGTGGTTTCCTGTGTTCTTACAATAAAAGGTAAGTTTTGAAGACATAATGTTTTTGCTTTTGTTCTCTTACTTGTGTTTTGCTCTGCAGGAGCAAAGAGGAAGGCTCAGGTGACCTGTTTACTAAATAATAGGATCTAGCTGGCTTCTCTGTACATGGCAGCTCTCAAAATATACTGGTGACTGACTGATAAGGCACACCATGGGGAAGCAGGTAGATCTGGCTAAACACAGTGCAGTACTTAAACCAAATCAAACAAATTTCCCTAAACACAGCATGAAAAAGAGACTTAACACAAATCTTGTTTTCATTTGGAGAAAAGAATAACCTGCAATATCTTGTGATGCCTGAAAGAGAGGAAACTCACACTGACTTCCACGTCATGTCAATTAAAGAAAATAGGGCAAGACTATCTCACCAACAAGATTAATAACTGACTTGGACTCAGGCACCTCAAACAAGTTATGCTAAATTTAAAATTCACTCATTTTAAATGCTCACTTTGGTGAGATTTGGTAAATGCACAGAGTGGTACAACCAGTGTTATAATTTAATTTATATCATGATAAGGGAAAGAAATAACAAGTGTGTAAAGATTACCAAGCTCACACTCGACACACTTGACCACTAAATTTTGTGGGACATGAGTTTAGTTTCAGGACAGAAATTTTAGAAAGAGTGGAAATCCACAGCTGGACACTAAGGAGGTGCTCAAGGAAGCATGCATGAATAAATGAGAAAGATGAATAAGGACCAGTTACATTCATAGTCAGCTTCCACACCACTGCAGCAGGACGATCCCTGGACAGGGAGGGGACCCACATCGCGCAGCAGACCTCTCCTGTCTCACCCGCTGCTCCCCTCAGCAGTGTATTTCAGTAAATCCACCTGTTCTGCTCCCCAATCCATCTCTGGTGAATCCTCTCACCCTCCACCCCCACACCTCTGGCCTGCACCCCGGCTCTTTGTATGCATAAATAAATCTTTTTTAAAAATTCAGAGGCTGAGTAAAATTTGCAAGCTTAGGCACAATCCTGTAAAGCACAGGGTATGGGCTCCGAGAAGCAAGAGCACCCTCCTTCCCATTGCCTTGATTTCCAAACCGTAGAGACATCTTGGGCTCCATCTCCTAGACCTAGTAACCGAAACAGTAACACCTCCACAGGCTCTGCCTCTAGAATGTATCAAGAATCTGACTGCTTACCAACTTGCCCCTAACACTCTAATTTCTCCGCTGGCTTCAGCAGTAGCCCCTCCCCCCCAACAAGGCTCCTTGTTTTGACTGGTGATTCTCCATGTGGCAGGGAAGTAAGCCTATTAACCCCAAGTTAGGTCCTACAAGTCTCAGGACAGAACCCTCCCCCAACTCACCACCCCCTGCCCCATGGCTGGTAATTACTTCCTACATCTTCAACACCCCAATGCTCCCTCTGCCTTTGCCTTTCCCCAAAGATTTCTGCATCGTCCACTCTCTTCTCCCCTCTCAGATCTCTGCTCAAATGTCACTAAGACCTTTGCTCACTATAAAAACAGCACTCTCTGCCAGCCAGCACCTCTGGTTACTACAGAACCTCTCAGCACCTGATAAATGCCAGGCACTTAGCAGGCACTCACAGAAGCATGCAGGAAGAAATGAGATGAATGAAGAGGAGTTATATTAATATTCAGAGGTTGAACAAAGGCTGCACCTTGGGTACAATCTAAATTTTCTAACATGAGTGTGGTTTATTTGACATCAATAGGAGATCTGAGAGCTCCTGACATCCACAATGTACCTGAACGCTTTCCATGATGCTCCTACAAGGTGAAAGTCACATAATAACATAAAAGGGAGGATGCTATCTTTTCTTACCATTGACATGGCCTTATTTAAAAAGTGGCTATTTTGAGCTTCTAAAAGGAAATTAAATTTACAGGCAAAACATTATTTATGGAGAGCTGGTCAGGAGATGATTTCTATGGAAAGTCGGGCAGGCGATGTTGGGTGCAAACTTTTTGCTCAGATAAAACACTTTGTGAAAGGAAGACGTTTTCCCAGGTGGCAGCGTTACATAAATGTTTTCAAGGGCCACCGCGGTCTCTCCAGCCCCCAGATTAGCCAAGGCTGTGCCAGAACCGCAGGCTTTGATGTTACCCAGGAAAGACGAACACCAGACCTCCCAGGCGCAGGGCCTGCGAGATGAAAACGTGGGAACATGAAGGGTCCCTGGTGCTTCTTTCCTTTTATCCTTGAACAAACACAGACAGAAAGCAGATGTGACTGCACTGAACACGTGGGTTCCACTGATGTACGCTTCCGACCGTGACGTCCCCGTGTGGCTGAAGCCAGGCGCAGGACAGAGGGACCCCTGTGCACAGACATCAAAGCTGAGGCAAGGCAGAAAAGTCCACGGCACTCACAGTTCAGTAAGCGGTACAGGATTATTGTCCAAGAGCCCAAACCACGCAGCTGAACTACCCGCTTCTTAGACCGGCGGCTGCCCGGGCTGAAGCAGCACTCGGAGCTCCTTTCCGGCACCCACGCGCCAAGCAAGGAGAAGAAATTCCGAACAAAATCCTCACTCACAGCAGGTATGGAAGTCTACAGGGGAATCACAGTTCCACCACGGAAAAAATTAGGAAATATTTAGTTTAAAAAGAGAGGAAAAAGAGGGCTTTCCCAGCGGCACGAGGCTTCCGCAGCTGCTGCAGCACAAGTTCGATCCCTGGCCAGGGAGAGGACCCACATGGCGCAGCAGACCTCTGCTGTCTCGCCTGCTGCTCCCCTCAGCAGTGTATTTCAGACCATCTGCCTGTTCTGCTCCCCACTCTGTCTCTGGCGAATCCTCTCACCTCCCACGACTCTGGCCTGTACCCCAGTTCTTGCATGCATAAATAAATAAATATTTTTTAAAAAGAGAGAAAGAACATGGCCCTAAGGCTGCTTTGTAGGACACAATTAAAAAAAAAAAAAAAAACATGTAAATGCCTCTACCTAATGTTTGCAAAGAGTAACACTGAAGCCGTTTTCAACCCCATGACTAAACAGAGTCAGGTATAGCAGATACTCAACAAATGCCAATCTCATTGAAATTTCACTCGAAAACTTAGATCTCACTCTTTCAAGACTCATTCCCTGACGATCACAGCTCACGAGAAACCTCTGTAACACTTACTACACAACAGTGATTATAGGCTCTTTTGTCATTCTTTGAATATTTTGTGCACAGATGCTTATCTCCCCAACTTATCTTCAGCTCCCTTGAAGTCAATAACTGAGCCTCAAGGTTTGTTTTGAACAATCCAACAGGGCTGAGCCGGAGTGAAACTGAATATGAAACATCTCATCCTTTCACCCAAGTGAGTACAAACTAGACAAGTCATATTCTCGCCCAGCACACACATTCCTGCATGACTCTACATGAGTGCTCCTTTGAAGACCCAATAAAGTATGCATGCAAATGCTGGGAACCCGGAAAACGAGCCCATTCTTCACCCCATATCCCGCATTCACTGAGCTAGAGAAGACAGGGCCAGTGTTTGCTGGGCATTCAGGAAGCGCTGGCCGTGAGTGTGAATAGGAAATGAGCAGAGGCTTCCTGACAGTTTGCCACTCCAAGCACAGCCCCCTCCCTCTCCCTCTGCACGTGCCTCCCTGGAGAGCCACTGACTGCAGTTTTCAAAGGAGCCTGTGGGGGACTCAGACACCCCTGGTTTGCCCAGGGTGCCACAGGCTTAATCTGGCCATGCTGTCACCTCCTTTAATACTGCCTAATTTACACTGGCCTACTGCATGAAGAAAGTGAAGAATTATCAAGGCAATTCAGGCAAAGTGAATTATTTCAAAACCGTGCACTGTTGGATGTACCAGCCTTGTCCTCCAAAGATCTAAAGTGCTCTTGGGGGGGCGGGGGGGGAGGTAAGGAGGACGGGGAGGGAGGGAGGGGAGTTTTTTAGTTAATGTGAATCTAATTCTTGTAGAACTTATGTAAGAATGACTATAAACGTGAGGCATATATGCTTGCCGACTCTCTTTTAAATTCACTAAAATACGTTTCCTTTCTAAATATCCAAGTAAGTCAAATCTGAGCAGCTGTTCAGGTCAGGGTCAAACTGACTGAATTGGTAATCAATCTCCCCTAGTTTCTCTATACTTGAGAAGCATTATTAATAGTTGCTAAGGTCCTTTGTTTTGTCAGGACTTTCAGTATCAAAAAGGTACATGTTTACAGTTTCAAAGACAAATATTTCATAAAGTCCATCTCCTCTCCCTACTCAGTACTCAATACAATAATTTATTCCACTCCCAGCTCACAACTCTGAAATCCTCTGTCTTCACTTAACTTTTAGTATTAGTACTTTGACATTCTTTGCCATTAAGCATTTTCTAGAGTAGCCATCTCTACCCCGACCAGGTCTGTATTAAAGGGAGCATATAAAATTACCACTTTGGTAGCTCTGAAAAGTCAAACACTGGTATTTTCCTATAGCTAACCCAATGTAAACATCAGAGCATCGTGAGCGCCTCTTCTTTATGCTACTCTTTCAAATATTATAAAAGTTTGTCTAATGAAATTCCACAAGTTTTTCTGGTATATCTAGTTTTATAGCCACCAGTCTCTATTTGCTAAACTTCACTCTTCCCGCCTCGGCAGGTCTGGATTGACTCTCTAGCCCTCAAATCTCCCCTTCCAGTCCAGTCTTGAGACAGTGGGTTCCATTTCTTCCAATGCTCACATTTTCAAGAACTCTTCTGCATCAAAAGCAGGTGTATTTACCTCATCTGTAGTGCCCACCCAAGTGACATATGCCGTGTATTACTCTATCAAACCGTTGCTCCAACAGCTTCTCTCTTCTAGACAAGAGAATTCCCTGTCTCAGACACATAGCTAATTTTACTTCCCAAGACACTTGTGTGTTATGGTCTGGTCTGAATAGGTCTGTCAGTCTCCACCAGTACAGGTCCCTTCCAATTTCAAAACCCTAAAGAAACTTTTCTCCAGGAAGGAGTCCCTAAGTGAATGATAACACGCAATGAGTCCTAACATCTTACCAAAATAGCATTCTTTCTCACTGTTTTGACAACTGCTCCTACCTGCATTTCAGATATAAACTACATCATTTTCTCACAGAATTTTCAGTAGCACGATTTCCAAATTGTGAAATGTGAAACATTTCAACGTTTCACAAATGTGAAACATAGCAACGTCCCATGAGATAAGACCTTCCTATCCATCTTAGTGGGAAGACTTATGGTCAAGTCTCAATATATGGACACATTATTATTTTAATCATGAAACAGCAGAGGGAATTCTAAACTACTATTTCCTTCACGAAACCCATGGGTGATGAATCACTGGAGAGAAGAATAGTAAGGAGCTAGGAATATAAATGTTAAAATCCATCAGCACAAAAATGACAATTTAAACCACACAAACAGGTGAACATTTTTAAAGAAAGTATAAGGAGTGTAAAGGGAAAAGGGCAAAACCTATGAAATTCATACTATGAAGTACATGTTAAATGACAAAAAGAAGTGAGCTTCATTACTGGAATTTAACTGTTTGGTGTGAGTGTTCAAATACCTGTAACTTTTCTCCAAATAAGCTTAATCCCATTAAGTTTTTATGGATTATCACATTATTACATGATCTTCAGTTTGAAAGTCCTACATGGAAACCAGAGGAAGAAGCTGAATTTAATGACTAGTTAGCACTGATGATAAAATCCAGGATAGGACATAAAAAAACGAACTGTGTTCCAATGCAGCAACCACTCATACAAATTAGTCATCAAAATTTCTAAGGGAAAAATGATTGCTTACTCTAAATTGTAGAACATCAATTTCATAACACTCAAAATCTGAATTGGAATTATAGGTAAACTGTAACTAATTTTCTATCTTTTTTCTCCTGGAAACACAATGCACTATGATCCTTCTGTTATATTGGCTTCTTATCCTGAGAAAAGAGAAAGATCCTTCCTTGTTGTCAAGTACTATGCCAGGCTTCAGACCTAAATACCATGTTCACTTTAGGAAACTAATCCTACCAGTAGCAGGAAATGCAGAAGTTACCTTCTCCATGAGCTTCTTATGGACTCAATTCCAAAAATTTCATGAAAGTAGGAATAAACATCAAAAGCTCACTTCCTTTGTTATGATGTATGTCCTGTATCTGTGGCTGCCTAAACTAGCAATGTCAAATGTTATATTACAAATACTACAGTCGGGAAGACTGTACTGGAATCACCTGAGAGGGAAGAAAATGTGCATGATTTGGTAACGATGGGTGGAGCGGGTCCTCCTCCCTTTCCCACAACTAAAAATAACCTTCTCAATTACTAAATAGAATTTGCAGGTGGTCCAACGGGGGTAGAGAATGGAGCCCGAAATGTAAACACGCATGTGACAAGGAGTGACAGTCCTGAGTAAGGCATTAGGAGAACAAGAAAGTGTTCTGTTCCTTCAGAGCCTGGTGAAGCACAAGGGGAACTATTTCTAACTCCTTTTGAGAACTTTACATTCTCTTACATAACAGCAGCACCTTTCATTCCAAATCAAAGGAACGTCTTCTTAGTTTGAGAATTCACCATGCTGACTACCTTCACATCACAGATGTGTATTTCTAAGTTCAATACCCAATAACTTCTTGATTTTCATTTTGCCATTTAGGTAGAACATTACCAGCTTTTCCATAAATTGTTCCGTGTACTTTTAATTACCTCTTACACAGGGTCTGGCTCTTAGTGCATGCCATATTTCATGCCCCCTCATTTCCTTATAGATGAAAGATAAGGGACTCTCTATCATAGTAATAGCTGGGGTGAAGCAGACATTAACACCTCATCTGAAGGTAACATCGCTAAACGGTGCAGTGTTAAGGAGGTGGTCTTACAAGAGGTCTGCCCCCACTGAGGTTCTCTATACTCGAGGGCATCTCATTAATAGCATGACCATGTCCTTTATTTCCAGACCAGGACAACTTTAAAAGTTACAAAAACAAAAACACCGGAACTATAGTGGGACAAAACCATGACTTTCCCATGCAAAATGAGATATGTGGTTATAATCAATTAGCCCAACAGATTCTGTGTACATGAGACTTAAAGGAAAGCTAGCAACACAAAGAAGGAAAGGGAGTAATTCTCATGAATAAAGAGCAGAAGAAGGAAATAGAGAGAAATCCCTCAATGGCCTCAAGAAAAGTAGGTAATAGTTCAGACAGTATGCCAACAAGTTTAAATATCTTGCTTCATTTCATCTCCAAGTAACTCCATGAGAGAGCTACAATTACTTCCACTTTAAAAATAAATGAAGTGAAAACTCTGTCCAAGATCATGCAGCTAATTGACACAGCCTAGGCACTAAAACAGTTTAGTCATCTTAATGGCAAAACACCAGAGTAATTAAGTCCCCCAAAACGTGTGTGCATTCTAGGGGCATGACCAAGCAATGCAGTAAAGTATGGAAATAAAGTTTATATTTATTTTTAGCTTCTATTTATAAATTTGGCTTTGCATACGTTCAATATTGCATGCAGCTGAACATTGTCGCAATGCATTACGCTGGAATCACAAAGCCATTTCCATTAAGTATGTGGAGCCTTCCCCATTAAAGAGCAATTCGCAGACTCTAGCAGAGTGCTGGAGAATTCAGCTCAATTCTGACACTACTTGGAAATTGCATCAGAATCCGAATTTTTAAGGGCTCAGTCTCCCAAGACCCCCTCCACTTCAGATACCCGTCACTAATCCCAGGCTATTACCTGTGCTTCTGACCCATCAGCAACAGAGATGAAGTTCCTAAACTGCTCCAGGTGCCAGCTGCAAGTCCAGGTTGTTATCTGTGCTTCTAACCAAGTATGATATAAATCAGTGGTTCCCACGACCCCCTCCTTGGGTTCAATTAATTTGCTTGAGCAGCAAACAGAATTCAGAAAACCCATTTGCTAAATCAACAGCCAGATGAACACAGAACGAGGTCTCTGTAGCAGCAGAAAAGGAGGCACACTGGACATGTTCGGGATGGTTCTGGGCAGACGGGTCAAGGAAAGGGAGGAGTCTTGGAGTCCTCGGTGGCTTTTCATGCTTTTATTAGTAGAGGTGGCCAGGTACATGGCAGGCATGGGTGCCGGGGGGCTGGGAGGCCTCCCAGACCCCGGCGCATCTCACCCTCTCGGCTGCTTTCTACTGCTGCTGCTCGTTGGTGCTCTCGCTGTTGGTCAGTCCTGTTGGTCCTGGCGGCCTCATGATGCCGCCCATGTAAGCCCATGTCCAACTCAGGTGCACCCACTTGCGCATGCCCACCCTGGAATGCTCGCAGCACAGCAGGTGTCCATCATCACAGTGGTGGGAGGGTGGAAAGACCTGATTTCTCTAACCCTACAGTCCCAAACAAAGAAGCTTCTGTCTTCATGGAGGTCGGGGACAGCTAAGCGGTACGTGACAGTGCTCTGGTTCCCCAAACTGGAAGCTTTCTGAAGCCCCTACACCCAGAGCTTTTATTAGGCTTCACTAAGTAATTATGACTAAATCACTGGCCACTGGCAATTAAACTCAACCCTCAGCCTCTCTCCTCTCCCAGGAAACCAGGTGATAAGAGTAGAAAACCACCCTCCAGTCATAGTTGGTTTCCATGGCAACCAGCCTCCATCCTCAGGTGTTTTCCAAATATTACCTTCATTAACAAGTGAGGGACACCTTTTATCACTCTCAAAACTTAGGAAGCTGACTTTGGAGAGCTGTGAGCCAGGAAGTATAGGCAAAGACCAAATACGAGAAAATGATTTTGGTCATTTGCATGGTGATATATGTTTACTTTAAATCACAAACCAGATAGATATATACATACACAAAGAGATGTATGTCTATGCTTTTTTTCTCATGGGATATCTGATTTAAAAAAAAAAGGCTGAAAGGCCATGCCCTGAGGTGTCCACTTCTTGAAGGCCCAACCCCTGAGGTCACTGAGCATCATCAGGACTAACCTCACCCATCTGGAGCAGGGCTGTGGCCAAGAGGCTCAGCGGTGGTACCCAAAACCGCATAATCTTCTCCCTCACTGCTCTACACCTTCCAACCCCAACGCAATTCAACTGAGCATGAAACGTCTTATATGGGAAATTTTAGAAGTCCCAAATCACCACTATAAAACAACATGATTTTAATCCTAGATATAAAACTATGTTTACTACATACAAAATCCCAGGAATTACAGAGCAATGTGTCTACTGCCTTGTTAAAGATCTTGTTTATACAGGGTGGCAATTAGACTGAGGAGGTTCTAAGGCCTTGGTAGCTCACATATGCAAACCAAAACTGAAGCCAGTCAGCACAGCGGTATTCTAGAAAGTGAAGCTGCCACAAGCAGCCAACCAGGCATTCCCAAGTAAGGCAACCACTTACCAATCACATTTCTGCTTTGCTTTGCTTCCAGAGGTTTCTCTATAACAGCCTTGCCCCCAACTCCTGGGGGTGGGAGGCTCCTACTACTGTCATTTTGAAACTGCCTGATTCAAATCAATGTTGAGTTTAAGAAAATCCTCAACAACAACAACAAAAATCTAATGTGGCTCAGTTTACCTTTTGAAAAATCTTGAGAGGTCAAATTCATGGGCAGCATTAATAATCAACTTTCCTGGGTGAAACAATTTCCATTTTATAAAAGCTTTTCAACATTTCACTTTTAGACCTCTTAAAAATTCATCTTAATTTCAACAGACTTCTTTGTTAGTAATAAAGCTCTGCTTGTCCGAGCTCTCAGTTCCTCAGAGTCCTTAAGCTTGTTTCTCCCATTACATCCTCAGTTGAGATAATAACTTCTTAATATATGCATATGATTTTGAATGCATGAAAACTTTCATGTAACTCAACTGGGATTCTTAAAATTATATTTAATTGAAGGAACATTGCATTATAGTCATGTAAGTTTCAACTGTTACTCTTTCTCAGATCATCTGATGCAAATTCTATTTTATTGGCCTCTTGGAAAGTAGGTTATGATAATGGTTTAGACAGAGAATACTTAGAAAAATATCCTCTTCAGTACATGGAAGATGAAAGTGAGGTGAGAGGAGTGAGAAAGCTGCTTGACTCTCCAGCCAGAGAACATGCAGAAATTCAAACAAAGGGGGCCTCCCTGGTGGTGCAGGGGTTAAGTACCGCACTGTGAAGCATCCACAGTCAACACAACACGAGTTCAGTCCCTAGCTAGGGAGGTGACCCCACAGGGCGCAGCAGACCTCCCCTGCCTCGCCTGCTGCTCCCCTCAGGAGTGTATTTCAGTAGACCAGCCTGTTCTGCTCTCCGCTCTGTCTCTGATGAATCCTCTCATCCCCCACACCTCTGGCCTATACCCAGGTTCTTGTTGCATAAATAAATCTTTTTAAAAAACACTTGCATATGCATTAATGAGACCTGCAAAGGAGAAAAGCAGTCACTAAGTTGGGCTCTGAAGAAAACTGCACCCGTTCACCGGCCAGGTGAGGACCACCTCCACCTGGCATCCACCACAGGACCATCTGTCTCCAGCCTCCACCTCACCACACACCTAGTGGTTCCTCATCTCTTCCCACCCTTCCAACTCTCCATCTTCCCACTCGGGTCCTCTTTCTTCAATAAGTAGACAAAGTCTGTAAAAATATATCCTAAGGATCCATTTAATATACACTGATGTTTGCTTTGCTCTGCTTGAAAAGATTAGTTGAACATGAAAAATGCAGAAAGAAGCAAACACTACCTGTTACATAACAGATGACATCCCCGCTTTGATGTTTTTGCCTTGCAATTGGCTCTTAGTTGATTTATCTTGTCAGATCAATGGCCCTTCGTGAAGAAGAGAGGATTTCCCACCATATACTTATTTCCCCACATATTCTTTTTTAAAGATTTATGCATGCATACAAGACCTGGGGCACAGGCCAGACTCACGGTAGGTGAGAGGATTCACCAGAGACAGAGTGGGGAGCAGAACAGGCAGATCGTCTGAAATACACTGCTGAGGGGAGCAGCAGGCAGGGCAGGAGAGGTCCCTGGCCGGGAATCAAACTCATGCTGCAGTGGCTGTGAATGCTTCATAGTGAGGTGCTTAAGCCCTTGCACCACCAGGGAAGCCCCCCCCCCATGTATTCTTTCTGGGTACAGGGCTCTGATAAATTCAACTTTCTAATGTTTCTATGAAAAGACAACTCCAGTGCAGAAAGCCTCCACTCAGAAAAGAGGATGCTCAAGTCTTTGCAGCTCAGAGGCTGATGGGGAAGCCCACACACAGCAGGTATCTGTTCCAACAGTCAGAGTATCCTCTGAGCTTCAACTTCCAGTAAGGTGATTTCACCTACCGCAAAAACAGCCATTTGCATCCTTTTCTTAGTCCAAGACAGTTGATTCCTTCAATATTCTATTACAGGAATCTAACAAATTCAAATAAGCAGGGTATGTCCCCCTTCATCTATGTAAATCAAACCCCAGAACCAAACCCAGGTATGTCCTAAAATACATTATTCATTTCATCACACCACAGCTCCCTTGCAAAGAACAGAGTTGTTTTTAACTGTCAGCCTCCTCTGACAGCTGCTATTTAAATTGTGAGGTGTCATTCTGTTGTAAATGATATCTTACCCAAGGAAATGACACTCTCTTTGCAAAGCCAGGCAAATGTAGACAAATTAAATACATACAAAAGGACAAATACAATGGGTGGGACAAGCAAACCCGGAACAGAAGGTGAAAGAGATGCCTGTGGAAAGGGCCACTAGCTGTGGTGGGCAGAACTGAAGGTTGGTGTGACAGGACATTGAAATGCCGGCTTTGGACAGGCCTAGGAACAAGACACGTAAGCCTCCCGCCAGCTTTCCAAGCTGCTGGGCACTGTCAGGGCTCCCACAAACCCCCGTGAAGTCTGAACTAAAAAAGGCAGAGAAGGTCAGCAGAATCAAACAGGACTACCCTGGAGTGGGAAAGAAGAAATTAAAGACCTTTCAGCAGTTCACATGAAGGAAAGAGAAAAGGACAGTGTCACTGTCTTAACACCCACGTCTCTGGTTCCTTCTAATACAGGGAACAGGGTCGGGAAAACCATGATCCAACTTTATGCCAAGAACTGTGCTATTCCTTTTTCACAGGTTATTGAATTTTCAAATAAGCCCATGATGCCGACATTGCCACCACTGTACAGTGCCCACAGTGAGATGGAATGGGACTAAGAAACCCCTCAAAGTCACATTTCACAAGATGGCAGAGCCAGGCTCTAAGCTCCAACAATCCGACTCCATCATACCCAGAGCAGGAGAGAGACGCTCCCAACAAACCAACAAGAAGTGGAGGCCACAACTGCAGTTCCAGGACAGAAGCCTGCCCCAAGGAGCTCACGGTGGATAATGAGGTACCTGTCTCCTTCCTGTCTTCCACGCTGGACATCCTCTGGGGCCCAAGCAAGCAGTCACTCAAGTCACTGTGTTCTGACGTAGAGGAGCAATTGGTTAGAAAGGTGGGGTGCAGCATCTACTGTGGTTCCTTGTAAGAGTGCGGGAACACACCTCCATGACACCCAGCAATGCTCCTCCTAGGGAAACACCTTGGTAGCTGCATGCTATGGGCCTCTGCAAACCTGGTGAGCCCACAGCCCTCAGAGTAATGTTTTACTAGCTATGTTCATAATAGTTCATGTTACTGCATTAGCTACGCTCATAACTGAAGATGTAGCAAGTGGCCCAAAGTGCCTGAAGAGATGCTCACTGTCCTAAGTAGTCAGAGGACCCAAAGGCATCACTGCACGCCTGTCAGAATGGTTACTATCCAAGACCAGAGGTGGCGGGTGGCAGTGAGAAGGCGGAGAAAGGGGAAGCTTTGTGCAATGCTGCTGGGGTGTAAACTGGTCCAGCCACCATGGAGAACAGTATGCAACCAGCTTGGAGAATCCTCAAAATGTTAAAAATAGAACAATCATATGATTAGCAACCCCACTTCTGAGTACCTATGAAGAGGAAATAAAATCATTATCTCAAAAAGATACCTGCCCCTCCATGTTTACGGCAGCATCATTTACAACAGCCAAGACATGAAAACAACCTAAGCACCTCAATGGCTGAATGGCTAAAGAACACGTGTTACTTACATACTACTCAGCTACTTAAAAAAAAACCTGGCCATTTGCAACAACACAGAGGAACCTAAGTGAGTCAGAGAAAGGCATACTGTGTGATCTCACTTACCTGTGGATCTAAGACACCAAACTCGACGACAGTGTGCCACAATTATTTCAGGACCTGTGTCCCCTGAGAAGGGGCACAGCCCCCACATGTGGCCAGATCACCCGCAGGTGGAAAGGGGGAACTGAAGTTCACCTTTAACCGCCATTTTTAACTTCCCTCTCCCCTTTCTCCTTCTCCACGTGAAATGTGTGCAGTGAAAGGAACAGTTACCTTCCTGCTTTTCCTTTCTAACACTTCTGACTGTCTCATCTGCAAAATGACCTTACCACCTCATCTGCACTTCCACCAGAAAAGCAGAGGGATTGATAACAGACTCCAGACTGTGACTGTGGCATTTTGACCAAAATAGTGTGTACACCAAATAGTAGCTTCCAATACTCCAGGGTGACAGAAAGTAGATGGTGCCTTTTTTTTTTTTTTCATCATACTAATTATTTCAAGGGAAGATATTTCACAACATATTGAATAAAATAATTTGTTGAATTTTTATTAATTAAAAGCTATAGTAATATTAAGAGTGAGTATATTATTTATTGTTATCTTAATTATGGAATACCTCAATTATATAGAAAAGCATAACAAAAAATTAAAGTTTCTAGACTACTTAATTAGACCTCAGGGTCACCAAGCACCATGCTCTCTGTTGTGGAGGAAGAAGAGAACAGGCTCTTCCACTTTCTCCCCTTTACTTTATAAAGTTAGGGAAATGTGTTCCCCTGACCATGTACTGGAAATGCACAGATTTCTGTTCCATGCACTGACATCACGGTTCACTTAGCTATTCCCAAAATGTTGAATATTTGTATTGCTTTCTCTTTTTAGTTATTCCAAGGAACATGGCTTAAAATCTTTCTGCAAATTCTTTAATCACTTTTGGCCCAGCCTAAGACCCAACTGGAGCAAAGACTTTTGACTGATAAGACTATGATCAGACCCTTCCAACTAAAACCATTATCAGCAGGATAATAAGGAAGCTCCAGCCAACATAATTTGTAAGACCTCTGTGAAAGTGGTCCCCCAGATGGCTGTCTGAAAGTCCAACCAAATGACAGAATATACATCACCACAACTAACGAGACCTGCATTCATCTTGACTTTTGCCTTGTTGCATTGACTCAACAACTATGTTAATTGGACATTTTATGAGTCCATAAGACATTCTATGAGCTAGTTCATCATTGAGCACATTTGCTCATGAATAAGTAGAGAGATGGAATTTTTATTATTTAACATCAAAATTCTATCCTTGCAGGTTATTCTAGGTTTTTCTCACTGAGCCAAAGTCTTATAAAATATCTGACAGTACTTTCTCCTTCAGTGTGAGAGTGTCTATCTTCACATACCCCCACCTGAAGCTTATAATTTTTACATATTTTGGCTGATGCGACAGACTTAATGACATAATGGTATACCACGTTACTTTAACTTGTAATTATTTGTGAGTTTTAACCTTGAATCACGTGTTGGCTATATACCTTTCACTTTAATAGCTTTATTTATAATTTACATACCATTAAATTCACTTGTTTGAAGTCTATAAGTCAATGTTTTTTAGTATACTCATGGAGTTGTGTAAACATCCCCATAAACTAATTTTAGAACATTTTCATCACCTCAGAAATCTTGTAGTCACCATCCCCCCTAACGTTCCCTCCGCCAGAGCTAGGCAACCCCTCATTTACTGTCTCTATAAATTGGTCTATTCTGGACTTTACATATACATGGTATCACACAAAATGTGGTACTTTGGAGCTGGCTCCTCTCATTTAACATCATTGATTACAAAGTCCACCCTCATGGCATGTATCACTACTTCATCACTTTTTATGGCTGTATAATGTTTCACTTTAGGGATGTATCAAGTTATATTTATCCATTCATCAGCTTAAGGGTATATGGGCTGTTTTCATTTTGGGTTATTATAAATAATGCAGCCCTGAGGATACTGTATACATTTTGTGTGAATGTTTTCATCTCTTGTGTACAGCCCTAGAGGTGGATTCATTGGGTCAAGTCGTAGCTGTATTTCAACTTTGTGAGAACTTCTTGTTTTCTCAAATCATACATCCTTCTACATTCCCACCAGCAGTGTATGCCAGTCCCAGTATCTCTGCATCCTTACCTGGTGTACGGTCATTTCTCACTGTGGCAAGCAGTTCTCAAACTTCTTGGTCTCAGGACCCGTTTGCACGCTCAAAAATCATTTAAGACCCCAAAGAGGTTCTGTTTTAATGACTGTTTCTAGTGACTGACAAGAAAACAATGAGCCATCCACAGCACAATCTACACAAGCACATACTTCACTAGCCAAGAGAGATGATATCCAAAATACACATTTCATGTTGCCTCTAGAAAGCTCCACGGTACAAAGAATGAGCATGGGAAAAGCATATAATGTCTCAGGAACAGCATAAGACTTGCAGTTCTGTAAAGACCCCCTTGAAAGGATCCTGTGTCCCCAACAACCACATCTAGGCCTCTGTCCCAGGACTTGTGTATTCCCTGACCCACACTTTCCAAGTCCTAAAGGTTTATTCAACAAAGTCAGAGTTTCTAGGCCATTTAAGGGGTAAACCTTGAACTTCAGGCTGTTTAAACAACTGAATTTGAAGAACCAGGAGGGAGAGGCAGAATATCTGAAGAACTTCCTAGAACAGTGAGAACCAGACCTTGTGTTAAGTGAAAGGAGTGATGTTCTTTTCGTGGCTTGTGCCTAGGTAAATCAGTTAGTAGAGACACATGCCTTCATTTTACTCACAATGCATGTCAAATATATAGGAGGAAAACAAGAGTAAGAAAGAAAACAGGAGTTAAAGGACTTCCATTCTATTGTTGAATGTCAAAAAATTAAATGTGTTCAACAAGGTGCTTTTTATTTTGACATTTGCCCATTGGATACACTGCCTTTTTTTTTTTTAAATGACAAACTCCCAACCCAACCACACAAGTAACTTTAACTCATTTCCTTCCCATATTTACCCACATGGAGGTGTTTAATTATGCAGGTGCAATCAGAACACAAGTTGCATAACTGTGAGGTTGCCTACAATAAAGCTGCACTTTTGCTTTGCACGAAGCATCTAAACAGAACTATAAGGCCAAAACCTGCAGCCCTCTTTCTAAACAGAGCTATAGCTTCTGACTTTTAGAAAATGCTAGTTTAGAAACTATTTTTAGCCTAACTCTTCATAGGCGCCCAATTTGGGCACTCTCTGGGTAGGTTTATTATCTTCTAGTTCTTGGCCCTTGAAAGCTTCTGGAAATCTGACCTCTTAGTCATCCAGCAGAAGATTCACATACACACATGCATGCATGTGCACGCACACAGCTACCAGCAGGCACTAAGGACCAAGATTCGTCAAATTCTAGAAAGCCACCACTTTCGTTTTGTGGCCCTAAATCGCCACAGGGGCTCCCAGTTAACAGAAGGTGAGCAAGTCTCCAGATGTGTAAGGGCCGATCAGTGAAGTATCCCCCACCGATGTTGGACCTCCACCTTGTTAGCTTTTTAAATCTGTTTTACTCTATGAAAGACAAAGTTTCCAAACTGCATCCAGGCATTTGTAAAACAAACACTGCCACCCGCCAGCAATGTTTGCTTTATTCTGAAGTTGCTGTATTTACCTTGAAAACCACAAAAAGTAAACAAGGCACCTGATCAGAGAAGCTCTTTAAAGGGCTCAGGCACTAAGTCAACACCTGGGAAGGAGAGGCAGTTGGCGTGAACTTGGATATACAATGTGCAAACAGACCTTTTATCTTGGTGGTAGCTTGAGTAAGTTACTGATTAGTGAGCTTTAGGGAGATACACAGTGACTTTCATAAATGAAATATAACAACGGATTTAATACTCAGAAGAGAGTAAAGCAAGGCCCACCTACTACACACCATAGAAATGCAATCTTATTTCAGAGTTCTAACTCAAAATAATAGGTCTATGACATTTCCTTTCCACTGGAGATACTTTATTTTCATTATAGAAAAATGTGAAACCTGCAGTCAACTGACTTTTTAATATGCCTTGTAATATGCCTAATAGTAACGAGAGAATGAAGGAAAGAATTTATTTAAAAATAGCTACTGTTTAAGGGGCCTCCCTGGTGGCGCAGTGGGTTAAGCAACGTACTATGAAGCAAACCGCAGCCACTGCAGCAGGAGTTCGATCCCTGCTGCCAGCCAGGGAGGGGACCCACATGGCGCAGCAGACCTCTCCTGCCTCACCCGCTGCTGCCCTCGGCAGTATGTTTCAGTCCATCTGCCTGTTCTGCTCCCCGCTCTGTCTCTGGTGAATCCTCTCACCGCTCTGAACTCTGGCCTGTACCCCAGTTCTTGTATGCATAAATATTTTTTTAAAAAAATAGCTACTATTTAATTCACTGGAGAGTTTTTGAGAGAGTCATGGTTTCAGTTCTACAAACAGCCCATGCTTTTCACTACAATGTGTTCCTGGAAACTGTTATTAAAAAAAAAAAAAAAAAAGCATTTCCAATGGAATAAAATAACCAGGATTACTTCCTGAAGAATACAATGTTAATGATGAATCCAACAGATTCAACAGAATCTAACAGATACAAATACTCTAACCCTCTATATTACTTAGGAAAGCTAACATCTTATAGAAGTGATAACAATAAATTTTAGTGTACTATCACAAGGATCATTCTTTTCCCCAAAATTAATGCTGCATCATGAAAATATCTAAAGACCTAAGCAAAGACCCTCTTCTGAGATCCCATTGAGGTAAACAGTCTTGAATGAATAATCTCTACCTCCATCTTCCAGCACAGCCAGCCTCAGAGAAGAAAAGTCACAGAAGTACAAATGGAGGAGACCTTTTTTTTTTTTTCCTTTCAGTGAAATCAAAGGAATATTCCTGAGTGAGTTAAACTTCTAACCATTTCAGGGCAATTTTTTCCCCCTCAGAGTTATTCTACCTTGAGTTGACTAAATTCACCTTTCCTGCTTTGGGCTATCTCAGATTGGCATATAAATGGAGTTACCACTGTGAGTCTACCTTCTTTCAGTTAGCATTGTACTAAAGTTCATTGTGGATTCATCTGTAAAAGTTCATTCCTGATTGTTGAGTATATTGGTAGTTCACTCCTTTTTACTGCTGAGTAGTATTCCAGTGTGTGGCTATACCATTATATGTATCCTTTACCCATTCACCAGTTGAAAGAGGTTGTGGTTGTTCCCAATATTTGCTATAGATTCATGTACAGATTTTTGTGTAAACATGAATTGCTATTGCTCTTGGCAAATAAGAAAGAGGGGAAAGGGGAGAGATTCAGTTTGGCAGTAATTTCTTACACAGTACTAGAAATTAATACAATCCCTCTCCCCCATTGAGTAGTTAACTATTACATCCCATAGCTCAGTAAATACCACTATTTACCCACTATGCCCAAGTCTGAAACCTGGGAGAATTCTAGGACATGTTCTTCCCCTCATCCTTACCACCCAACCCACTCTCGCATACGACTAGTCATCAAGTCCTAAATCAATTAAATAGATATTCTTTTCTCCATCCATAGCTACTATCTTGGTTCACTATCAATTTTTTTCTGAACTATCTGAAGTTTCTTAGTTGTATTCCTTCCTATATTTCAACCTCTCCAAGTAAAAAATAACATCTTGAAATTTCAATTCTGACCATATCATAACCTAACTTAAAATTCTTTAATAGCTTTCCATTATCTTTAACATAGAAGTCAAATGATTCAGTTGGTATACTTGACACTGTATATATGGAATCTTCTCCAAGTTCATGTCTGCCACAGTCTCCTGAACGTTTAACATTCTTAAAAACCACAACCACAAATGGATGATTCTACTCCACATCTCAACCAGAAATGCCTTTTTCCTCGATCGCCTCCTTCCAACTCACTCCGTCTTTCTCTGAATTCCTAAGCCAGATATAATCCTCTTCTATGAGCTCCCATAGCCCCTTGGGCATAAAGGCAGGATAGTCTGTGGTTGAAGGTATGGATTTTAATCCTTGGGGCTCCCTGGTGGTGCAAGGGGTTAAGTCTCAGCACTATGAAGCATCCGAAGCCACTGCAGCATGAATGTGATCCCTAGCCAGGGAGCTGACCCACATGGCACAGCAGGCCTCTTCTGCCTCTCCTGCTGCGCCCCTCAGCAGTTATGTTTCAGTCCATCTGCCTTTTCTGCTGCCCACTCTGTCTCTGGTGTGTCCTCTCACTCCCCACACCTCTGGCCTGTACCCCAGTTCTTGTATGCATAAATAAATCTTTACATTAAAAAGAAACTTTGATTCCTTCTAGTTGAATAACCTTGGGCAAGTTACTTCACTATACCTCAATATCCTCATCTGTAAAATGGGATGTCAAAGAGAAGATTGTCCTTCCCTCCCAATATCTATTCTCTTCTTCAAGGTGACAGAAACCTGAGCTTTAGATAGGCTATGGCCAACCAACTAGCCACCACATTGCTCAGTCTCTCTGCAGCCAGATGTCATGTCTACCAGTTTCTTGTGTCCACCATAACAAATTACTACGCACATAGTGGCTTTACACCCACAGAACTTTATTCTCTCCTAGTTCTGAATGCCAGAGTCAAGTTGTCGGTAGGGCCACATCTTTCTGAGGGTCTTAGGAGAGAATCTTCTCTTGCCTTCTGGTAGCTCCAGGTATCCTTGACTGGTGGAAACATAATCCTATTCTCTGTTTCCACACAGCCTTCTCCTCTCTGTCTTTTCTTCTTCTGTCTCTTATAAGGACAGGTATCATTAAACGATCCAGAATGATGTCATCTCAAAATCCTTAATCACATTTGCAAAGTCTCTCTCTACTAAGAAGGTACCTAACACTCATAGGGTGCAGGTACTGGGACTTACCTCTTAGGGGGCCACCATTCAACTAAAGTGTCATGTCACTATGAGATATAACTGCGAGTGACAGATGCAGTTTTAGATGTAGTCTTAAAAGAAGGTCAATCTCCCCAGATTCCTCGTACCCCCTTTTCCAGTGACTGGGAAATAGGTATTACTAGAGCAATTTGGGGAGCCAAATGTTGAGGATGGTAGAGTTGCCAAGATGGTTTCTGACCACAGACCAAGGAACTATTAAGAAAGTTCCACCTTCAATAAGGCACTGGTTTTTGCTGTTGTCGTATTCATTACAACACCTTATCTAACACAATCATAATTCTCGTGTAACAATTAAATAGAGCCATAGGATACAAAAAACATTTCGAACACAACCTGACAGCAGTAAGGACTAGGTGATAATTATTAGTCCCGCTTGCCGTTAGCTAGCACTGGTTTGGCTGCCTCCTTCCTGCAGAAGACCAAAGTGGCTGGAGTAATGAGCTGGCACTTTCCTCTCAGCCAGACACTCAGAAGAATGCCAACCATTCGTTGCTCTCTGAGAGGGAAATGCATCTGCATACCAATTATTACCCCAGGAACTACTTTCATGAAAAAGTGCACACCCACCCAGCCTGAGAGGCCCACATATTGGTTTCCCTCAGGTACAGATCTTCCCAGCTGCAGGTCAATTGCTCTCCTAATTAAGAAGCTTTCCTCACCTGTCAAAACAGGAAATTAAAATCTCCACCCTCTCCCCCCATACCTTTGCCATAACTTTAATACAGCCCTTATCACTTTGTGCCTCATGTTATCATTATTGATATTCACGATAGCTCCCTCAATAGATATCAAGTTCCTTGAAAGCACTGATCTCTGACTCATTTGAACCACGGTAACTCGCTCACACGCTGCCTTGCGCTCAATGACTATTCACGAAACCTCTGCTAAATGCAGGTCAGTTATCATCCGGCTGAAGAGCATGAGCTTCAAACCAACCTGCCCTTCACCACGGCACTGTAATCCTCTAAGATGTGGTCTCCACAGCTGTACAATGGAGCGTAAGAATTAAATATGGCAGCAGGAGCAACAGCTATCACAGGCACCAAAAGTGAAGGATTTCAGTATCTAGGACTTTCTGTTCTTGGAAAGAGTAGTTTTGATTATTAAACACCCACCCAGCAAAACCTATACAGAACTTAAAAGGAATTCAGACTCACAACTAACTTCATATACAACACTGGAAGGGAAGAAAATTGGCCCAAAAGATACACGATTAGTAAGTGGGGGCTGGAGAGATGTTCCAACTCCACCAACCACATGAACACAAGTGCTAACTTCCTGTCCAGCACTTCTTACTTACAAGGAGAGAATTAAACTTCACAAGCTGAAGGTTATACAACATGCACACTTTAGATGCACAATTAATTGTACACGCTGCCTGAAATGGCAGGTTGCGAACCTGCACAGGGATCCTTTTGGACCATTCAGAACCATAGTGACAGCCCAGCAGAGATTAAAATATCCTAAAGTATGGGCTCTTCTGGTGGTGCAAGGGGTTAAGTCTTAGCACTATGAAGCAATCCACAGACACCGCAGCATGAGTTCGCTTCCCCATATGGGCCAGCAGACCTCTCCTGTCTCCCCGCTGCCCCCGCAGCAGTATATTTCAGTAGATCTGCCTGTTCTGCTCTCTGTCTGGTTGAGTCCTCTCACTCCCCCACACCTCTGGCCTACACCCCAGCTCTTGTATGTATAAATAAATAGATCTTTAAATAAATAAAATATCCTAAAGTAAATAAAGTAAAATATCCTCTTACCATCCTGACTCAATGCAACAGGAGAAGCAGAAAGGCCAAGTGGCCTGTTCTCCTTTCATCCCAGGCCTTTCTCTGAAAGCTATGAGTACAATTAACCTACTATCAATTTCCACTTGTACTTAAGAGTTTAATAATAGGGGATTCGCTCTAGAAGGTTTGTAATATGTCTTACTATGGATACACCAGAACGACACAGCCACACCATTCAAAGGAGATTTAGTGTAAATCATGTAAGTGCTAGCTTGAGAATCCAATGTAAGTTTCTAAACATTACTGATTAGCAACAAATTACAAAATGCTGGGACCTGAGAAAATGGCAATTAATGCACATAAAAGTTTTGTCTTCTGCTAGTCACACTATATACTGATACATTAGAATGTACATTGAGAAGTGAAAAATCACTGTTCTGGGTCTTGGCAATTTGCCAGCACAGACTAACATAGTCTTTGCTCTCATACAGTTCACAGTGTGATTGCAGGACTCTTAAATCAAGACAAGGGTGCAAATTTTTTAGTAGACCCAAGCTTCCTGACAACGGACAGCTTCCAGCAAGCCAGCAGCCTGCTTCCCCCAACCTCTGCAATTCGTTCTTTCTCTCTCCACAAGGGCCTTCCCAGGTACTTGGAAACCAGCACACTGCAGGCAAAAGCAAAGCAGAATGCATGGCGTGGAGGGAGGTTACGTCCTCGGGGATACCCACACCCCACCAAAGAGGGACGTTGGCCCAGCCTCCCTGTCCTCAAGTATGCGATAAGGAGGAACGCTCCATATGGCTTCTCAGAGGACCCCCAGCCCCCGCAGAACCAACTCCCCAGTTAAGAAAGGGCTGCGTGTGAATGCAGGCACCACCTTTTCTCCCTTCAGGCTCACTACCTACTCCTACCCAGCTTCTGGGATCACCTCCCAAACTGCTTATTTCCCTCGCAATCTTTCAGGGTCTGATCTGTAGGTACTCCAACGAGCACCATGCTAATCTACCTGTCCTCAGGTATATTTAGTAACACTGGAAGACACATACCTTTTCTCCTTTCATCCAGTTAATAAACTGCAAGATATTTGAAGCTGGGAATTAGAATAAATAATTTGAGAACGTGAGTGAGTGTTGGGCAGGCTAGAATAATGAGCCCGTCCTAATATGTGACATCTAACTGATTCTCCACTTGGCTTCAAGGTACCAATTACCCGGCACGGGAGGAGGGAAATGAAAGCTCATTGGGCCTTTGGGTGGACTAACACCTGGAGCTGAGTGAGGGCGTCCTGGGCTGCCCCATGACGTGGCCAAAGAGGGAGATTATTTTCAGATACACCCAATGTGCTACGTTGGGGTCTTTTACACCTCTGAGACTAACACTGGAAAAAGCAACCTAACCACAAAACAATAAAGTCTAGAGAAATCGCTAAAGAACTTGTAGCTGGCAACAGATGAAAGAACTTCATAAAATAAGACCACAGGAGAAAAGATCTAGAGAAATAGGATTTGCAACCAGTATTTAAAGGCTATTGTGGGGACCAGGATTAGATTTAATCTATGTGGTTTTACAGAACCAACAGGTAGCGTTTATACGCACATAATTACTGTCAGAGTTTGGTATAGTAGTTGAAAAACAAACAACTCTGGGGCCAGAAGACTTGTTTGCACTCCAAATCTATAGCCAGTGAATCCAGCCACTGTACAGTGGGGGCATGAACTTTTTAGATTTTACTTTCTAAACTGAAACATGGGAAAGCTACAACTTCCACATTAAATGTTAACATTGAGCGCTGCAAAACTCAGTAGAGCATGTATAGTAGAGCTAGTTAGTTACTGCCAATCTGAAATAGTTTCTATTTTCATTTTAAGAAAATGCACTGAGAGGCCTCCCTGGTGGCGCAGCGGGTTGAGCGCCGCACTGTGAAGCATCCACGGCACAGCAGCACGAGTTCGATCCCCAGCCAGGGAGGGGACCCACATGGCGCAGCAGACCTCTCCTGTCTCACCCGCTGCTCCCTCAGCAGTGTATTTCAGTCAGTCTGCCTGTTCTGCTCCCCGCTCTGTCTCTGGTGAATCCTCTCACCTCCCACAAATTCTGGCCTGTACCCCAGCTCTTGTATGCATAAATCAATAAATCTTTTTTAAAAATGCACTGAGGCAGCTCTCATGCCCACCTGTGTCTGTGCAGGCATTTACTGTCTTAAACCAAGACCTCCCAAAAAGACAATTCTTGTCTTTTAAGACTGCCTGTCTGTTTCTATGCCAGCATCTCTCTCCTTTTTCTCTTTTTCTTAATAAACTTGGTGTGATGAAGAAAAAAAAAAAAAAATGGGGTCCTCCCTGGTGGCGCAGCGGGTTGAGCGCCGCTCTGTGAAGCATCCACGGCACAGCAGCGCGAGTTCGATCCCCAGCCAGGGAGGGGACCCACATGGCGCAGCAGACCTCTCCTGCCTCGCCCACTGCTGCCCTCAGCAGTGTGTTTTGGTTGATCTGCCTGTGCTGTTCCCTACTCTGTCTCTGGTGAATCCTCTCGCCTCCCTGGACTGTACCCCAGCTCTTGTATGCATAAATAAATAAATCTTTTAAAAAAAATTAAAAAGGAAAAAAAAATGTCCTTATACCACATCTGAAGAAATTCCACACAGCCAGTGCTAAACTGGGAGCGGGGCTATTCGTAACCGCCTCATCCCAGGGAGTGTGCAGGCAAGAACGACGTCCACACAAGAGCCAAAGCTAGTCCCTAGTAAAGCGACCTCTTTTCACGGACATGTTTGAGTGCGTCTGCTCCAGGGATAGAGGGAACAGGTGAGAGTCCAGCCTTCAAACCGACTCCCAGAATCATCTAAAGAGAAGGCACTGAGTGCATCTACCAAAGTCCCTGGCCTCCACTCCCTGCTCACTGTGGCACAGCAGGGAAATTCTCTATTTCACTTTCGATTTCTGAAGCATTTGACTCCTGCCTTAGGTGACCTTTGGCCGGTGGGTGGCGGAACAGTCACGTGCCACATGGCCACAGATTCTCCAAGCTGGAACTTCGATGGCCAAAGAGCCCCCAGCTGGGAAGTGTCTAATCAGCCCTCAGCCCTTCTAGGGGCTGGAGGCTGAGAGGAGGGGGAACGGGGAGACCGGGTTCTCCCTCACCCCCTCTCCCCAACTGTAATAAAACCACACTCAAGCCTCCCTTTTTAAAACTTAAATCAGCTTCTCCTATCAGAAACGCACATGTATCAATACACAGACTTCTATTTAAAAAGAAGTATGAAAAAAGAACATACAGGACCCAGGGAAGGAAAATCGAAAGAAGGTCAACAAAGTGAACAAAAGGAAACTCCAGTCCTGTGTGAGGAAGAGGGTTAAACTGTAAATCACAAACAAGAGCAGAGATAAATCAAGTTGACACTGGGCCCTGATAAGAGGCATTTAACCTTGCAGGTGTTCTGAACAAAACCTTAGCCAGGCCAAATATGAGGAAGACATCAGCAGACCCTGCCCAAGGCCGCTTTACAAAATACCTGGCCAGCTGCTCCTGGAGGCCCAGACACAAAGACAGGGAGGGACTTAGCAAGGGTCCTGGACCAGAGAAGGCTGAGATGGAATCCTGATGGGGCCAGAAGGGGCAAGAGTGCGAGTAAGAAACGGGTGAGCAGTGCAGGAAATCTGGATTCTGCCAGAGGTGACCGCTCACCTCTGCTGTGTAAGATGCCGGTGAGGGCGGAAGTGAGTGGCGGGGAATTCTCCACTCGGCCTTTGCAATGCCTCTTCCATCTGAATTTATTCCAGCTTAAAGTTTATCTTTAGAAAGGGCAAACTATTTGATCCTTAAAGGAATTTACACTCACTGAAGAGGAAGCCACTGTGCTTCTGTTACTGTTATCCTGTGTTTTCTATTGAAAAATAGCTGTCTGCCAGGTCTAGAGGTTGTTTATTTTAGAAAATTCAGTTCACTCTGTTCACATGCGAGGCAGTCTGATAAGGTCTGAGAAAAAACACCTTTAAAATCATGGGTACCAGGGAGAATCATTTCAATCTTTTTAAATCATTTTCAGTCTTTTTTAAATCATTTCAACATTTAAATGTTGGTTTCTTATTCAAAAGGTTAGAGGAGCTAGCCTAGATTTAATTGCCTGAGAGTTCTGAAATTTTACAACTCACTTTAAGAACTCATAAGGCATGGGGCCTCCCTGGTGGCGCAGCGGGTTGAAACGCAGCACTATAAAGCTTCCACAGCCACTGCAGTGTGAGTTTAATCCCCGGCCAGGGAGGGGACCCACATGGCACAGCAGACCTCTCCTGCCTCGCCCGCTGCTCCCCTCAGCAGTGTGTTTCAGTCAGTCTGCCTGTTCTGCTCCCCACTCTGTCTCTGGTGAATCATCTTACCCCCGACACCTCTGGGCTGTACCCCAGTTCTTGTGTGCATAAATTAATCTTTTTTAAAAAAGAAAGAGCGATGACTTTCAGCGCCAAGGTGGAAATGCAAATAGAATCTACAATGAGCACTCACCTCACACAAGTGTGTACATCAAAAAGACAAGTATTAGAGAGGACCAGGAGAAAGAAGAACCCTATTACTCTGTTGGTGGGGGAGGAAGTTGATGCAGTCATTTTGTAAAGCCTTCTGGACCTGCCTTTAGAAACTTAAAATAGAAATTACAGCAATCCTACTTTTGGACATTGGCCAAAATAATACGAAATCATCAACTCAAATTACATGCTCCATAACATTTACCGTAGTGTTACGCAGAACAGCTAAATGATGAAAACAAGCTAAGTGCCCACAGACAGATGACTGGATAAAGAAGATGTGGTATAAATACACAGTGGAATACTACTTAGCTATAAGAAAAGAAGCAATTCTCCCATCTGCCCATCCGCAGGAAAATTCTAGGACACTGAGGGGATTGTGCAAAGTTAGCCAGAAAGCTAACTGGTTTCATGTGGATGGGTAATCCAAAGAAGCAAAGTGGATGAACACTTATATACACTTATTGTTTTAAAAAAAGATTTATTTATGCATACTAAAACCAGGGCACAGGGCAGAGGTGTAGGGGCAGTGGGTGATAGGATTCACCAGAGACAGAGCGGTGAACAGAACAGGCCAATAGAGTGAAATGCACTGAGGGGAGCAGCAGGTGAAACAGGAGAGGTCTGCTGTGCCATGTGGGTCCCCTTCCTGCCAGGGGATCGAACTCTCACTGCAGTGGCTGTGGAAACTTCATAGTGCTGCGTCTCAACCCCTTGTGCCACCAGGGAGGCCCCTGGATGAACACTTATTCCAACCAAGAACGACAGAGGTACGAACCATGGCTGCTAAGCAGTGAGACCACCAGGATAGAAGCAAGTCCATCCCCAGGAATTCACCGCTGGGGCTCCCTCGGGAAGGGTTTCAAGAATCACAGAATAATGGAAGCTTTAAGACAAAAGGAAGCCCTGTTTCCCCAGCTGGAAAGACCCTTCTCCAGCAGCGAGTGAGGTGAGACTGTTACAGGGCAACTTTAATATAAAATGGGTTTCCCAGACTGGGTTTCCACCCGCGCGCTTAGACTTCTATAATAAGTTCCAATTTCAGGCACACGTGACAAAAGTTATTAAAGGATTTTATTTTACAAAAGAAGGGGAATAGTAATAATACTAAGGGAAAGAGAGGGATACAAATCCGTAAATATCCTGCCAGATTTTCTGAGTAATGGCGCGTTGAGAACTGGCTTTGACTTAAGTGAGATGGCGCCAAAGGAAGAGAGCCCAAGGCTCATCTTTTTGGTTTTATAGCCAACCTGGCTGCTTAACTCTACCCTTAAGTCCCTGTAGTCCATTCTTCAATAATTATATTATTAAATTTGTAATTTTAAAACACTGGTAGTCTAGAGTGGAAGTTAAAGTTCCCAAACCTATCTATATAATTTATTCAAAACTACCACTCGCCCTAACAAGACGAACGGCATGGTCTGAAACTAGAGGCAAAATGCGAGATGAAAACAGCGAGGACAATGACCCTGAGCATTAGGTTGCAAGGAGCCCGTCTCCCAGGGTGGAGGGCATGCTGGGGTGACTCATACTTTGAGCCAGTGCCTGCCAAATACTACAAGACCCAGTGCCCATGTCTAGTATCCCCCTGGGTTCTGATTCACTACACCCAGTTCCCTTGGATACAGTGAAATAATCTTTGCACTCTGCAACAATTCACTTTGCTGGGTAAAAGGAATAGGAAAAAGGCAGCCACAAATTCTGAAGTTACACTGATCTCCCGCGATGGCAGCATAATAAAAAGAAGGCTGCTACCACTCTGGTGGCAGCAAAGTACCGGGCACTCCTGGGGACCCAGTTTTATCAAGTGATCCCAGGGAAAGTTAGGGCCTCTCACCCAAAAGCATCTGGTAACTATGTTCTGGAGATGTGTTTTGTGGGCATGCCTCTAATGCTTGAAAAATACAAAAAGAAAACAATAAAATGCTGCCCCTGAAGAGTTCAGCATGTAGGAGCAGAGTAAAATATGTTTCAAAGGACGTGCATTAAGCCCTCCTATTATTAGTTAACCATAATTTGTATAATGGTTTAAAATGTGATACATGAGCTTTCAGGAACCATTCCAAGCCTCACAGAGCCCTGGGCCATAAGCATTGTTCTTGCTGCCCTAGGGAATCCCAAGAACTAGACGGAAGTCCTCGGAAGCACCAGGGGGAAGGTGACTTACTAGAGGTGACACAGGCAGCAAGCAGCACAGTCAGAACCTTAACCACCCCTTGTGCCTTTTCCTGTTACAAACAGATCTACTGTCGACATTTGCTTTGAAAACCTCTTTTCATCTTTCAAGCACTACAGCTCATGGAGGAGAGTGGATCTGGTTTCCTTGACGTCGCTGCTCTGCACCCAGAGGCCTCATCCACCCTGCCGTTCTGGAAAGTTCCTGCCCATCCCTCTTCATCATGGCCCCATTCCTATCGCCCTCACCTCGCCTCTCCTTCTGTAACTTGAGAAGACACTGCAGTACCTACCTGCTCAGTCTGTACTCCAAGGTCCTCCTGATTGGTTCAGATTTCCCTGCCTTGTTTCTCTTTGTGCTCCATTCTGGGTAATTCCCTCAGGTCTCTCAGCAACCTTACTGAATATGCCCGCTCGTACTTTTGAAAACTCTCCTCTATCTTTGCAACCCTTTCACCGACGCTTACTGGCTCACATTCCCGCAAGTGTCCTGAGGTGCTGTCCCTGCTCCACCCCCCAGCTCAGGAGGGGTTGGCCTGCATGGGGACTATTTCTTTTTTTTTTTTTAAGATTTATTTTTTTATTCATACAAGAACTGGGGTACAGGCCAGATATGCGGGGGTGAGAGGATCCACCAGGAGTGGGAAGCAGAACAGACAGACTGACTGAAACACACTGCTGAGGGGAGCAGCGGGCGAGGCAGGAGAGGTCTGCCTGCACCATGTGGGTCACCTCCCTGGCAGGCGGCAGGGATCGAACCCGTGCTGCAGTGGTTGCAGTTTGCTTCATAGTGCGTTGCTTAACCCACTGTGCCACCAGGGTGTGCTCTGGGGACTATTTCTTATGAGAATCCCTCACATGTTCAGGATGAGAAGACCGTTGTGGGGGTGCCTCCCTCAGCAAGTTCCATGTTATTTTCTCCACTTGCTAGGAAATGTGGAGCTCTTATTCCAAGTGACCAATTTACTGTGCCTGTCACTCACTCCTTCTGAGACATTCTGGATTTAGGAAAATGAAATATGCATGATATTCTGGCAAAGCAGTGTTATAAGCGCCTCCCCAGGACCCAAACCCGAAAGAACTGACCAATGGCTTCTCCCTTCCCAGTGCAGTCAGTGGTACAACCCCACTTGGAGCCGGGGCTCTGGGGAATTCCTCTGACTCCTTCTCCAGATTTTTATCCCTTACGAAAGCTGTTATTCACCATTGGGAGAAGAAATGCTTACTCAGTGTGTTCAAAACAAATATTGTCTTAAAACTTTTTATTATCCTAAGTACACACCAACTATGAAATGGATTTGAACAAGCTTTTAATTACTGGTTTTAGTTGTCTGGGATTCATGGCCGGTTCCACCGATCCTTTCGTCACAATTGAGTTACAGTCTCCTATTACGACCAATTTCTCAGCTGAGATTATCAAGATATGTCTAAAATTATACTTAGAAAGGAGATCTAAGATAATTGCTAGTTATTACACACCATCCAGGGTGACATTTTAAAAGCGATTGCTAAGACATCACTGTTACCCTCCTAGAAATTTTACAAAGATTAATTAAAGAGTTTATAATGAAACCCTAACATTTACAGTATAACTGTCAGAGACATATACAAATATATATTATTCAGCTGCATTTCCTGGCTTGAAAAATGGTCCTTTGTCATTAATTATCAAGATGTCCTTCCAATAGATAAACTCCAGTCCAGAGAACAAAAACTGAAACTGTTCTATCAGTGTAAATTCTTCAACATATAAAGGAGGAAAAAAAAAAATGAGGAAATTTTTTGAAGGAATTTTTAATGGATATATTTTTTTAAGTTTCACAGTTTTTCACAGTTATATTCACAATGGATAAAATTTAACACTACCTATTTTAAGACACAAAATAATCTCACAAGGGTTTATTAAAGCACCGCACTATAAAGCTATCAGCAGCCACCGCAGCACAAGTTCGATCCCCGGCCAGGGAGGGGACCCCCATGGCGCAACAGACCTCTCCTGCCTCGCCTGCTGCTCCCCTCAGCAGTGTATTTCAATCAGTCTGCCTATTCTGTTCCCCACTCTGTATCTGGTGAACCTTCTCATCCCCAGAACTCTGGCCTGTACCCCAGCTCTTGTATGAATGAATGAATGAATGAGTAAATAAATGAAAGAAAGAAAAATGAAATAATCTCCTCCTTAGTTCACATAACATAAAGTATATAGAGAGTCTCACCTCTGAACTTCTTGGGAGGGTTGGCAAGGTCTCCAGCCTCCGGATGGACCACGCATCTGTCATCCACTAACCTAGAAGGAAAAGCAAGGTAGACTGTCACTGTCATCAGATGCACAGAGCAGGTGCACACAGCATCAACACTGACACGTCCCGTTCTTCGCTAGGAAAACTGATTTCCTGATCTTTTCACGTGCTTTCTTTTCTTCGTCTTCTTCTTTAATTGAAGTAACATCGGTTCACAACACTGCCTATGATTCAGAGAGCTAAGATGTCCCCCTTCAGGCGTGTGTCTCCACCAAGACACCCACAGTCCTTCCCCGGAGTCCACGGGGCCCCTCCCCATTCTACTTTTCTTCCTCCCTTCTGGTAGCCTCAGTTCTACAGTCATCTTTCCAGGGTTCATTACTGGTTGGGTTTCAGTCTGAGCCTCAGTTTTGTTTCCCTGTGTCCCACCATATGTCTCCATGTTTCTCTGTAATACCAACCAGTATTTGTCGTTCTCCTTCTGACTTATTTCTCCCAGCATCACCCCCTCCAGTTCCACCCATGTTGTCAAAAATGGCAAGACTTCATCTAGTTTAAATAGTTAAGTAGAATATCACTGTTTTCTTAGAGACATTCTACAGCTTCCTATCATTTGTTAGACGCATAGAATGACTTATCTGTAAGGTGCCTCAGAGCTTCTGACATAAAGTCAATGTTTAAGTAACTGTTTAGTAAATAAAATCAGGCACCTCACCTGCCTTACACCTCACCACACTGTCTCTTCTGGAAAACTATTTTCCCCATAAGAATTTAACAAATATTGAGCACAAGGGACTGTGGTGATGGCGCACTGGTGAACTGGTGGTGGGGATTCCACAGGGATTATACACAAGAAGAGAATGCATACACGGTACAAAATTGAACAATGATGTAAAAAATGCATAAAATAAAAAAATTTTTAAAGAATTTAAAAAATATTCATCAAATGAACTAAGTGTCTCTGTCATCATAAAATACACGTTTAATCCCTATTAAGATATCAG
The DNA here is from genome assembly GCA_019455555.1 of Galemys pyrenaicus. Lineage (NCBI taxonomy): Eukaryota > Metazoa > Chordata > Mammalia > Eulipotyphla > Talpidae > Galemys > Galemys pyrenaicus. The sequence goes on from JAGFMF010011760.1 coordinate 10,690,273, forward strand.
CTCTCCGATCCCGACTCTACTGTTTGGAGAAGAAGCTGTGACTATCAAGGACCCACTCATGTTCAAGTTCTTTATTGACCAAATTGGGGGGTGACTGGGCTTTCCCCAGCATCTGTGAGAATGTGTGTCAATCATTCAAAGCTACAAATTCATTGAAGGGAGATGACCAAATTGCAACTTTCTGTTTTTCTAAACAGCCGATTAACCAGGCCTACTGGTAGGCAGCCACACCAGCATAAGGAAAACCCCAATTTAGGATCAAATGTCCCCTGAATGAGGATGCATACACCAAACGAATAGGAAACTTTTGGTTCCTGGTTTATCTAGTTACCAGGAACAGACAGATTTTTCTATGGGATCCAATTTCCACAAAACAAAATGTTAATGTGGTCAAGCAATATGGGTCTTTCTTTGATTTTGTTAATATACTTCATTCGCACTGGTTTGCTGGTGTGGTTTCACAACAGCTGCCAAGCATGCAAGAAATTCCTTTTAAGTGTCTTTAAAACTGTTTTCTCAGAGACAGGAAGTCACACTGGGTCAAGAGGAAGCGAATCCAAACCTCCACAATATCCAACTTCAGCTAGAAACATCAACTGGAAAAGCCTCAGAGCCCAAGAATGTCACGCTGTCATAGGTAACAGAGTTTTTAAAATGCTGTGAGGGAAAGGTCAGTTATTCCAATTAGTTATGAAGGCAAAACATAATAATCAACAAATTCACAATCTTATTTAGTGCACATAAAAATCATAAAGTGAATGGCACAGGCTTAAAACTCACCCTGTCTGTGGACTATTCCCACAGAAACACAGCCCCCTCTCCCACTAGGGAATCCTAAAAGTCCCCACCTGCAGGGACAAGCCAGCAAAAGGAAAGAAAAAACTAATACCTATAAATTAGACCATAGGGTACACAGGCAACATTTATGCTTATCCTCAATTATCAACAACCCCAATAAAAATACAGTAATTAGGGCCTCCCTGGTGGCGCAGTGGGTTAAGCAACGCATTATGAAGCAAACCGCAACCACTGCAGCACGAGTTCGATCCCTGCTGCCGGCCAGAGAAGGGACCCACATGGTGCAGCAGACCTCTCCTGCTGTGCCCGCTGCTCCCCTCAGCAGTGTACTTCTGTTGATCTGCCTGTTCTGCTCCCCACTCTGTGGTGAATCCTCTCACCCCCCACACCTCTGGCCTGTACCCCAGTGCTTGTATGCATAAATAAATAATAAATCTTTAAAAAAAAAAAAATACAGTAATTAAGAGGAACTTCAGTTCTAAGAATGTATCTGTTTCTTATTTACAAATATCTGTGAAACTCACAATCAGTTCATCCTGCAGATTTCAAGAACTGGAATTATACAGAATCTCTATCCACTTACCCCCACCTCAGAATATTTATCCAAAAAATACAAAAGCACTGATTTAAAGGACTAAATGGAGCCCCGACCCCATGTTTGTTGCAACATTATTTACAATCGCCCAAGAGCTGGAAACAACCTAAGTGCCCATGAACCGAAAACTGAATAAGGAAGATGTGATTTAGGGACACACTGTACTATTCAGAAAATAAATAAAAGGTGAAATTTGCAATGACATGAATGGATCTACTTAGTGAAGTAAGTCAGATGGAGAAAAACAAACACTATGATTTTATTCTTATGTGGTGAACAGAAAAACCAAACAGATGAACTCAATAAAGCAAAAATAATTTTTTAGAAAGTTAAAAAAAAAAAAGTAATTGGGACTAAGTTGAGAGAGAATAGAAAAAGGATAGTATAGTAAAGTGGAAACAAGCCAAGGTATGAATCTGCTATAAAAAGATACACAACTATGGATTTTGAAAGTTAGACAAGATTTTTATGGAACTTGCTGACATAATTCTACAAGACACCCCCCCCCCCAAAAAACCTCCACAGTAACACCCCTGGGGTGGAACAGAGCTACTTACCACCCTTCTGGCAGCACTAAGACTAGAGGTGTGTATCACATGGAGGTCGAGCCCACCACCACACAACACACTTTCTTATAACTGCTGGCAGAACTGTCTGATCTTCCAGTAAATTCTAACTTCATGAGGTCAAGAACTGAATTCACCATTATATCCTTGGAATCTACTTAGATGAACTAAGGTAGACACTAAATAAGTGTTTCCATTTTCTTTTGCTGGGATGAACAAGATTATTTCTTTCTATTTCTTTCTTACATGGATATTTATCAGAGAGTTCAACGTTTCAACATCTTTCAATTACCCTACATGTCAGCATCCCCTCTAAATGGGATCCTGGAGACAATACACTTGCATCCAGATGTGCTCCCAACAAGTGCAGGGAGCCAGGGACTCTCCCCAGCTTCCTTCTGACATAAAGTTTAGTGTTAGAGGTCCTGAGATGGAAGTAGCTTCCATGACACTCAAGTCCGCCTCTGCCTCCCCTGGAGCCCTCTCTGCCTTCCACTGGGTTTAAGGCTGCGTAAGTCCAGGTCCTTTTCTTGTATACTACTGCTACGCCAGGTTTTAACATCTACCTCTGGGGCAATTAATTTTTATAACCTAAGAACAAGAATTTACAATTGAAGAGAAACAAATATAAAGATCAACCTTTGGCCTATAAGCAAAAATCATCTGAAATCATGTAGCCCACTCCTAGTTAGTTCATATCAAGACATTACCATTTTAATCACTGTTTCCCTAATTGGGTTAACACCTTGAACCATATGGGGAGGAAATAATAACCATCACCACCGCCACAGAAAAGCTCCTTTGGTTGAGACCTACTGAATCACAATGTCTGGGAATAAGTCCTAACTAGGAATCTGTATTTTTAACAAGCCCCTGACCTTCCTTTAATGGGCCAGGAGTAACTGTTCTACCACTGTAGGCTGGATTATCTCCGTCAAGAGAACGTATCACTCTCCATTATGATGTCTTAATTATACATATACAAATCATAAACCCCAAAAAGGGCCAGCCATTTCTATTTTGTTCATCATAAAATGCCTGACTTTAACCATTAAGCCTCAGTATTGCTAATCATAGTAGTAAGAATCAAGGTATTAAATAACTACCGAGTGACCTTCTGAATAACTGATAAAATTATTATATTTAGATTATCCACATAAATAGCAAAAATAACTAGAGCCAACAAATGGTTGCCTAAAGAGCAGCAAGAAATAGAAGCCCAGAAGCATTGCCTGTCCAGGTGTGCCCCAGATAATTATGAGAACTGTCAAACCAGAAACAACATCATCTCAATAATGCCACTCACCCCAATATATCGGTGTACCTTTTAATGGACTACAATTATTTTTTTAGTGCCTGAATCAGCAAGTAAGTCAAACAGGCAATTAAAGGCACAAGTTAACATTCTCAATCTGTCACTGAAACTCAATTAACATTCAATCTGTTCTCATTCATTTCTATCTTCTCGCTATAAACTCACAGCTGTGCAACGGGTGCTCGCCTAACACAAATACCTGCTCCTTGGACCATGAAGTGATTCTGTTCATTTCAAACAGAATGACTCTGAAGAATACTTAAATAAAGTGAATTCAGGGGAAGTGAGGAGGGGGGAACCTGCAATGGCCACGGTTCTAATGAGAAAGGGGTTAAGGTGGTGACTCAATCCCCTGAGCCAGATCGAACTGCCCTGGCAGTACTTTCAGAACCCCCCACCTATAACCTGCCAGCCCTGGGGTTTTCACTCCACCAGCACTGGTTTTTCTCCCTTCTCTGCAATTTTGTTTCCTAGATCTATCCCTCCTGCCCACACCCCCACCACCCACCATACCACAGCTCCCATAACCTGGCACAGCATTCAATTCCCTCCTTCGCTGTCATTTAGAAGCAGCACAGAATAGAGGGGAAAACCCTGAGCACCGATCCTTGTTCTGCCATCACATCCCCAGCTGTGCGGATGCCAGCCTCTTCCCCTTCCTGTGTCTCGACTTTTAAACGATGCACCTGTGATCTCACCAGTTCCCTCTACCTCTGTGGCTTCTCATTATCTGATTCTGTTTTGTAACTAGAACTGGCTTGTGGTATCCTTCCACAGCAGATTCTAACACTTATTTTATACATCATACTTTGAAACTTTACTGGTATCTTCTAAAAGTCCATGCATTATTTTATCATGCTAAGAAAATATTAGTATGTTCCATTCATCAGAATAATCTTAAGAACACAATACTCTAAAAACTTAAGATCTTATCATTTAGTGATATGGACATTTTTTTACTTATCATTATTCAAGTTGCCCAAATAAGGAGCCAACCTCAACATTCTAGGTTCGTGCTTGTATGCCCATTAAGTTATCTCGTAATTTGGAGTAACTGAATAGGAAATACCCCGATCTACAAATGTGAAATTGCCTATCTTACGTCTGACAGATCCTGTGGCCATGAACAATTCACATCACCAAAGAGGGAAGTAGCTTCACTGCAAAACTTTCTGCCAAAAAATGTTCTAACATGTACATGCAAAACAGACGCAATCCAGAGAATTCACTCACAGCTGCACTTGTGTTTTGCCTGTCTAGGAGAACAAGATGAAATTCACATTGGATGCCGTTTGAAAGGTGACATTCTTATAAGTTAAGCTAATGAAATTTCATATTATCTTCTTCTTAGGTGATTAATTTAAAAAAACAAGTATTTTAAGTTCAAATACTGAAGTAAATTTAATTCCATATATAAGCTTTCCAATCATGCACAGGTTTGTTGCTGCAAATGTTTTAGAAAAAACTGCTTTCAGGCCTCCCTGAAGGCCTAGGGTAAAGTCTCACTGCTACAGCCTGAGTTCCATCCCTGGCCAGGGAGCTAACACACAGGGTACAGCAGACCTCTCCTGTCTCACCCGCTGCTCCCCTTAGCAGTATATTTCAATAAATCTACCTGTTCTGCTCCCCACTCTGTCTCTGGCGACTCTCTCACCCCCCTGACCTCTGGCATTCATCCCAGCTCTTGTACACACACACAAAAAAAAATTAAAATTAAAATAAAAACTTGCTTCCTTTCAAAGCTGGAGCTGTGCTTGTCCTTAGCTACTTAAACTGTCTCCAGTTATTTTTTTCCATGGAAAATAAAATCAATCTTAACTGCATATAAATTAAAGCCTAATAACTCAATTTTTGAAGTACTACTCCATGGACACAGTGAAAATAGAACATGAATTCTCATGTTAAAAATTTTGATCAGTGTGATCACCCAGAAAAATGACTTGACCTTTAAGAAAAATAGATATCATGTAAGCTACAAAGAGAAATTATGTCTCCTACAAAGCATCCCTCTCATAAATCACTGAAAGAAGTCAACATTTTGTGAAACAATTTTCCACATATGGATGCTAATGAAACCAGGGAGAAAAAATGAAAAGAATTAAACATCGCCTTGCAAAGAGAAAGGTATCTGTATCTTATATCCAAACATGATTTCAGAAAAGATTTGCCTGTATCTTCTGAAAACTTGAAGTCCTAATCCAGCCTAAGAAAGAAATCATGACTTTTCCTCTCAAGTTTTCCTTCTGCATCCAATCACCTCCTCTTCTTAATCCTCTCCACCCTGCCTCCTCCATCTTTCTAAATCAAGAGCCACCAGTGTGTGATGCATTTTCTCCTAGTCTGCCCGTGACCTTTCTCAAGAAGTCAAAGCATTTACAAATGCCTCTCTCAGGATGTGAACGGACATCTAGACCGGCCGAGATGGACTGTTTCTTATGGCTGAGCTGACCTTCACTACTATCAGCTCTCAATCACGCGCAAAGCCCTAGAAAGACACTGGCACTGGAAGAGTGATTCGCCAAGGAAAGTTTGGATCCAGATGTTTACAGCTAACACACTGCCGCAACTGTGAGTTTTCAGCATCTGGTTGGCACCTAAACTGGAGACAGTCTCAGGTAAAGGGCCCTAAGATGGGAAACGCACCTAGTTCCCTTGTCTTCTCCCGACAGGTACCGACGGCTCCTCTGCCCCAGGTTTCAGCCTGTTTGTTCACCCTCTCACACCTTCCCACAGTTGTCCTTTAGGTTTTGTTCAGTGTATTCTTGTTACACAGTAGACTAAATTCAAGAAATGTGAACCCAAACATTTTTAAAATTATGAATAAGATAGGGCAACAAGCTATTATGAATGCATCAGCACAAATAACAGATTCTGCAATACTCAAGTAAAAAATAGAAGACAATTATTATGAATGGTTTTTTTTTTAAGATTTATTTATTTATGCCTACAAGCACTGGGGGTACAGGCCAGAAGTGTGGGGGGTGAGAGGATTCACCACAGAGAGCAGGGAGCAGAACAGGCAGATCAACGGAAGTACACTGCTG
>JAGFMF010011760.1:10696640-10734605 GCA_019455555.1 Galemys pyrenaicus
TCCCTGGCCGGCAGCAGGGATCGAACTCGTGCTGCAGTGGCTGCGGTTTGCTTCATAGTGTGTTGCTTAACCCACTGCGCCACCGGGGAGGCCCTATTATGAATGTTTAAAGCATGCCATATGACTTAGAAAAGAACAAAGGCTAAGAACCCATCAAAAATGACCAGAAACATTTGACAAAAAATTTCTAGGAATGAAAAATAGGACAGAGAAAAGATGAAAAGGTGACTCAGAAATATAAAGGGGAGATGAGAAGCTTACCATCCATATGTAATCAGCACCCTAGAATGAGAAACTAGACACAGCACAGACAACATTCTAGAGATAAATGGCTAAGAGTTTCTAGAACTAATGATGGGTATGAATCCACAAATGTGAAAACACAACCTATTGGGTTGAGTTCAACTGATCTACAACTGTTTTCAGATTATCTAGTTTTCACATCCCCATTTACTTCTAAAATATATAGGTTAAATTTATTGTTTTTTTTAAAAAGTATTCTTCCTGGTTCCCAGTAAACTTGTGTCTAGTTAAAAACCTCAGACTCACGCATTCTCCAAAGGGTTAGGTTCTCCTCCTCCAAAGGGTTAGGTCCTCCTCCACCACGTAATATAAACCCTTCCAGGCTGTTACCTACTACATTATACACATGCAGGTCTATGTATCTCAAAGCACAGCGAACTCTGGGAGACTGCAGCAGCAGCAGCTCCATTTTTATAAACCCAGTACCCAGCATAGTGCTCCAATACTAGCTTAGTGCGAAAAAATATGTTGAGTGAACGGACACTTCAGAGACAACAAAAGTGAAGGAAGGGAAGCAAACTGCAAAAGACAAAATGAGGCTGATGATGATACAGCAGGAGGAACATAGGTAGGAAAGAGGAAATAAGTGTATACAAATGAGACAACTGTTCATCTTTGACGCGCTGCCTCAGCAAACCATAAAAAAACATTTAATTACATATTTTAGAAGGGAACCTCAAAAAATCATGTCCTCAGGAAAAACTCTTAGGCAGGACAGAACAAAAATCAGCTAAAACATTTCTCTTCTTGGAAATGGTCACAGCAGTTTCACTGTGTAAAAGTGAGCACCCTGGACTCTGAAATCCTCAGAGCACAATGCAAAGGGAAATTACTTTTAGAGCTGTGAAGACCGGTCTCCTTCCTGTCCCGGTAAGCATGTTATCATGCTACCTTCTCAGAAGGAGATGAATAAGAAAATCAACTACCACTTCCTAGATAATCATACATAAAATAGGAACATCCCTGGAAGGAAACAGGTTGGCAAGAGAAGTTCCCTGGCCAGAAAAACTGTCAACAATGAATTGATTCCCACCGTCATTACAGCATGAGAAATCAGACTTCCCCCAGAAAGTTGGAGGGTCTGAAAATCACCTTGTTAAAGATACAAGCAAATGATTCTTGGTTTTCAATCAGCAAGTAACTGGGAGATTCCTAAAACCTACCAGAAAAAGTAAAGCCACAAAAATAAAAACATTTCTTTAAAAAGACCTTAATTCTCACATACTTCCTTCAGAAACACAGTTTCCAGCACTTAATTAACAGTGGCTAAGTGTGAGTAAATACCACTTAAGAAAAATAGATGTAATTCTACAGTCACAACTGTGACAGGTATGAATGGATTCCAGGGTGTAAGACCAGCAAGGGTCTAATTGTGGCTGAAATAACAGATACACCCTCTTTGAAATGCTTTAATTGAAAAGCAAACATCACTCTTTCTGGAATGGGGTGAATGAATTTTTATCCAAAAATAATGAAGCAACTCGGCTGACCTCTAAAAGCAGAGGTGAAACCAGAGGTGAACAAAAGCAAACTGAAAAGTCTGATGGTCGAAAAGAACTACACATAGATACACTGAATTAAACGATTTGCCTTGCTTTCAGGTTAAATTATTTTTTCTAACCCCCAAAGGGAGCAATAGCCTTACTTTAAAAGTACGAATTGTAATTAATTCTAGGTAACATAATTATTTCAAATGCATGGATACCCCTAGCTCTGGTCTCTATTTCTTCAAACAGTGATCATCATAACCACAAGTAAAAGTTCCTGAAGTGACATTCTGGCTTCTACTGGAATAGGACAAAAATGGGATATATAAATTTAATAAAATATATATTTTTTAAGATTTTAATAGCACAATGGTGTCCATTCCATACTAAATGTGTGATGCTGGGAAGCTATATTTCTGACCCAACTGAAAAATTGAGATAATACTAGTGAATTGTGCAAAGCTGATTTGAAAATTAACTGATTTGATAATGAAAAATACTCAGGGCAAGGTGAATACTCAGTAAAGGTCGCTCATCATCATCATTCACAGTATGGATTATAAATGCCCAGCACAAAGCACATGTTCAATAACTATTAGCTATCATTTTCATCATCATTATTACCATTTATCTTATCATTTACAAGATGATAATCAATTTTGGGGTACATCCTCATCTCTATGTGTTCTTGAGCCCTTTCCACTATCACACTGATTTCCTGTACCTCCCCCACTTAATCACTGAAAGATGTTTACCTGTAAGGTAATCACTGAAAAAGAAATAATAAATGTAAAATCTTCATCAGGAAACTCATCCATTCCATAAACACTCACTGAGCAGCTATGATATGCCAGGCACTTTTCTGAGAGCAAACAAGACAAAGGCTCTTGCAGAGAGGAATGGGGAGGAGACAAGTAAACAATAAAGATAATAAACCCACAGATTATATAGTGCCCTGAGGGATAAATGCTATAAAAAAGAAAAGGGATCCATAAAACTTAGTAAAAGACCTGAAGACGGTGAAGGGGACCCACTGGTGGAAGAAACAGCCTGGAGAGAGGACACAGAGTGGGAGGTTCGGGGCTGAAGATCCTCAGAGAGCCAACGTGGCTGATGGAGTGAGTAAGAAGGGGAATGATCTGAGAGGAAGCCAGAAAAGTCAAGAAGCGGACAGCCACACTCTACACGGTCTCCAGACTCCCTTCTCTCTGAGCAAGACAGCAGTCACAGGAAGGCTGGGAGCAGGGAATGGTCTCTACAACCCAGCTCACTTCTCCAAGGATCTGCCTCGTGCCATGCTGAGAAGAGACCGGTGGAGAGAGGAGATAGAAGAAGGTGCTCACCCTGGAGAGTAGCTCCGTATTCCAGGTAAGAAAAGTGAGGCAGCAGGAGAACTCAGGAGACATATAAACAATTATTCTCTTTAGAGGCTATTCTATTGATTTGAGGGCAGAATTATACATGGCAATTTAGTATTTACCATAAATGAGATGCAGTTAAGTACTTCAAGGGGGAAAACTAAACAGGTACAGAGTGAACACTTAATAATCACTTAATTCAGTAAACATACATTCAACTTTTTAAAAAATATTTGTTTATTTATTTATGCATACAAGAACTGGGGTACAGGTCAGAGTCACAAAAGGTGAGAGGATTCACCAGAGACAGAGTGGGGAGCAGAACAGGCAGATGGACTGAGATACACTGCTGAGGGGAGCAGCGGGCGAGGCAGGACAGGTCTGCTGCGCCATGTTTCACAGTGCAGTGTTCAACCCTCTGCACCACCAGGAAGGTCCGCATTCAACTTCTTGATGGAAAATGTTATCTAAACATGATTTTTCATAGGAAAAAAAAATATGTCCTGGACCCGCTGCTCATAAAGCACACAGTTATTCATTTCTGTTCATTCATCCATTCATGAAACAACACAGTTAACCACCTACTATGTGTCAGAAATCACACTAGATCTTTTAATGACAGTCTTTAAGACCTCAAGGGAAAACACGGATAAATGTGGTAAATAATCCAAATAAATTCACACTTAATGAACATACATGGAAAGCAGCTCAGGGCGAAGTAGATCCCTATGGCAACGTAGGACTCAAAAGTTAGCAGTGCATGGGTGGGTCTCCTGCTCAGCGTGAACCAGACCCGCTTTCCAGTATTAAACCTTCTTGACTGATCTAAATATAATTTGAGGTTTTCAGTGCATTTGAATATCCTAGGCACATTATGTTGCAGCCTGCATAACAATTACAGAAAGAAAATGTTCCCGCTCAAAGAAAAATGTGCATTATTAGAAAGTCAATGTTAAATGAAATATACATCAAAGGAAGAATCGTAGAAATTGTAGTCACTTGGAATCATTGATACTGACATGTTTGCACTGTAATAAGGCTGAAAACACATAGAGAAGTATTTCAACAGAGTCACTCTTCCTTCCCCACCCAAGTCAGTCAGTGTTATTTCCATTTACAAATTGTGCCAAGCACAGAGTTCAGCCTGTGACACGTCCTGCTGGAGGCACTACAGGGCAGGTGAGACGCCCAAGCCAGGACACTTTGTCACACGGAAAAGCCATGACACCACACCTGCAATCGAAAGGGAGCAGCTCTCTCTGATTTATTGCAGGTTTCACAAGATTCCTGTAATGTGCTGCTTTCCTAGTTTCTTGTATCCTTCTGTAAAAATGTTGGTGCTTATTCTCTTAAGAGTTCTGTCACTTGGGACCTCCCTGGTGGCTCAGCGGCTTGAGCGCTGCACTATGAAGCATCGCAAATTTGATCCCCGGCCAGGGAGGGGACCCACATGGCGCAGCAGACCTGTCCTGCCTCACCCACTGCTCCCCTCAGCAGTGTACTTCAGTGGATCTGCCTGTTCTGCTCCCCACTCTGTCTCTGATGAATCCGCTCACCTCCTGTGACTCTGGCCTGTACCCCAACTCTTATATGCATAAATAAATAAACCTTTAAAAAAAATAGAGTCTGTCAATGAGTCAGAAGTCTTTCCTTTGACAATGTGTCCTTGGCAATATCATCAAGAGCACTGGTTGCTTGCATCCTAAGACCACACTATCAACCTTATACAAAATATCTTCTGCTCGCAACAAAAGTTGCCTTGGGTGTCTTGTTACTATTTTATCTGACCCTATCCTTTCAGAACTTCCCTCTCCCATCTATAACTCTAAATATGACCTGGCTAAGCAACAGAGGAACCCCCTTCATGCCTCAGGGAGCTATGAGACTTAGACTGCTCCCCTCACACCATCGCTGTAGGGTCTGGTGCAGAGGAAACCCCAGAGCCCAAGCAGGACCCAAGCACCTTTACAGAGTAGCTATGGGCAAAGAGAAGAAAGAAGGAGGTTCTATCTCCTCTAAGATCAAGCATCAAGAGGGGAAGTGTAAGCCCAGAATTGTCGGGAACCAGTTTCTCCCACCGTAGAAAGTCTGTGAGAAAATAAAGGCTCCAAGAAGGAAAGAAGTGAAGAGAGAGGAGCTTGGACTTCCCAGGAATGCAAACCAAAAGCCTTGCTTAAATTTCTTAGGTTTCTGTCCCTTGCATAAGAAGTAAATGTAGCCTGGAAAGTCATGTAACGAGTGAAGAACAGATCCTCTCGCCCCCTGCACCTCTGGCCTGTACCCCAGTTCTTGTGTGCATAAATAAATCTTTGGGGGAGGAGGGGGAGAACAGATCAAGTCCAAGCAACCAGAAAATCCAGACGAGCCACATAACAAAAGAGAATACATTCATTTTGTCATTGATTCATTCTGGCAACAAGTATTCAGTAAGTGCTGATGACGAGCCAGCCCTGCCCTAGCACCAGGGCAACAGCAGCAGAGGCAGACCCAACCCAGAGCCTCGTGTTAGCAGAAGCCCCACCACTGCACGTCCTGCACACTGCTCCCCAAGCCTGGGTCCTGCAGGGGATCGGTTCATGGTGTATCCCCATGAATATAAATGTCTATGAACTCACAGGAAGTTGCAACATAAATTTTCCCAGAGTCTTTTACAGGGACGCGTGACCTCCAAAGAGGAAGAAGACTCTGAGAACACAAGCAGACCTCTGGATCCGGGTGTCTACAAGTTCTTACAGAAGTTCTTATCTTTACCTTGGCAGGTTTGTTCAAGGAAGATACATTCTACTCAGTGGGCATAAAAAATATCACCCTTTCAAATAATCTTTCAAACAGATTATGAAGATAACTCCTTTAATAATTTTTCTATGGAAAAAAAACTAATGGTTAAAATTGGTTGCCTTTACTAAACTGGACAGCACCTCAAACAGCATTTTAACTGTATGGGAGATAAAAATGGGGGGACACAGACCCCCCTCTTCTAGGATGCTGGGTTTGGCCCACATACACTCAATCATTTTCTTTAACGGATAGAAAGCAAACGGGTACCTATCTCTACAAAAGGATCCCCTTATACTATTAAGTTTTAAAGGAGCCAGTTTATAAATGTTGCAATCAACAGTTAATTCTATATATTTTTTATTTTCCCTTAGCAACTTAATCTGAACATGAAAGTTTCTGTATTATAATTTGATGTGATTCAAGGGCAATCAAGTCACAACAAGCAAAATTCCAAAAACTCTTGGAAAGTCACTGGGGAGATTAAGATTTTAGAAGCTTCTCTTGAAGTTACAGACCTCATCTTTAGAATATTAAAACAGAGGAAAATAATTTTACAAAGCCACCCCAAGAAAGGAATCTCCCCTTCAGTCTGCCTTCTTTCTGTCCCTACTTTCTAAACCCTAAAGCAGACAGGCAACCTGTTGTAGGCCCTGGACCCAAAAGGAAGTGTCTCCTTTCATCTGCAAAATGGTTTTCTCATAAACTGATACTAATTAGATTCCTATCTAGTTAAAAAAGAAAAATAGGAACCAGGAAAGGGCGGAGGTAAAGCAGGGAAGGGGCTGAACAGACCAAGGTGGAGGACTATGGGTGTATCGATCCAGGGTACACCCAAAGGGTGTGACCCTGTACTTCCAGACCATAGGCAGTGCTGTAAACTAGTGTTGCCTCAACTAAAAAATACATAAAGAAAAACAGGAACCAGGGTCAGCGTTTCCCCTTACTCAAAAAAGTCTTCATTGATATTCAAACAGCAGCTGATTAACTGTCATTACCTTCCCAACAAAACTTCCTCTAAGAATGAGATTTGGTGATTTTTGTGTTGGCTGCTTCCTAAGCTACCAAAAGCACTTTCCTTTTTGAGGCCACATAAGGAAATTGAAGATCAAACAATCGATGTACACAGTGAGGTTTGGTTTTATCCTGTTCAAATAATTCAGATTCTACCTCTCTCCTCTACAAGATGAGCTTCTAGGAATAAGTGACCTCAGCTGACATTTCTGGTAAGATTTTCCCAACCCCTTTGGATGGTCTGAGTCTCTGGAGGGTCCTCGCTAGATGACCGAATACCCACTCATCACTGGACAGGGCTCAGGAGAACAGTCCCACCGCAGCAAAACTGCCCCAGGAATAAAGCCAACTAATGTCATTGGTAGAACATGCTCTCATTACTTCTTTAGCTGGATAGGTAGCTCATTCTTCCTGTTATAATGGGGAACAATCAACAGATTTTGTGTAAGTCACCCAAAATATTTGAAAATTGAATTTTTGAGCAGATGTTTTTAGTGTCCACTCATCTTGCCAAACTAACAACTTCCAATCAAACTTGTCTCAACGAGAAGAAAAATACATCTCCACAGGTTCCCTATCTTATTGGACACGCTGGAAGGGAAAGTGAAGACTGAGTAATAGACTCGCTCTTCCACAAATCGGACAGCTTCCAGCTTTGTTTTAAAGTCCTTTCAGCTTGGTCTACTAAGTCATAATGGTGCTCATAATAACAAATGACATGGAAAAAAATACATCCACTAGGAGACAAACAACTCTTCAACTGTGTGCTATTTCTGGATGGGCGCTCAGGACTTCGGGACTTTATGGCTGGAAGGCCATATGCCTCAGGACAGTGTCCCCTCCTGCCAGGATGAATACGAAGTCCCCTAAAGCATAAAAAAAAAAAAAAAAAAATTTCACTGCTCCAGTCCTTGCCTTGTCCTGCCTGCAGAAGCTCTGCTTAAGGCGGACAACCACTTTACGGTAGTCCCTGCAGTAAATACCCCCCAAAGCACCACAGGGCTTTACCCCTTTGGGTCCTATATTCCAATTTATAAGTTAGTGAAATGACATCTCTTTGGTGTCCTGCTGCATTCAAGTCTAAGCCACCAAATTCATTCTACATGTCAAAGGGTACAGAGTAGCCACTTTCCCTGGGGCCACCCTCGTACATTCTTCCTCCTTGTGGCCCAGCTCCGAGGGGATGTTCAGTCCTTCCTTTCACACCCCAGAGCCTCCTCCCTGGCAGGAGAGATGAAGATTCCAACAACTTGGCGGGCACAAGAGCTGTGACTGGGCCAGACTCATCTGCATTCCAAACGTGGCCTGAAGAGCTGCTCAGTAGCAAAGTTCCCGTTCAAGAGCTTGGAATTTAAAAACAGGAAAAGAAAGGATGTGATAGGATATGTTTTACTTTCCCCCCTCTTGATGTTAATTTCCATTAATTTATGGATGTCTTGATTTAGATGGCGTGGTACTTCACCCTACAACTGCCCTAAATGCTAGAGTTGAAAAAACAGTTCAGTCAGATCGTTAACAATCAACAAATCTTAATTCCAAGTCTCATCTCCTCTCTTCTGTTTCAAGTTTTTTACAAAAGTCATAAAGAAAGAGTACGTTGTTGACATTCTGATACTATGACTGTGCTGCTGAATTCTAGTGAGAGGATACTTGGAAGGGAATTTTTTTAAAGTAGTGCCTAAAGTATTTCATTTATGTATATAACTAAAACAAAGTATTTACCTTTTCCAAATCTGTCCCTTCATCAATAAACACAAAGTTAAGTAAACACTGAGTTATATAACTCAGTCGACATTTTCTTTATATTGGCATCCCTGCTGCAGGAGAAATGTTTTCCTGCTCTTTAAATTATGTCAAATCTTAAAAACTAAGCAGGCATATCAATATTAAAATGTGTGATAAGATTCAGCTCTTGCTAGTGAATAGGGTCAGGTGTTCACCTTATGACTTTATCATTTAATTTTAAAAAAAAACAACTTAATACTAATTTTTAAAATACCCAGAATGTGCCAGGATAGCTGTCCAAATACAGGTGTGACCTCTGACCTCACTTCATATGCCCCAAGGATCACTGAGGACCACAAGATGAGCATCACTAGAACTCCCAGTTTTAAAAGGGGAAACTGAATTCAGAAATTAAACGGTTTGCCCATATTCTCAGAACTCTCAGTGTGGACCAGAATTCAATCCTAAGCACTTAAACAACTCTTTCCAAAATCCACGTTGCCTTTAAAAACTCATTATCAAATATATATTTAATGGTTTGACTTCAACCTTAAAATTAAATGACTTCTAGATAGTGATATCAGAACCAGCCAATTTCTTAAATCATTTAAGATGGATCCACGTTTTAAATATTTAAGATAGGAGGAGAAAAATGAGAAGACACTGATTTTTAGAGAAAATTTTATGTAATTTCTCTAAAAGGTAACAAAGATCACTTTTCAAAAATTAGGAACTAAGATTCCTATCTAGGAACATGGATGGAACTGGAAGGGATTATGCTCAGCGAAGTAAGTCAGAAGGCAAAAGAAAAATACCAGATGGTTTCTCCCCTATGCGGAACATAATGGAACCAAATAAAGATCAAGGAAAGGAATAAGAACAATAATAATAATAATAACAATAAAGACACAGAAACCAAAAAAGAAAAGACAAGGACAAATTGGGGACACTTGGTGGAGAGGGGGGAGGCGCAGGGGGGTTAAGGGCAGATGGGAGCACGGGGGGACTGAGGTGATGGTGCACTGGTGATATGGTGATGGGGAATACATGGGGATTACAATTGATGTCAAATATATATAAATTAAAAAGTTAAAAAAATAATAAAAATAAAAAAGATTCCTATCTAGCTTAGGCACAAAATGTGTTTGTTTCACTACTGGGGGGAGAATTTTTAATTAAAAGCAATTTAGCAACCAAATTTTCTGACTTGGAGATCTCAATAAATGACTTCTTTAATTTGCAAACTCATACAGTAAATCCCGCCTTGCATCACACCTTGCTTTGCCTACATCTCCATCATAACTCACATCGTACACACCTGTGGTGACGCCAGCCACAGAGTAGACAAGCTACTTGTGTCTACACCAAAACTACCTAAATGACAAACACTCACAACCACCTGAGGAACCATGAAATCATTTCATGGATGAAACTCATCTGTCAAGGCAGGTTTCGGATTCCTTTGTCTATGGAAAAAGCAGCCACTGTCACAAGTGAGTTTCCTGAACTCTGCCCTTTCCTTACTCTATGTCAGCATTACCGAAGGGTCATTTCAGAACAATAAAACGCTCTCTTCCTTTTCTGACCCTTCACCGTGACCTGCACCCTTGACTTCCACAGAGCCCTTTCCACCATGAGCAGACCATGCCCACGGAGCAAAGACAGCATGAAGCCCACAGCAGCAAACTGGGAAGGGAAGAGTCCTTTTATTTTTTTAATGAAGATTTTTATTTGTTTATGTACACAAGAACTGGGGTGCAGGCCAGAGGTGTGGGGTAAGAGGACTCACCAGAGACAGAGCAGGGAGCAGAAATGGCAGATCTACTGAAAAATACACTGCTACACTGCTGAGGGGAGCAGCGGGGAGGCAGGAGAGGTCTGCTGCACCCTGTGGGTCAGCTCCCTGGCGGGGGGGATCCTACTCGTGCTGCAGTGGCTGGAGATAGCTTGATAGAGCTGACTTTAACCCACCCCCGACCCCCGTGCCACCGGGGAGGCCCATCTTTTTCCTTTTCTCAATTGGGCCTGCATATCCCACATACGTTTCAGGTGAGCGTCACTGCGACTCCCCATAGGTAGTTTCTGCATCACCACACTGAGTTCACCACTAATCGTCCAAATCTATACAAGGACCACAAACGCTCAAAGCCTTCACAAGTATGGACGTCTTGTTTTGTTTTTCACTTGTGATGATACAGGTTTACAATGTTGTCTGTGTTTTAAAGGTGTAAGAGCTCCCCCTTCGGAAACTGTTACCACACAGCAACCCCCACCCCAGCACAGACAGCCCTCCAGCACAGTCCACTGTGCCCTCTCCCTCTGTCCTCCCCCTCCCACATTTGCAAACCTGCTATAATTACACAGGAAATGTGGCTTCGTGAAGACTGAGAGGCAGTCCTGTTTGGCTGCAGCGGACACCTGTTCTCTTCACTTTCCTTGTGACAACAGACCCCCACTAGGAAGTGGAGATGGTCCATCTACTCTCCAAGCAAGCTGGTGGCCCCTCTGTCACTGGAGCCTCACACACCCAGCACACAGGCCTGGTCACTGCAACTACAATGTACCTGCTGCAGTACTTCCAGAGTCAGGGACTGCCCCGCCCCAACGCATCCACTCTGGGTGTCAGAACGTGGGGTCTAACGCCTGAAGTTACCAGGAGCAGGGGGTGTCCTCGGCTGGGGATTGGCCTGAGGCTGACTGCAAGACCCAGAGTGTGACCAGGTTACGCCTGGGGTTTTCAAGTTACCTTGATCACTAAGTTCTCTTCCTTGCTAAGGATTGTTTCAATTGGGTTTTCTGTCTCTTACAAGTGGGAAAAACAGTCTGATGAATAAGGTCAGCCCTCACTTAACACTATCGTAGATTCTTGGAAATGGCAACTTTAGGCACAACTTGGATTAATGAAAGCAGGTTGTCAAAAGTCTGTTGTTGCCTTCAAATTCAATCAGGATTTTTTTTTTTTTTCACATCAAGGTCACAATAAAAGGACGTCACTCAAGGACTGCTAAAAACAGTTTCAGATTCACTAGTTCTCCCTGGTAACAAGGAACGTGATACTTTTCAAGCTCTTATCTACTGCCAGATACTGTGTTAAGACCAGAAATAGCAAATCCCAGGGAATTTGTTAGCCAAAAGGAAATCTCTTCTCAGACAAATTTTCAAAGGTGTTTTTAAAATGGGCTTTAAGTGTTTTTAATGCTTTCATTTTTATAACAGGTCATTAATAGTTTGCACATATATACTAAGATTCCCATACATGACAAAACTCACTTTTATGGTTTAAGTTAGAGACTGAATTATTTTTGCTCAGTAAGTACCTAAAGAGGCAGAATATACACTCCCTATCTTGCTAGACCCTATGATTTTGCATAAAAATCATTTGTATTTCCAAAAGGAATCACCATCATATTATGATTAGCCATTATTTAAAATTTGACAAGATTGTCTCAAATTAATTTGTAAATGGATTAATTATCCAAATTAGTTAACGTTTTTGCTAATCCCTCAAACAATCGCAAAAGTTCAATAGGAATTCTTGGCCAACAGGAAATTTCAGAGATGGGACAGTAGCATCAGCCGTCCAGTGGAAACCGGGAAAGCTTTCATTCTAATGGCTCCAAATCAAACACTGGTTTCAATAAATAAAACAAAACTGTTTCCTTTAACCACTATCTTGTAACAAGGGAGCAACATTAACAACTAAAATAGCATACTGACTTTAAATGTAACAGGACCTGACAAATCTAGTAAGGATAAATTTATTTCTATAATATGCATATGATATACATATTTTTTATATTTATGTATACATGCAATTTTAAGATTCTTTCTAATGCTGACTTCCTTCATGCATTTGCATTACATCAAAAGGATAACAGGCATCAAACCACTTAAAAAAGATAAATGTAAGTGCCTGCAATTTAGTGACATGCATTATCAAAGTAAGGAAGAAAATAAAAAGGCCAAAACCAAAATAAATAATAGATAAGGCTTTGAACAGTCTCCTAAACAAATACCAGCTGAAAAACAACTTACTGCAATATTTTATAAATATAATACAGCAAAACTTTGAACATTAATGTAGTAACGAATTCAGTCAAAACTCCAAAATGAGAATCAGGTTGATTTTTCAGGCTAGTAATAGCAATAAAAATAACAATAACAGTTTCTGCCTGCTAACACTAAGGTGCAAGATGCTAAAGACCTGATACTTACGTGGTATCTGACATGTACTAATTGTCATTCACCTTCACAGCAAAACTATAAACCAGGCAACAAACCACCTACTTTGCAGATAAGGAAATCAAGGTTCTCAGTATAAGTAACTTCTGAAGATCACACCATGAAAAAGAATGGAGTCTGAATTTGAAACATGGGTGGCCATATAAAATGCCCATCCTCGGGGGCCTCCCTGGTGACGCAGTGTGTTAAGCAACCCACTATGAAGCAAATTGCAGCCACTGCAGCACGAGTTCAATCCCTGCTGCTGGCCAGGGAGGGGACCCACATGGCAAAGCAGACCTCTCCTGCCGTGCCCACTGCTCCCCTCAGCAGTGTACTTCAGTGGATCTTCCTGTTCTGCTCCCCACTCTGTCTCTGATAACTCCTCTCACCCCCACACCACTGGCCTGTACCCGGATTCTTGTATGCATACATAAATCTTTTAAAAAAGATTTTAAAAAATCTTTTTAAAAGGGGCCTCCCTAGTGGCGCGGTGGGTAAGCGGCGCACTATGAAACAAACCGCAGCCACTGCAGCAGGAGTTCAATCCCTGCCGCCAGCCAGGGAGGGGACCCACGTGGTGGGCAGACCGCTCCTGCCTCGCCTACTGCTCCCCTCAGCAGTGTATTTCAGTCAGTCTGCCTGTTCTGCTCCCTGCTCTGTCTCTGGTGGATCCTCTCGCCCCCCACATCTCTGGTCTGTACCCAGTTCTTGTATGCATAAATAAATAAATTTTTTTTAAAAACTTTAAAAAAAAGATTGCCCATCCTCAATTATTATGCTTCAATGTTATTTATTCATTCAACATATTTCTTGACACAGTAGGACTGTATGAGGCTTTGAGAACAGAATGTTAAGAACAGTCTCTGCTGTCCATTTGGGAGAAGCAAATATAAACTAAAACTATAGAAGTGGAATGAAAACTACAGGTGGGACCAATTTTCTGTAGGAAAAGAAATGGTGTGATGTGAGTGCATCAATAGCAAAGGAAGCTCACACCGTCCGGAACATTTGCTACAGAGAAGTCTCCACAGATATACTATAGTAATTCAGTGAAAAGCAGGAGTTAAGTGGGGAAACCAACCAGACCCACCGACAAACATGTGCAAAGGTCCTGTGGTAAAAGGGAGCTCAGAATATTTATGCAACGAAGAAGAAAAAGACAACATGGGCAGGGCCCCAGGCAGCCAACAGACAGCTTATAAGGGGTGAGGCTGGTACCTCAGCCCCCTCAGCCTGCAGCCATGCTGGGCTTCCCACGTGTTCACCCAAATCTAAGCAAGCAGAAGAGAAACTCCTTTCAAGTTTGTGTGTTCTGTTTTCCAAAGCAATAAAACCTCAAAACTACAGTACGTATTTTTATTCATAAATCTTTGAGGGTCTAAAGTGAAACCCTAAATGAAGCCCTGTCTCTTCCATGATCCTCATGACAAGTGAGCTTTTATAAAGCCACGACAGCCGCCTTTACAGGTCACCCTGCTGTCCCCCCCATGTTGCCCACATGCAGCCTTCTGCCCTTCCTTCTCTGCCACTGTCTGATCTTCATGGAGCAAAATCTGGTTTTTTATTCTCCTGCTTAAAAATCCTTCACCTTCCCTCTTGGGGAGCACAAGATCTGGTCGGCACCTGCCCAGGTGGTTTCAGCACCAGAACTTGAGGGTGTCCAGAGAACACGTCTATTTCTTGATGCTCTATCGTTCCTAATGCACTGGCCTCCTCCTCGGGGTTCCAGATGGCTTCTTCCCTGCCCATATTGCAAACAGCTGCATGGGGTGGGGTGGGGGGACAAAAGAGGACTAAAGGCCTAACCACAAAGGATGTCTATGGCCACACCTGACCACAAAGGAGGCTGGCATCTTTTATCCTGGGTCCCCACAACTCCCAGTACTTCTGTTAGCATGGAAGAAGGGGAATGAATCAGGAAAATAACTAGCAGTCTTTGATACGGAAATGGAAATTAATATTCATCACTGCAAAATTGAACAGGGCTCAAACTCAGTGATGCAGTATTAACTATAACTTCCATATTGTGGGAAAAACAAGTACAGTGTGAATGCTGATTTACTCTTTTGCAAATGTTTATAGTAGAACACTATGAATACCCATTGTCCAAGTAATTTGTACCTCTCAAGCCACCTACACAACAGTTTAGCTAAATAATTCTTTATTCAGATTCTCCAATAATTTACCAAGTGTTTTTGTACTTGCAATTTGATATTTTACAAGACCTGAGGGATTCTTTAGCAGCTAAGAGTTCAGAAATCAGATTACAGATAACAATGACTTCATTTGTAGGGTTAGGAAGAGAGGCTCAATCTCATGTGGGTTTGGAGTTCGAACTCAATTATTAAATCTAGTTCTGCCAGGTAAATAAAGAAGAAAGGTAAATAAAGGCCCTCTTTTCATCTGTTATTAATCAAAGAGATGAATTACTTTAAGAACATACTAAATAACTAACTCTTTCATTGATAATGAGTCACGATTTAACTTAAAATGTCACAGTATTCACCATTCCTAGCCACAAGCAAAGAACCTTCCATGTAACAATATCCCTTTCTTTCCCTTCTCTGCCTATTTTGACAACCCAAGACTGAAATTACTGGCTTTGAAAACATGCTTGAAGCCAAAATTCTACTTGAAATGCAAATGTTTAAGTAGTTATGTCCCTGATATTAGCAATGACCTTGAATACTTCAGCCAAACACAAGTAGCTAGTCCTTAAATCATTAACTTACTTTGGATTCCTAATCTACCATGTCTGGTGATTTGAGTAACAGATTTTTGAAGTCACTGTCTTTAGCTGGTATGCCATACAAAAGTGAAGCGAAACTCTGATAATACTTTAGCTCCAATTTTTTTCTAAACATACTACATTTTAATTATCTAGCATAGTGAATTACTGCATATTAGAACTAGACAGAATAAAATGACTTTTACTCTTTTTAATGATTTTGTAAGAAGCACAATATTTATTTTTCACTTTATTTTTCCATCCCACACACAAATATACTCTCAAAGAATTCTCCTTTGTGTTTTTCTAGCAATGAGGACAACTACTATTAGAATGAAAGTTAATAGTGGAGAATTTCAAATTCTTAAAGAGAAGGGCCAAACGTGTACCTTTTGGAACCAGCTTGAGGCAAAGTATAGGGTTGTTCCACACACAGAGTAGAAATCAATGAAAAA
This sequence comes from Galemys pyrenaicus, assembly GCA_019455555.1. NCBI lineage: Eukaryota > Metazoa > Chordata > Mammalia > Eulipotyphla > Talpidae > Galemys > Galemys pyrenaicus. The sequence continues at coordinate 10,712,710 of JAGFMF010011760.1, forward strand.
CAAAAAAACTGGCCAACTGTTCTCTTCAACCTCTATTTAAATAGTCACTCTTTTCCAGACACCTACTCCTGAACTTTAAAAATAAAAGTAACAACTCGTCACACGCCCTCTTCTGTTTACTAAAGTTCTGTACCACTTTACAGAGGTAGCAGTTCAACCATTCTTTGGTTTCATATCAGCACATTACTTCCAGTTAAACTTTTGCCAATAGGAGTTGAAGTACAAAATGTCTCTCTGTATATATTATATTATTCACTAAGAGAAAGGGCTGATCTAAATTAAGAAACTGTCTCACAAACTGTTTACAAACTTGCTCTGCTCATATAAAGACAAAACTGAACTTTCAGAAATATCGACTTTTCTTTAAATGGCCACCGCACACCAACCATTAACTAAGGTTGTGTGCATTACTTCTACAAAGTGGAACTGAGTTTCATCGTGTATTGACCTGGGTGTGCACAAAACTATGACCCAAGAGATTATGAAAGTGCCTATTATAGTAAGATTTACTGGCACCATAAATTCAATGACAATTTCCATACATATTAAGGGAATTACCTAAATGGAGCTCAAAACAGTAACAAGTAGAATTAACTACACTGACTTGTTCCAGAGAAGAAATGATAAGAACAGCCACTTAGAGATCTGAGACAATGCATATTCTAACTCAGCAAATATTCATTAAATAAATATATATGAAGCCAAGCACTGACAAAATAGAAAGAACCCTGCCTTCAAAGAACTTAACTTATACCAGGGCTAGACAGATGATAAACAATGGATACAATAAATAGTAAATTAGACTGCAAGTTATAAGAAAATAGAACATACAAAAGAAGGTAAAGCAGGGCATGGAAAATAGGACAAACCAAGTTAAAGATCAAACAATTAATTACTGTACGACTTAGCAATTCCAATACTAGTAATATGCCCAAAAGAGCAACCCAAAAATCCATCAGCTGAAGAATGGATAAATACAATGTATTCTCTATGGAGTATTATTCAGCAATTAAAAAGGGGGTACTGACACCTGCTACAATATGGATGATCCTTGAAAACATTAAGCTAGGTAAGGACAAATCTTGTATGATTCCATTTAGATGAGGCATCTGGAACAGGTAAAAGCATAGAAAAGACTCAGGATTATGGAGGTGGAGGAAATGAGGAGTTTATCTTAGGGATGATGAGATGATTCGAAAAACAGATAGTGGTGATGGTTCCCAGCACTGAGAAAGTACATAACCCCAGTGAATTTTACACTACAAAATGGTTAAGGTGGCAAATTTTGTGCTTTGTGTATTTTAAGCTAGGTAAGGACATTAAGCTAGGTAAGGACAAATCTTGTATGATTCCATTTAGATGAGGCATCTGGAACAGGTAAAAGCATAGAAAAGACTCAGGATTATGGAGGTGGAGGAAATGAGGAGTTTATCTTAGGGATGATGAGATGATTCGAAAAACAGATAGTGGTGATGGTTCCCAGCACTGAGAAAGTACATAACCCCAGTGAATTTTACACTACAAAATGGTTAAGGTGGCAAATTTTGTGCTTTGTGTATTTTACCATTTGATAAGTCACATCAATTTCCTATTTGCTCTCCTCTCCCCATACCACACTGGCCCAGAGGGTGCAGAAATCAGAGGCCTGGCCCACAGAGGTTCCCCCATGACTAGATTTGCCATTGTGGATTGCATCACAAACATAAGTGAATAACCCAAGTTGAATTAAACTCTGTCACTCCATGGAGACACAGAATATAAGCATTGCTGCATTCAGGTCATGAAATGGCAAGACCCACAGAGAAGTTTCTGCTACAGAAATTTCCATAGGAGCCCTTAGTTTCTGCCTTTCTTAATGCTCAATTGTTGAGCTCATCATTCAGTATCATGGACCGCCTCCAATATCCTTATTAATAAATTTCTAGTTTTACGTAAGCTGGTTAGAGATGGTTCCAGTTCCTTACAAACAAAAAACCTTCCAATATAATACAACCCTCCGATTCTGAAGCCTTATCCATATAGGCAAAGTAATACATTTTCTAAATCTTCGGGGCTTCTGAGATCAGATTAAGAATTAGAATAGCAAGGGAAACCTACTGTTCTTTCAAGAGTTCTAAAAAATTCAATGCAAGGCTTGCAAAGAACATAACTAAATATAAGTTGGAACATGAGTTGTTTACATAAAAAGTTTACATAAAATAAGCTTTGATTTGCCATAAGGCGAATGAATAAACAACTTTTTACTCCAGTTTTGGTTTTTATTGGTTGGTTGGTTGGTTGGCTGGCTGGTTGATTGGTTGGTTTGAGCTCTTATATTTACTTCTGGTGATTCATATAAATCTTCACATAATTTGGATAATCCTCTTTTCAATGGAAGATAATATATAGAGCTAGTGGCGGTCTATCCTTAGGATTGTTTCATAATTACTCATTACAAGGTCTTAGAAAGCTAGACATCTAGGAATTAATTTAAAACCTAGTTTTTTCCTAGAATTCTGTTGAGGAATCTAATATATAAGCAAAGTCTAGTATTTTGGAATTTTCATGAAGATATTTTCTTGTAAGTAGGTTTCTATGAGAAGATTTTAACAGTGATTCAAACACCCCGGAAATAAAACCTCAATGACACATATTTGAGTAGCAAGAATTTAGATGTGAACACAGATTATGCTGTGTTCACTTCCTAAGTCTTTTTCTGTATTAATGGGAATCTATGCTACTGTCACTTGCTAAATCAACAAAAGTAAAATAGTGCCTGGTAAACGCCATGCGTACCAGAAATGTATTCTGTGCCAAGTGTGAGCATGTGTGTGTTGAACAGCTAGCTATATGCAAGCAGAAGGCAAAAGTCAGACTATTTTATATTAAAATAAGCCAAAGCTTTCAAGGATCTCTAATATTCTACATTCATGATTCATGGGAAAACTATGAAATACTTCAGACCAGAGAAATGAGGAGTACAGGTAAAAATATAATATCCAATTTATACACACAGTATAAATTTCCCCAAATAATTTCCAAGTTTCTTCTTGGCTGGGCTTTACAACACTGCCGTCATTAGCTCAGGTCTCAGTAACCTCAGCTGGATGATAAAGTTAGAAGGCTATCTAAATAAACTCTGGGTCTGAACTAAATTTAAAGCTCTCACGTTTGGCAAACAGTCATAAAATAGGTTCTTTACCTTATTCTATCTTTGCATATCTTAATGTCAAATTATTTTCTTTATGGAGGGCCTGTTAACATGGATAGTAATATTGTAACAGATTTTTTGGTAACAAAAAATATACCAAGAATACATGATCAAATCATAAGGTGGGCTTGAGATCAATATTCAGCCTAATGATCCTTCAAAGCTTCGCTTAAATGCCACCTCCTGGAAGTCCCCCCAGGTCACACCAGCCAAGAGCAAACGAATTCTATCTATGACATCATTTCACATCATATGCAGCATTTGAAAAGAACTGCTTTATTTTGTGGTTACTCAATACCAGTTTTATCTCCATGGCTTAATAACTACATGGACTGCACAATTTATTAAACTTATCATATACCAAGAACTGTGTAAGGTGCTCAGCATACAATGATTAAAAAAAAAAGTGTCAGTTCCTGATCTTGTGGTATTGACAACACTGAGCAAAGAAGGTATTAGATGCTTTTATTTTACACAGGTCATATTACAAATCCTCCAAGAAAGACAGGGTTTTTGAGATAATAATTTAAAAGTATCTCTTCATACTATATCCCAAACACATAATCGGGGTTCATGCTGGATGAATTCATGGTTCTGACATAAACTCTGGGATAAACTGCACCACTAGAGAAGCTATGTGAACATGATCTATGATGTGGACACTGCCAATTTTGATTAAAGTTTTTCTGAATAATCTTATAATTTAACCTATTCTTAATTCAGGGTTAGAGATTTATGGGCCTGCTTTGTTATAACTATAAAGTTTGGTTTAAGCTATGTATAAAAATTGATATAAACTGTAAAATAACTACTGTTAACCAATTATGGAATGTTGAGAGTAAACATCCATTTCAAAGACAGTCAATAAAAACACTTGCCTAATCAATTTCAATCACATGCACACCAATCGCCCACAAATCATGTCTACAGAAGATGATCCAGGGCCTCCCTCATGGCACAAGGAGTTGAGTGCTGCACTGTGGGGCTTCTGCAGCCACTGCAGCGTGAGTTTAATCCCCAGCCAGGGAGCTGACCTACATGGCACAGCAGACCTCTCCTGCCTTGCCCACCGCTCCCCTCAGCAGTGCATTTCAGTTAGTCTGCCTGTTCTGCTCCCTACTCTGTCACTGGTGAATCATCTTACCCCCGACACCTCTGGGCTGTACCCCAGTTCTTGAGTGCATAAATAAAATCTTTTTTTAAAAAAAGAAATAAAGAAAATAACCCAGGCAACAAAAGTTTCATAGTGAATACTAAGATTTTTAAAATGTGCAACCCAGCCATGTTCAAGAACACATTGCTTACATGTATAAACAGATCAAATAACCTAAGTCAGACTACATGGTTACCACGTCAACCAAATTGATCATTGATAATTGCACAGTATTACTGGCCAAACACTTTTCTACAATATATTTTAAGATCCCAATAATAACCAGGAACAAAATTTTTTATGGCGCATATATGACCATCTATTTCTACAAGAAGCAGTTTCCTAGTTTGTGGTTTTCCTCCACTGTCACTTCATTGACGCTTTTTGAAAGAAACACTGCTGATGAACAGTTATGAACAACAGTTATGAAGAATCCACAAAGCATTATTTTCATGTTAACTTTCCTAGTTACAAAAGTTATCGAGGTTATATAGAGAACTTGGGAAAATAGAGGAGATATAAGAATTAAAATGAAAATCACCCATCCATTCACCTTGCATGTCACCACTGTCTAATATGTTCTATTTTCTTTCACTATATCCCATGCACAGTGAATTATATTTGTAATTAGAACTATGACTTTCTAAGGGTATACACCAAAATCTTGCCCATGTAAATCTGCAGGGAAATATTAAGAGAGCCACTAAAAGAGGCAGCAGTACATTTTAAAGGAACAGCTTTACCCATTTAATAAATACAAGAATCGATGCTCATTCAATTTTCATTTTTCTGATTATAATCTGATGATCCCTTGCCAAGCTCTGATGGGAAAAATAAAAGGAATAAAATTCATTCTATGATCATGCTATAAACTTGTCATAAATGTCCACAGGTACTACTTCTTTCACATTTATATATGAAGACAACCCCTGGGGGCCTCCCTAGTGGTACAAGGGGTTAAGGCACAGCACTATGAGACTATCCGCAGATACTGCAGCATGAGTTCGATCCCTAGCCAGGGAGCTAATCCACATGGCGCAGCAGACCTCTCTTGCCTCACCTGCTATCCCCCTCCGCAGTACATTTCAATACATCAGCTTGTACTGCTTCCCACTGTCTCTGGTGACTCCTCTCACCGGCCCCCACTTCTGGCCTGTACCCCAGCTCTTGTATATGCATAAACAAGTCAATCTTTAAAAAAAATTTTTTTTTAAAAAGACACACTCAAAAAAAATTTAAAAAAAAAATAAAAAGACACACCCTATGTATGGAATCGAGTTTTAGAGCGAGTCTATAGTGCTCTGTCATTGTTCTGTGAGTCAACCAACATTATGTATACCAGGACAGCTCCAGAATTTCTGTGAAAACTCAAATGAGGCCAGGTGGTTGCCAGTGAATCCTGTGCCATCAAAGTCAGGAATCAGGACACTGAGAGAGGGATGCTTTTTGCCTGAGCAAGCTCTCCACAAGAGTGGTCTGAACTGCAATGGCAGGTGACTTTTCCTCTTAAACCGGACTTTCTGTTCAGTGCTTTAGAAACTTTGAAGTCCACAGCAAGTTCCACAAAAGAACACTACTAACCCTTAGGCTCTCCAAAGCAATTCAACATTCAGGATTATACTGCCTTTTTCCTCCCCACTGCACATGTACACAATTGTCTAGTGATTTTTATATCTTTTGATCACATTAGTATATAGCTCAGCCAAAATAAAGCTAGACAAAGCAGGAAAAATGGCTGTTCCTTAGAAGGGTTCTATTTGCAAGATACTAAACATAAATCACATATTATGCAAAACTAAAAGTGGACTATAAATATCCCTAGTTTCACCTATGCCCCTCCACTGATGAAACAGTCCTAGTAAGGGAAAAGCTCTTTAGACTATGATAAAAACAGCACAATTAAGTAAAAGATAAAAAGATAACAACAAATCAGATATTTAAATATCAAAAAGGTTAAGTTGATCAGAAAGGGAGATTTAAGGCACAACTGGGCACAGGAGAACAGAAGCATATAAGCAGTTGCGTTCATTTAAGGATCAAGTCAGAATCATCAATTCTGTAGTCACTTTCATCCTCCCTGACCTCCCAGGAGGATGATTAACATGCCAAGGAGGGTCAATTTCACAAAATGGACAAAATAAATGGGAAGTAAAAAGAGGGGCCCCAGGCTTTTGTCAGTCTGACCGGGAAACCGCTGTGACAGCATCGTGCTTTTCTGAGACCTCAAGTATCGGGGGTTGATTCATGGAAGCTCCTGAGACTAAACCTCCAGCCAAGCCAGTGACTGTTTACACATACTTGTAGAGATGCACACACAAACGTACACAGAGGCACACTTGTCATTTACTGACCTCTCCACCGTGGGGGAAGGGTGAAGGCAGGCAGTGAGGGGAATTACATACCTTTCCCGATTCCACTATCCCGACTATTCCGACCCCGGGATTCACTCTACGCTCACTCCCACTGGTGGGTGGTACCTGGTCAGCTGATGTGCCCAGAACTAGGAAGATTCAGACACGAATACCAGGGAAACAAATACAGAACGACCAAGGAAATAAATCTCAGTATAAAGAAAACACCACACTTTGAAACTGTGCACCCTATGCCAAACGCCGCCCTTCCCTTTAGAAAAAAAAAAAAAAATTATAATGAAAATGTACCAGCAGCAAAAAATATATTTAAAATATAGTGAAAAAATTCACAGTGGCTATATTTTAAATACAGCTTCATTCTATCAGATTTAAAGCAGTTTTCCTTAAGTTAACATAAATGTTTCCAAAAAAGAACTTTCAATGAAAAACTAAGTTAGAAAATATAAACTAGATCAGATTTGCGAGCTACCTGAGATACTACTGTACCTCAGTTTTTAGCACTGAGGAGTCAGTAGCATCAGGTAAATAGTAGTTAAAAGTTAACTAGAGAAAAGGGGGAGAAATGTAAATCTTTGCAAATGGGGCATGTGCATTTGTCAGAAACTAAGAAGTCAAACTTCAAAAAGGTGGGTCACAGAGCTTAAAAAACTCTCCCCCACATTTCCAGGTGGAAGGTGCTGAAGAGAAACCTACTAATCTGTAATACAACTGAAGTGATTATTTTTCTCAGCTGGAAAGTTCACTAACCTTGAGGCCAAAAGAAAAAAAAAATCCCCAAAACTAAATAATTACAATGTATAAAATCCCAAGTTTACTTTCACAGCGAACATTAAAATCAAACAAATTCATTTGCAGACAGATACCTATTAATTAGCTTGAAGTACCGTGTAAATTCAGTGAGCATTAACTATTTTCCTAAACTGAATTTGAAAACCATCATACTACCAAGTATCAAGACAATTAGTTAACACAGAACTCAGAAATGTTAAGCCTGAGGTTTAGCAACTCCAGGTTTTTAGTATTACAGGTGAACAAACTATTCTGGCTACATACAGATAACGCCTTATCTTCAGTCCAGCTCTCTGATTCAGTGGAACAGTGCACACACCTTTTGATGAAATCTAGAGTCACAGTCATAAGCATTTCTGTCTTTTTCATTTCACTGTATTATTACAGGAGGATGAACACAGAAAAACCCTCCTGTCTCTGGAGAGACAAACGGACACAAGAGAATAAACATGAACAAGATCCCAAAGGTCTTCAGCAGGCCCAGCACAACAAATCTACAAGTATCAGAAGCCATTCACCTAGAAGGAGGCAGGGTCTTTCATACACAAAGAGCATAAATAACTACCCGACAACAATATAATGAAAAGCTGTAACTACCAGGCTGCTTTAGTCTTCATAGCCCTGAAACCAAGTTGCAAAATAAAACATCTACTGATCATACTCTAAGCTAAGTAGTCTTTGGTGCTATTCTGCCCATACCATTTCATTGTGCATCAACATAAACTCCAACATAAGCTCCTCCTAACAACTCTGAGGACAATGTGAGTCCAGGGACTGAAGAAACAGAATATCCCATCAAAGCACCAAGTGTCACTAATACCAGCATTTCTCAGACTCCCTCCTCACCTTACAATCTACCTGCACAGAGCTCCTGTAGACGAACCACAACAAAACTCAGTCTATAAACAGAAAACTAATACTACACACATTCCAAGGAAACTCAACTTCCAAAACACTAGCAGGAGACACTGAATATGAGAAAGAGATATTTATACAAATGGATATGTTAATTAGGGGCCAGGTTTATTTTTCTCAACCAGAGAAACATACACTCCACTAAGTCTGGAGAGAGGGGCCTAGTCCAGTTTTGGACATTAGTGTCCTGTGTTCCCTGGGTGAGTGGCTTCCTTTCTCTTCCCTTAGTTTGTCCATCTCTAAAATGAGCCTAGAGGACGACAGTGTTGTTTCCTGACTTGCCACCTGGGGCCCCAGATACCTCCAGGCACCCAGACATTTACTTTTGCAGAAAAAGCCACTACAGAAACAGGTCTCCCTACTTGTCCAGGTACTAGACTCTGTTCCTAATTGGTCTTGTGCTTGTGTTCACAAGTGCAGTAAGTATTGCCCACAGTCCCCACAGGAGTGATGATGCTGGATTATATTATATACCTTGCCCAGGGTCCTAAGTTTCACAAGTGGAGAAGTTGGGATCTGACCCTTACTATTCTGCTACTGGACGGCCTCATGGCCAACCACCATGTTACACAAACCCAGAGAATCTAAGGAGGGGAAGGAAAAAACACTGAGTTCCTCTGCAAAATACAGTGGGGAAAGGCAAAACCTCAAGTCTTACTATGAGTTCTCTCCAAAACAAAGTGTAACTAGGGATTTGATTCACAAACTCAGCCTAAAGCACTTATGCTGCTTGCTCTTTACTTCCACGCTTCAGTGTCACAGGTAAATAACATTGATCTTAAAGGAATTAAGTCTATATCCCTTCTTTCACCCATTAGGGGACAAGCATAAATCATAGTAACTAGAGTCATGGTGACTTCCACATGCCCTGGCGTGCAATCGCTGTCTGTTACCACATGGTTGGCTGTCACGGTCCAGGGACACAGCATGTGAAGTCATGCACCCTGACACCCTAACAGCAGAAAACAGCAACAGCGACCAGTCAGGTGCTGAGATACCAGCTCCCACAGCCCCAAATCTCCAAGCCTGGGGAGTCTAAGTGCAACGGACCACAAGTATCTCATGCATCAAAACATAGCGAGTGCGCTCCAAGTGCCAACTGGCATTCACTATCAGTACAGAGAACATACTAGCAATCAAGGAAGTCCTATGTAACAATCTCAAACACTGTTGTGTTTAGACACATTTCGCCCATTCATAAATCAACTTGTGTCTTCAGAACCCTGCAACTGGCTGAGTTCCAGGAGAGGTCAAGGCCTGTGGAAAGAGAGGGAGTGGGTCTGCGTTCTAGCACCCAGCATGGGCCAAGAGATCTTAGCTGGTCAGCGGAATGTTCCTGAGCTGCCCCCAAAGGGCGGGCGGGGTGAGGCCCAGTGTGGCAAGGCCATGAGGAAATTACTTCAGCAAAGGGAGCCAGCATGGTGCTCCCGCAGCGCGAAGACACACTTCTGGCTCACCACCACACTTGAATTGCAAGCACAAGACCACGCACTTTTACTAGCTGCTCTGACAGGCCGGGCCCTGAGAGACAGGGGCCGAAAGGCCGAGCGAGCCAGATGGGGCAAAAGGTGTTGTTTTACCTTTAAGGCAAAACAGTTTCGTGAAAACCACCCAGGAGAAGCCCGCGAAGCCTCCTGCACCGGGCCTGCCTCGGGCTTTGAATCACTTCCTCCTTTTCGGAAGCGTCTGAGTTTGAGAGTACGAAGTTGCTGAGAAGGTCTCGCTTCTCCGGGCAGCTTCCTGCCCCGCGAGCCGAGCGCACCGCGCTGTCCGCGGGTCAGACCTGGCGGCGCGGCCCCGCCATCCCGCGGCGCAGCGGGCTCCGAGGAGCCCCAGCGCGAGCGCCCCAGCCCCCGCTTACCCCAGCGTGCTGATGAAGCCGTTGACCGAGCCCTCCGCGTACAGGGACACGATGTCCCCGATGTAGAGGAAGCTGGACATTTTATCAGACATGCTGCTTCATGCTCCACGGCCGACGTCCCTCGGCTCCGCCGCGCGCCCGCCCGCGCTCCTCTCTCCGGGGAGCCGCCGCAGAGGCGCAGCGGAGCGCCGGGCTGCAGCGGCGAGTGCGGCGGAGGGCACGGCCGCTGGCACCGAGGGTTGGGGCGCGGAGCGGCCCCGCGTCGGGGGAGCCCGCCAGGAGCGGAGCCGCAGCGGGGGACACCGCGGAGTACGCGGCCTGGGCGCCGGGAGAAGCCGCCGCCGCCGCTTCCCCGGCAGGTTTCCTGTTCCTTTCCGAAGTTTTCTCTCCAACACCTTCGCTCCTCCTCCCGCCGGCAGCGCTCCCGCCTCCGTGTCCCCTCCCAGCTCGGCGCCGCCAGCAGTCAGCGCCGCGCGCCCGGCGCTGGTGCTCACCGCGTCCCGGTCCGCTCCGGGGAATTTTGGACCAGGTGTCGGCGCTCATTGGGCGCCGAGGAGGCGAGGAGCCCGGGGAGGAGGGGCTGGAGCCAATCACCGAGGGGCGGCCGGGGGCGGAGCTGTCCGGGGCGGGGCCTCGGGGCGGGGCCTCGGGGGGCGGGCCACCCGGGAAGCCGCGGAGGTGGCGGTGCGCGCTGGACGCCGGGCGGCGCTGGCCGCCGGGCGGCGCTGGCGGGGCTGCCGGGGCGCGGCGGAGGCGCCGCCGGGGAGCGGGACCTGGGGGGCTGCAGTCCCCGCCCACCAAAGCCGAGGCCAGTGCGGCCGAGACGTTTCCTCCGAGCCTGAAGGGGCAGGGAGGGTGAGGATGGCCAGGGCGCGAAGGCCGGGCGCGTGGAGAGGAAGAGGAGCCGCCGCAGGGGCGGGGAGGCAGCTGGGCGACCCCGGGAGACGGGCAGGGGGCGGTAGGGGAGGGCGACACCAGAAGAAAAGGGCACGCACGGGAACGAGTGAGAACGAGAGGGAGGGGAGGAGGGGAGGAAAGGAGCGAAAGTGCAGCTTGGGCTTCGTCTCAAGGACTTGGCCTTCGGCCATCTGCCGAAGCATCTCCAGCACCTGGAGGGGGCCGGCACTTGGCCGCGCCGGCAACTCTAGCCGGTGCGGGGGGGGGGGGGGGGGGGGGGGGGGGGAGCGGCGAAGCGCCTCCTAGCCGGGAGGCCCTGCCGCGCTTCCTTGGTAGCTGGCAAGGTTTAACCTTCCACTCCCCGCAGTCTTCGTGTGTGAGCTGCAGCTCTTTCAGCTCCTGCAGGCCACGTGCCCGCACATCCTCCTTGGCGTGGGACACCCTCATCTTAGTCACTCGTGCCGCCTCTTTCTGAGAGGCTTACAGAAGGCAGACTCTTGGGGCGCATGTTAAGATCATAACTACCCAGGGGCCTCCCTGCTGGCGCAGTGAGTTAAGCAACGCACCATGAAGCAGACCGCAGCCGCTGCAGCACGAGTTCGATCCCTGCTGCCGGCCAGGGAGGGGACCCACATGGCGCGGCAGACCTCTCCTGCTGTGCCCGCTGCTCCCCTCAGCAGTGTACTTCCGTTGATCTGCCTGTGCTGTTCCCCACTCTGTCTCTGGTGAATCCTCTCACCTCCCTGGACTCTGGCCTGTACTCCAGCTCTTGTATGCATAAATAAATAAATCTTTTTTAAAAAAAAAAGGTTATAACTATCCAAAGATGTCGGACCTACGTTACCCCCCACAAAGCCGGGTTTGCAGACCCATGCGCAGGGCAACTCCCGGCTTGCAGAAAGGACTGTGGCCACGCCACGTGGCGCAGCTCTCCTGGATTTAAACTTACCCTTCACCGACATCTTGCAGGCCAAAGATGACTCTGTGAGACTAATAATCTCATAATGGAATATGAAAGAAAAATAAGTATAAGAAATACTCGAATGATTCTGTTTAGAAACCTTGCAAATCCAGGAAATGCCTGCCCAGAGCCTGTGTGTGTGTGGAGATAAACTGGACCAAGTCATGGCCTGGCCTTGCAGCTGACTTAGAAAAAGTTACTTAGTTGCTTCTGAGGTTAAGAGGGAGGTGGGAGGAGGAAGGGCCCAAGTGGTATAAGGGATGGTGGAAAAAATATTTGGTAAAATAGTTACTAGTATGGGTAAGTGGTCACACTATATTGTTGAGTGAAAAAGCAGATTACAAAACACACAAAGTGATGGAGTACAGGTATCACCTCTGAGGGGCAACTTTGTGTTTTCTAGGGGGAAGGAGAGAGAAAAATGAGAATGAAAAAGGGAAAGTGAGAGTGAAAAATTAATTGGCTTCAATATTCCATTGACCAGCTGTGTTTTTCAATGTTGAACTTAGAGGTAGAAATAAGGGACAGGGTATCAGCAGGAATTGAGGAGTAAGATACAAGCTCTGGGAAAGGAACGGTAAACATACAGTCCCGGGGGATGGGGTAGTGGGAGGTAGGCTGGAAGTGGGGGAGAAGGTGATGGGGGTACAGGGCCTCCAGTGCCAAACTAATGTGTCATTTAAATACTGAAGTAAAGCCCAGAGTATTTCAGTATTTTTGTCACACATTATACTTGAAGCATCGGAGATCAGTAAAAATAAGTTCTTCATATTTCAAATACAAAAAAAAATCATAAACAATATTAAACTGAAATATAATTATGTAGTAAATATATAAGCTATGTAGTAAATGTATAACTTTGATATAAAGTTAAATGTAAAACTTTGACATAAAGTTTAAATAGAATTAGAAAGAATAAACTTCTGAGCCACTTAGAAATGCCTGTTTTATGACCAAAGCCCTGCTGTCTAACATCTAATGAGTTTCCTGCTGGGAGCCTACAAGACATTAGAGAGCTGAGCTATTAAAACTCAAGATGGGGCAAGATGACCACCCTAGGAATGTAGGCTCTGACTGGCCCAGCGGTGGGTGCATGACATTGGTCAAAGTCACTAAGGCTCTGTTTCCTCCTGGCACAAACTATGTGTGGACAACATCCTGCACACAGACTGTTTATGCTAATGAACAGATACAAACTTCAAGCCAGGTGCCCAAGGCCTGCCAACGAAACGTTCCACCCCCCCACCCACTGGGCTCCAGTACAGTCTGAGGACTAGATCGGATGCCACTCTCCCAGACAGGTTCCTCGTGTGTCTTCCTACTTCCAAATTTACCCCTTTACGACCACAAGTCAGACTGGGGCTATTAGAGCAAGTCTGCTCCAAACACTTCCATGGCCTCCCATCGCTACGATCTAGTGTCATTGCCAAGGCATCCAGGCCCTGCACTGCCCTGCCATTTGGGTTGAAGCCACCCAGCTGTGCAGGTGTCCACACCTGTGTGGCAGCCCCTGTGGGGAGCAGGACCCCTCTGCACAGCCAGTGTGAGCAGCAGCTGGTCAGAGCCAGCCCATCACCAACACCACTGCCACCTCTCTGACCTCGGCCCTCTGCCTTGGTCTTCTCCTGCCCTCCTTGCGCATCCTCACAGAGGGCACCCACTCTGCAAAGGGGCCTGCACCTGCAGTGCCCTCCACCTGGCGTGTGCTTCCGCATACATCTGGAGTGTGCTTCTGCTAGTCCCCTCCTCCTCCAGCTCTCTGCTCTGATTCACCTTGTCAGAAGAGCCCTTCCTCCACTCCCTGTAGGAATGCCCGGCTTCTTTTACACTCCTGCTCCCCTGTGCTTTTTCTTTATTACATTTTTATCCCAGCATGTTATACATTTATTTGCTTTTGTCCTATCTCCGCCCACTAAAATACAGGTTCTGTGATGGCGGACCATTTGTCTGCTTTCATTATTGCTTCATTCTGCGGCTGTAAACCAGTTCTTGGCACATGGCAGGCAATCAATAAGCGTCTGCTGAAGGAGGGGGAAGACCTCTCCTGCTGCATGCAGCTAGCTCTCTGTGCAGTCTCAGGAGCTGCTGTGAAGTCTGCTGCCCCCCAGAGTAACCACACGGCATTGCTGCCTCGGTGCCCGTCACCTCATCTCAGGTCCCCAAGCACACCCTGCCTCTGACGTGAGTGGGGCCCGGCTAGAGTCCTCAGAGGCCCTCATGACACCATCTGAATGTCAAGAGTGGCACAAGAGTGGCAGACTGCTAAAGAGGGAGCGGAGAGTCAGCGTGTTTCCAAGTTCTTTTATCCACCCGCCCTGGCCACAGCCACGCCAGGCCACGCCTTCGGCCGCTGGCACACACTAGGAAGACGAGTAAGGAAAGTTGGATGGGATTCCGGGGTCTCCAATACCCAGAACACAGCTGTGCAGCAGGAGGAATCCCAGGCTTCTGGTGGGCACAGCCCACTGGCCTGAACAGGGTGCTCCACAGCTCAGCATCGAGGGGCTCAGAACCCAGGGAGGAGCCCCGCTTTTCAGGTGGTAGGTACACCCCTTTCAAGGTCCCTCTCCGCACTTCCCCCCGGTCTGCTTGCCCTTTCTGTAGTCTTGAGTCTTGGAGAACTGGAAGCAGCTGAGAATAAGATGGCGTCAGGATTCATCCTCATGGGTCCAACAGTACCCCTTAGGATGTTATATGGTGGTTACAGGACCCAGATCCCTTAAGCGCATACAGAGGCTTTTCTGCACCAACCAGCAAATCGTAGACGCTGTAGGGTGTCTGAGACTCTAGCTCAGTTCCAACCGTCTCTCCGGAGACAACTCAGGTTGCACAGGGTAAGGGCTCAGTCTCCCCGAGACCACTTCTGTTCCTGATGCCTGCTGCTGGTCCAGGTGGCCACTGTGTTTCTGACCAACTGGCTCTAACTCAGAAGTTCCTGCAACCCCCTCCTCAGCTTCCATTAACTTGCTAGAACAGCCCGCATAACTCAGGAAACCTGTTTCCTCACTGGATCACCAGCTTATTGCAAGGACACTAAAGGACGTGAATCAACAGCCCACTGAAGAGAAGCAGGACAGGGTTCTGAACAAAGGTGCTTCTGTCCTCAAGAAGACTGGGGTCCAGCAGCTGAAAGTGACACCTGAAAGCACCGTGTTTCCACCATGTAGGGTCAGAGAAAATTGTCAGGCTTTTCTGCCCTCCCACCATTGGAGTCAATGATGGACACCTACGGTTCTCACGCAGGCCTAAGAGGACATACGCAAGAGGCACACCTGGGCTGAGACAAGGGCGTATAAGGGCAGCATCATGAGGACGCCAGGAGAAGCAGAGAGAGAGAGAGCATAATAAAAGAGAGAAAGCAGAGAACAGAAGAAGAGAGAACAGAGAAGACAGAAAGAAAGGCAGAAGCAGCGGTAGTAGCAGAGACAGGAGAGGCTAGAGAGCCCAGAGAGTGAAGATGCACCAGGCCCTGGCCCCCTGCCTGCCGGTTACCTGGTCGCCTCTCATATAAAGAACAATAAAACCCTGGAAAAGCCACCGAGGGCTCCAGGACTCCTCCTTTACCCATCTGCTCAGAGCCTAGAGAACCTGCCCTGTGCCATCCTGCCTCTATATAACTTATCTGGAATTTTCGAATATTTCTGATGGTAACAACAGCAGATGTCATGCAGTGCAAGTCTACCAAATCCCACTCAGAATCTCCTATGCTGAAACTATGAATTGCTTCAACAGTCATCCCGCTCTAAAAAAAAATCTATAGGGAGGTAATATATAGAGCAGAACATATCTGAAATGTTTACTCCCAATGGACTGACTATATTAAAAATAAGTTTCCAGTAAAAAGTTCTTCCATCAAACATGTTTTCAGGGTAATCTATATTCAGTGCTCAGTGGATGTCATCAGATCAATACTGGAATGAAAGGGTTATAATCTACTATCTATGAACTGAATCTTTCATGAATCACCTCCACTCCTCCTCCCTGTAATAAATCCCTTGGATTTAGTTATCAGTTATTTAACCGACAGCACACATGCACATACACATACAGGCCTGTACATTTGCACACCCCGGCCCAGGCCCCTTTAAAGCCTTGGCGTCATCTCACCAGACTTCCTTAGATCAGTGGGGCCTCCATAAGGAAGGGTGTGGTCTGTTCTTTAACCCTGACCCATGCATTTTCCCACTTGAGCTCCCTGGGTGTTGGAATGGAGAGGGAGGAAAGGATAGTAGAGTGAGTTAGTCAGGTTTTTTATGCCACTAGCCTCTGTGGCCATCACCTGTGGCCTTGATTGTGTTAATGCAGAAGGCCTTGGGAGCATGGGTATGAAACATGCATGCCTGACTGTGGACTCCTGGCGTGGGGGTATGCACGCATGTGAAGTGTGCACACCTGCGCCTAGAGGCCAGGGCCATAGGGCAGTGTCACTCAGAATGGCTACAAGAGGACAAGTGACTACAGAGGTGGCAAAGCCTTGAGAGAATCCAGAGAGGGCCCAGAGAGAGAGTGTAAAGTGGAGGGCCTGGGAGGCTCCAGATACAGGCTGTAAAGAGAATGGTCATAGCATAAAGGAGAATAGGGAAGTAGAATTTCATAACCATCCTGGAATCTCATAACCATTCTCAGCCATTGTTCTGATACCCCAGATTCCCCTCCCTGACACCCACCTATCTTTCCCCCAAATCTAACAGCCCATGTGGGATTAGCATCACCCTTAACTCCAAGCTGTCCTGGGTAGTCCAAACCAGTGTTTCTGGAACTTTCATACACACAGAACCATCTAGAGAGCTTAAGCACAGCTTTGGGGGCCCATCCCCTGGATTCTGATTTAGCTGGTCTTGCAAGGAACTTAGTGTCCTTTCTTAAGGCAATTCTGCTTATGGGCAGTGGGAGGGAGGAGGGTTGAAACCAACTTTGGTTATTGGGAAGGCCTTGTTGAGAAAATGATTTCTTTTTCATTTTTTAAAAAATAACCTCAAACAGAAAAGTATAAAAAGAATATATAACTTTGACTCAAATTCAGCAATTTTTATAATTCATTAGTTTGTTTCGTTACGTCTTTCTCTACACACACACACAATTTATTTCCAGAATCGAGCGGGAATGGGTGCACACATCATCCCCATTTACCACCTCATAAATTGTCTTTGTAATAAGGCCACAGACACTCTGTTCCGTTTCCGCAGTGCGATATCAAATCCAGAACATTGAATACTGACCTAAACTTCAAGCTGCTGTCCCTATTCCAGTGTGGCCAGTTGCCCAGTGTTCTCCATAGCTGTTCCCTCTAATGCAGAACCCTGTCCAGATCAAGCATGGCCCTGAGCCGGTGGGTCCCTTCAGTCTCCTTTGACCTGTACCCATTTGCCTTCAATATTTTTTGAAGAACACAGGCCATTTATTTAAAGAATATGCCTTAATTTGGCTGTCTTCCTCACGAGACAAGATTCAGCATTTCTATCAGGACAGCACACTAGTGCTGTTCTTCCTGGCACCTCGACCCCTGCTCACGGTGTCCCCAGCTTGATGATGGTGCTCTGGACACTGTCAGAGCCTAGTCTGGTGAAAAAGAATTTTAGAAAATTCTCAACCTGCTCTTTTTTCAAGGTGTGGTCCACCAGAAACAATCTCTTCATCCAGGAAAACATCAGCAATGCAGGCCAATCTCAAAGCAGCCCAAAACACTGCCCATCAAACCTCCCAACCTTCAACCTCTCTCTGTGTCTCCAAAGCTGGAGTCTGACATCAATCCATCATGTTTCCCTGCTAAGCTCCCCAAATGGTGCCTTTGAAGTTCTTCTTGGTAGACTTCTTTACCGCCTCTGCCCGCACCTCCATCTCACACACACACACACACACACACACACACAGTGCATCCCATGTGCTGGGATGATACAGGCCTCAGAACACAGCAGCAGCTCAGTCTAAAGCATTTGTCATCACAAAATCCATTCATCTCCAACCACCAACTGTGTTATAAACTTGGTCTGGGAAAGGATATTTATAAACACTCTATCCCTGATTCCCAAATTTGATGGTTCCCTTCAAATTTGCATCTTGGTCTTAGATGCCTCCACTAAAACTCCTAATTTAAAATTCTATTAAAAGATTCTTATTGGATAGGGTTACAGCTCTTAGAGATATTTACTCTTTCATTACTGTGTTCAAATATTTTGAACTTGAATATTCTAAAGTTACCTACTTCAATTTACAATGATTCTTCCCCAAATATAATTTGTTTCCACCTAAATATCAGAACAGTATTTATCAATCACTTAAAATAATTCCATGAACACATACCAGCATATTTAAGAATATCAGCATCATATAGACATTTAAGTGACCAACTCACCAATTTACTTCCCTGACGGTCTTACAAAAATATTTGTATTTTCCACACCTGCAAAATGAGGATTATAATAGTAACTGCCTCTTATGGTCCTTCTGAGGATTAAATTAGAAAATACAACACTGTTTATAATAGCCAGGACAAAGAAACAACCTCCATTTGGCTTCCTTCCTCACTAGACAAGATTCAGCATTTCTATCAGGACAGCGCACCAGTGCTATGTTCTTCCTGGCACCTCGACCCCTGAACACGGTGTTCCCCTGATCCCATGAACACATACCAGCATATGTGTCCACTGATGGGGTCAAGAAGATGTAGCACATCCACACAGTGGAATACTAGACAGTCATAAAGAACAATGAGATATTATCATCAGCAAAAATGGAGGAAGTTCAAGGGAATTTTGTGTAGTAAAACAAGTCAGAACAACAAAGACAAACACTGAACATTTACATAGCAGACCACTTAACGAAACGAAATCCTTATAAGAAGTACCAGTAAACTAAGTGAGGTTTCTGAGGCTAAGAGGGAGGAAGAAGAAAGAGAGGATGAAAGGATTGATGGGAATGGGAGGAAAGGAATAAGCAGACTTGGAAAATAGGGTAAAAAATAGAAAAACAGAATGCATATGAATTGTGGGGAACCCACGTAAGAATCAAGGAGTGAATAGTTTAAGGAAGGTGGAATTTAGATCATCTGGGACTTAAAAGTAAACCAGTAGCGCCTCCCTAGTAGTGCAGAAGTTAAAGTCTCAGCACTATCAAGCTATTGCCAGCCACTACAATACGAATTCAATTTCCAGTCAAGGAGCTGACCCCCATGGCATAGCAGACGTCTCCTGCCTTGCATGCTGCTGCCCTCAGCAGTGTGTTTCAGTAGCTCCGCTTGTCCTGCTCCCCACTCTGTATCTGGTGAATTTTCTCAGTCCCCACACCTATGGCCTACACCCCAGTTCTTTTTTTTTTAAAGATTTATTTATTTATGCATACAAGCACTGAGGTACAGGCCAGAGGTGTGGGGGTGGGTGGTGAAAGGATTCACCACAGAGAGCGGGGAGCAGAACAGGCAGATCAACTGAAGTACACTGCCAAGGGCAGCAGCGGGCGAGGCAGGAAAGGTCTGCCATGCCATGTGGGTCCCCTCCCTGGCCGGTGGCAGGGATCGAACTCATGCTGCAGTGGCTGCGGTTTGCTTCATAGTGCGTTGCTTAACCCACTGCGCCACCAGGGAGGCCCTACACCCCAGTTCTTGAACACATAAATAAAATAAAATCTTTAAAAATATAAATTATAAAATACAAAAGACTTGCATAGGTGGTTGGCACTAAGTAAGCTCTCCATAAACCTTAGCTACTTTTGTGACTATCGCAATTAGAGAGAAAAGCAGTATCGAAGGTCATCAGAAAACCAAGCACAGAGAAGTGACGGTGTGAGACCCACTAATGACCAGTCAGCACCAGACCTGTGTCCACACACGCTGAGCCAACAGCTCTCCTCTCAACAGCAGTCCCTTCTGTAAACATCAGTCAACGCTTGATGGTTCCTGTAAATTCAATTTTTAAAAAATTGAATTTTTAAAAAACGAGAGAAAAAGAAATCTGTTTTTATTTAATTTTTTGAATTAACATTGCCTGACAACATTATAGCAGCTTTAGCTGTGAAATGTAATTGAATGGAGAAAACATAGGCATAATAAGGAAAACAAATTTCGAGAAAAAGAAACAAAGCAGTCACACATCCAGCCTCGTGCTACCAAACAACCAGAAAATGCCACATGGACATCTGCCCTCCAAGCTGACAGCTTTATCTCTTCACAGAAGGGAGCAGATAAAACCCGCAGAGCCGCTCCCCGGAGCCCCACAGAAGGCTGTCACGCTCACCCCATGACGTCAGGGGTGGGCGAGCAGGGCTGGAGTCATTCCTCTTTGACCCCCCCCTCCACGGACTTCTGCTGACCATAGAAGGACAGAGTGGGTGGCCAAGGTCCTAAAATCCCAGGTAAATGCCTGTGAGAATGAAAGATTTGAGATCAAGCTTTGGCAGAAGAGGAAGAGAGGGACAGTGAATGGGGAAAGTCGCCTCTTTACTGAGCAGCCTCATATTGTCAATAACTCCAGCAGGTCATTGCTATTTTTTTTAAGATTTCTTTATTTATGTGTATAAGAACTGGAGTATAAGCCTGAGGTGTGGGGGTAGGGTAGGGTGAGAGGATTCACCATAGGCAGAGTGGGGAGCAGAACAGGCAGATCGACTGAAATACACTGCTGAGGGGGAGAGCAGGCGAGACAAGAGAGGTCTGCTGTGCCATGTGGGTTAGCTCCCTGGCTGGGGATTGAACTTGTGCTGCGGTGGCTACAGGTAGCTTCATAGTGTGGTGCTTAACCCCCTGCGCCACCAGGGAGGCCCCATAATTTTAATTTCTTATATCAAAACTGAAAACCACTAAATGCAAAGCAGTACTTACCAAATATTATAGGCAAAAGGTTGATTACAGGGAAGAAATAAAAATCATATAAGTGAGATAGCATTTCTCCTTTATCAGTTTCACAAAAAAGAAAACATAATGAATGAACCAAAACTGATACTGATACATCCAATCAGATATCTTAAATAGCCATTTCAAGCGGCAATATGAAGTAATGAAATATATCCTAAGGAAATAATTCTAGGTGTGAAAAATACTTAGTTCACAAATTTGTTTTTCATAGTATACCCATTAATAGCCACTGGGGAAAAAAAGTAAATACTAAACAATGCAAACTGGTGATGCATATTCCATGTGCTGGATGATTCTTACTAAGAATATGGAATAATATGTGAAATGATTTATACTGTGTCTTACTGAGTAGGATCACTGAAATGTAGAAAAAAACACAACAAAAAAGACATGATAAAATTATGGTCAATGTTTTTCAGGTTGCCTGATATTTCAGGGAATATGTGTTACTTTTCCCCATGTTTTATCTTTTAACTTACTTTTTAAATTAAACTAACACTGTAGTAGGACACTGTTATGTCCCAGGTATGCATCATTGAGAAAGAACATGTGTACACACTATATTAAGTTCACTTCTCTCCTTTACCACACAACTGACCTTTTTCACCTCATTTATGCCCATCTTTTTCCCTTTCCTAACTGTCCAAATGTTTATGTTTATTTTATTTAGTTCATCTGTGTATTTATATACCACACATTAGTGAAATCATGCAGTATCTTTCTCTGTTCCTTAATGAAAAATATAAATACACAGCAATAAGTATTTGCTTTCAAATGGAAACTTTCTGAATGAAGTGCTTATAAGATATTTTTCACAGGGCCTCCCTGGTGGCGCAGTGGGTTAAGCAACGCACTATGAAGCAGACCGCAGCCACTGCAGCACGAGTTCGATCCCTGCTGCCGGCCAGAGAGG
>JAGFMF010011760.1:10740969-10759040 GCA_019455555.1 Galemys pyrenaicus
TCCCTGCTCTGTCTGTGGTGAATCCTCTCACCCCCCACACCTCTGGCCTGTACCCCAGTGCTTGTATGCATAAATAAATAAATCTTTTAAAAAAAAATACCACAAATAAATCATGTTTATAGTGGAAATAAAATAAGATTAACAATAGGCAAAATACCACCCATGATCTTTCCAAAGACAGGTGCTTTAACCATTTGGATGTATTCTTTTAGCATTTATTATTTTGTATACTTGTATAAATAATATGTTGTGATGATGAGGAGATAATCCTTTCCAAACATCTATAAATCAGCTTTTCTTACTTACCAGTAGATGATCATACTTCCATGAAAAAAACATTTTTAAGTGACTTGTTTTTCTAATACTAAAATCAATCATAAAAACTGAATTCAAGGATGGTTCAATATATACTAATACTTTCTAATCAACTTTAGATAATTAGTTATTATTAGCAAGAAAACGGCTTTGAGAAACTACATGTGTGGAACTGACATCACTATCAGCAAACATCTTTACAGAGATATTTTTGGCCTTGATATTTTAAATGTCTAACAGATATTACACTCATTTTGCAGCTATAAACAGGTCACTGTACCCCCTCGGCCCCACTAAAATCAGGTTTTAAGGCAGCCTGCATCTCAGAGACCAAGTCCTGGAGACTTTTTGTCCTTTGAGCTTCTTAAGTAAGATACTAAGCTAGAAAACTGAGCTGGTGGAAAAGGCATTTACTGAATGAATTCTTTCTCTCCTTTCCAAGCAAAAACATGTGCCACACAGTAGGAAAGATGCCTTTGATGCCATTAATAGACTTATGAGGATAAAGAAGTGGAAGGTAGAGAATGTGAGAACAGAGAGATAGAGAAAGGCCACTTTTTCTCAAGTCCAAGTTAGATCTACCAGTATACACCCAAGAAAGAAAAATTCCAACTGAACTAGTACATGCCAGTTTCTAAGACATTACCACGCGGAGGGAGGTGGAGAGGTATCTTAGGAAGCATGAAACACACAAAGAAGGGGCAAGAAGGGAGGAAGGCAGCGAGGGTCTGTTGTCTTGGCTTTAGAGACAGGAGGAGAAAGGGAGACTCACTGAGTAGCTTGAGGGAGCACAGAGGACAGACAGGGCTTTGGGCCTGCTTCCACTTAGGGCCCAGAAGGAGGCTCCCTCATAAGCTGTGCCCCACTATCCACTAATGAGAGAGGCAAGTCACCAGAGGAAAACTGGTGACCCAGTGCACAAGGGTGGAGCAGGAAACTGCAGAACAGGTCCCTAAGGTTTCCTTCAACTCCTCTGTTGTTAAGATGGAACCCGAAAGTGCTGGACCCAGAGCTAGTAATGTGAAGGCAACGTGAACTCAGACCCAGTGGAACTGTCAGAGGGGGTCGCGGCAGCAAGCTCGCCCAGGCTGGTGAAGGGGGAGATGATCCCTAATCCACTGGGCTGCTGGCCAGAAGCAGGGCCCAGCAGCAGGCACACCGGGAGCAGACCCAAGTCAGTCAAGGAGGATGGCTGGGTTCTGATTAGCGGGAGCGGTGAGCAGACCATGGGTTACGTCTGTGCAGACTCGGCCAAGAGAGCCGGAGAAGCCAGCAAGCACCCGCACCAGGACTCAATGCCACAGAGACCCAGGCACAAGGACACCATCCCCCCCAAGCCACACGTCACAAGCCACATCCTGCCAGGTGAAATCTGAAAGGCCAAACATTTCACCCAAAAGAAATTACCTATTTGCCTAATGGAATCATTTAAATTTTTGTAACTGGATCCAATTTTAAGTGGGAGTACATAGAAGTCAGCGTTTTTCCTGGCCAGCCAGCCAGGAGGGGCTTTGATTAAGATCAGGTTCATTCTAAGACAATGAAGTGTTATTTTTTTCTAGCTTGAGTAAGATGGATTGACATCCCACATGGTGCAACATCAGACAATGAAGTTTTTTTGTTTTGTTTTGTTTTTAATGAAACTCATGCTTTTTTTTAAAAAAAATTTATTTATGCATACAAGAGCTGGGATACAGGCCAGAGGCGTGGTAGGTGAGAGGGTTCACCAGAGACAGAGCGGGGAGCAGAACAGGCAGATCAACTGATACACACTGCTGAGGGGAGCAGCGGGCGAGGCAGGAGAGGTCTGCTGTGCCATGTGGGTCCCCTCCCTGGCCGGGGATTGAACTCCCGCTGCTGTGCCTTGGATGCTTCACAGGGGGGCACTCAACCCGCTGAGCCACCAGGGAGGCCCTACAGCGATGTTTTAAACAAATAAAGGAAAAACATTCCTTCTGCACCTCTGACTAGCAGAGTAAGTAAATATGTGACCGGAAAAGCTGGACTTCTCTTCCGAGGAGGAGTCAGCCTGTGCTCCTGCCAGAGGTCCCACTGCTGTTTCTAACACGTGCCAGGGGATAAAGGACGTTCTATGAGGTCCTGCCCTGAGCTCTCCAGCCTCTCCCTTCCTCTTCTGAATTTTCACAGCACATTTGTTCTCAAAAGGGGGCCGCTCAGCACCTGTCAGAAAGGAAACCCATCCCAGACCTGCTGCATCAGAAGCTGTCGGGAGTCTGCCTTTTAACCAATCCCTGAACAAGTATTCTGATATCTGGTGAGGTTCGGAGACCAAAGGTGCTGCCCCTTGTGCCTCTTTTGCAAGAATTTACACTCCAGGACTGCGGTGTTAGTGGTGCCCGCCTTGGTCATGAGACTGGATACACATGAATCATCCTGGCCACACTCATCCTTACACCCGAGTCAGCCTTCTCTAAATCTGAGCCTTCTCAGATTTACCTCCCGGCAACTCTCGCCGATACGTCTCTGATCCTAACTCACACTCATTCATAAGCGTTTCAGTACCTACGTGAGTGACCTTGCTTACATCCCGGATGCAAATTCAATTTGTTAGAGTCAGAGTTTGTTTAAAATGAGCTGACTGAAACTTGAAAAACGACTTACAGGCCCTATTTAGTAGGTCAGCTGGTCCCATACCTTAGGCTCTCCTGAGCAGTTAAGGGCAGGGCGTATAAAACAAGAATGTTATTTTAGAATGTGCACCCAGGTACGGGGCAGAAGCCTGAGCCCGCCCAAAATGGATCTCCTATAAGTTTAAATTTTTGAAACATGTTTCTCTTTAAAACTATTTGCTGTGCTCATTGCGTGGGCTTTAATCTCTCAGCTTATTGGCTGCAACCTATGTAATGGCAGGAAATTGGCTATAAAAGCTCACCCCTTCTTCCTCTTGGGGTCGATCGCCTCAGCCAGACCTGCGTGTCATGGTTAAACGGTCGGCCCCAGCATGCTGGCATAACTAAAGCTCTACATGACCATTGCAGCCCTGTGTCCGCTCTTTGTTCTTTTGGGGTACCCACGGAAACTCAGTACTTTACAAATTCCCAATTCCTTATCACTGGTATTCCCTCCAAGGGCCACTGATTCCCCCATTACCAATGATGACCCCCGTGCTAAGTCTCAAGCACCGACTCGTGTCTCCATCCTCTCGAGCTACCCTAACTCCAACAGCTTTAATCCCCCTAATTCCACTGCCCCACCACTCTCACGTGGTAGCTGCCTTCTCACATGTCCCATTTTCCTTTCTGGATTAGAGTCGATCATGATTATCACTCCATGCGCTATTCTCAACACTCTTCATTGTATCTCTCTGTACTTTTTATCTAGTAAATTTCAGTAATGGCTAAAGCCAACTTGCTGTCTACACCTACACTGCTGACTAATAGTAGTGGAGAAAAACATGAAAACTACACTGATCAATCTCATTCTAATTTCATAACTGCTGGACCCAAGGTGAGCATGGCAGTCCTAACATATTCCATTCACTCTCCCATTCCAGATGATGGTGACATCATGCATTCCCCTTCTTCCTTAAATGCCAATGGCTCATCCTTAATCCTCAACTCCTGCCCCGCTGATAGCATTGCTTCCTCCAAGAAAATAGAAGCAAGTGAAACAGAACTTCCACAAGCATCTGCCAAGGCACCTACGTCATTTCCTGTGCCTTCTGTCCCCTGCTCCAGCTACCTCCTTACAGAAAATCTCATGAACAGAGTTGTGTGTATTTGCTATCTCCATTTTATCTCCTCCCTTTCTCTTTTGAAGCCTTCAATGTTGTCCACATGAAACCACTGAAGCTGCTCTGGTCAAAGTCACCTTGACCTCCATGATGCTTACTCAACGGTCCTGTGTCCTCACCTCATGGATCCTCTCAGCAGCATTTCACACCACTGACCATTCTCTCCTTTAGGTACATGTTCTCCACTTGGCTTCACAAACACCACACTCTGGGCTTCCCTTGAATTTCACTGACTACTTCTCAGTCTTCTTTGCAGGTTCCTGTATCCCCAAGGTCTGAACAATGGCATGTCCCAGGGCTCATACACTGGAACTTTATCTCTTATCTTCACCTTTCCCTCCACTTACCTTTCTACTCCCACATGAGTTCCAAAGCCTGTCCAACTGCCTTGCCAGCTATACTTGCTTGTCTAATCACAACTTTCAGTTCTACTGCTCGACAGCATTTGACACAACATTGCGCTGGCTGCTGAGTGAAGAAGGATTGGAGGAGAATAAGAAATGACACGGGGC
The DNA here is from genome assembly GCA_019455555.1 of Galemys pyrenaicus. Taxonomy (NCBI): domain Eukaryota; kingdom Metazoa; phylum Chordata; class Mammalia; order Eulipotyphla; family Talpidae; genus Galemys; species Galemys pyrenaicus. The sequence continues at coordinate 10,745,551 of JAGFMF010011760.1, forward strand.
ACTAGCAGTTGTCCAGGTAAAATATAATATTGGTACACTCTAGTGGCAGTGGTAGAAACAAAAGGGGCCAAGGTAACATTACCTAAAAGTAGAGCAAAGGCTTTGACGAAGGATTGGATGGAAATGGGAGGAAGAGAAAAATTTCTATGAAAGACACTATTTCCACTCTTAATGTGGAGAGTCATTCGAGACTCTCAGAAAAATGAACCCAACTGCCCTGTGAGAAGCTTTCATAAGAGCAATGATTTCCTAGCAATCTCTTATAGGTATGACAAGGTTCTATTTTTCATGCAATGTCCAGAATGGTCAAGTATGAATAGAATTGATATTAACAGACAATAGCAGATGTGAAACTTCAGAAGAAAAATTTAACAGACATATGTGAACATCTGATAAAGAATGAGAGACTCAGGAAGTGAATCAGCTGATCCCTGTGATGAAGACAAACTCAAGAGGTGAGCTCTAAACTTGAGTCCTAATACATCTGCCTCCAAACCTACATTGATGAGGCAAAATGGCCATCAATGTGTGAGGACTGTGGCAATGCCACAAATTGATGCGATCAATTTTTAGATGACACAGTGAGAATTCTGAAACCCCTGCATTTTTTCCTCTCTTTATGGGAACAAAAATGAGCCTGGCTCACATGCATAGCTCACCTGTGGCCTGATCTTTTCTATCATGACATTCCCTTGTTTTTCACATAGATTTAGCTCTGCCTTTCTCTTCAAGGAAAAAGTCCTTTCAGATTTCATAGAAATACAAGGAAAGGTGAAACTGAGGGGTACAGAAATGAGTGTTTTCGTAGAATGGCTCATGGGAAGACAAGAGAACAGCATCAGATGCCCCCCCCTTTTTTTTTTCAGTGAACTTGGATAAAGAAGGAGAAAGTAGAAAGGTTAAAAGAAAGGAAAATATGTAAAATAATCAGAGAGTAAGAGACGGGCGGGGAAAGGAATTTAATAGAAAAATTCTTATTTGTAAAATGGAAAATGAATAGCTTTACAGAAAGCAACACTTGGCTATAAGAAAGTGTTGATCTGGGTACAGAAAAATAGTTCCCACTTCCATGTTCAGAATAAAAGGACCTATAGAAGGTTTAGACATTAGGGAAATCATACACAGTATAAACAAATTCAATGTAAATGGTTATCTTGAAATTATAAGACTTTAGGTTTATTACTTTACTCTGAAACAGAACTTATTTGCCTATGATGAAAACAATAAGGAAAAACAATTAATCAGCAGGAATTCTGTTAATTGTCACTTATGCAAAACCATTTCCTTTCTTTGAGATCCAGCTGGACATGTCCACAGGCTAAGAAGTTTGCTGCAAGCCCAAGGTACAAACACACCTTATGGGACAAACAGAGGAAATTATATTCCATCCTGAATCTGTCGGTCATCAAAACAGCCCATTCAGGCCCTGACAAAGGCCTTATCAGAGCACCAGAGCTCATGCTCTGACCACTTCTTTTTTGCCTCAAAAAGGGACTGACTGCAATCATGGAGCTTGAAAGGTGGGAAGGACTTGGAAACACTGACCAGCACTCTCTCTAGTCTACATTGTTCTTCCAGAAACCACAAGGAGTCTGTGCCTGCAGCACTGGAGAACCCGCAGCTCTCAAGGGAACCCATTCCAGGCTGGACAGCAATTCCTTCCTTTGAACTGAAGTCATTTCCCCGATATTTCCAGCTCTTTTATGAGTTTGCCTATAAAGTTTTCCACGACTCTAATGCTTATCCCATATGCCACCCCTTCAAAGAGGGAAATAGTCCTGTCGTCTACATCCCCACCTTTCCTTCTCCAGTAGACATCTCCAGTTTCTTATTCTATTTCTGCCTTCTAATGCCCTTTCACAATATTTCTTCGACTATGCTCCTGTTTGATTATATTTTAAAGTATGATAAACAGACCAGTGAAAAGCAAGAACAGATGAAGCCTAAGGGTGCAAAGAGGCCCTACCTAGATTAAAATTAATGGGTGGTCCTGATAAGATGCTTCTGAAAAATGGTGTCAGTATTGGCACCAAATTGAAGACAATTTGATAAATACGCATGTAGTCCTGAAGCCTTTTCCAGGATTTGGAGAGAGCTGCCTCTCAGAGAGGCTTGCTCTGAGAAGTGGCCTCCTCTTCCTGCAAATGGACAGCAGTCAGGAATTCTCTGGATAGGGCCCCACCCACTCTGAAAGTCCAATTCCTTGACGTTGGCCAAGAGGTTCATTAACTTCTTCCCTTTTTATGCTGCCAGTTGACATGTATGCTTATAGTATTGTAATGTGGAACTCCACCTCCTCCATAAATTCATATTGTAGTTATATAACGACATAAAAATAAAGCCTGACAGTCAGAACTGAGCACAATTTTTTGAGTATTCTCTAGTAGGATAGAGCAGAATGAAACTGTAACCTCATTCCTTTGCAGTATTGCATTATCTATTATTGTATATATTGTTTGCTATGTGATTGATAAAATGCATTGAACATTATCAAAATAATACTTTTTCAAAATATTCATACATCTGATGACGCCAAACTGTTGGCAAGCACATCACACTGGTGTTTCATTGTGGCAGGCTGAATAATGGTCCTGTAAGCCATCCAGGACCTTACCCCCTGCAGCTTGTGAATATAATGCTGTACATGGCACGAAGGACTTTGCAGAAGCAATTAAATTAAGGATAGTGAAAAGGGGAAGTGACCCTGATTATTTGGGTGAACCAGTATAACCCTAACAGTTCTTATAAGGAGTCAGGAGGGTCAAAGTGAGGTGATGGGACAAGAGAAGTTATGGCCGTATGGGCACAGGGCATCGGCCAAGCAAAGCAGGCAGTTTTCAGAAGCCCAGCAGGCAGAGAAACAAATTTTCCCTTAGAGAGTCTAGCAGAAATGCAGCCCTGACTCCTCCTTTTAGACTTCCAGCTTCTACAATGGTAAGAGAATAGATTTGTGTTATTTATATAGCAGTAAAAAGAATTTAATACTCTGATATTTTGCTCAAGTTGATGTAGGTCTTCTTCATATACACTGTAGTAAGGTTTCATATTCCAGTTATACAGCTGATTTTCTGGATATGAAAACAAAGTCTTAATGATTCTATCGATTGTATTTTGCTTGTTCAAGCCATTCTTCAACTATCAGGAATTTATTACAATCTGATTCTAATATCTGAGTGTACACAACCCTCCGTCTTTATAGAGTCAACTGATATTACCTGTTTCTTTCCATATCATTAATCAAATCACTAATCAAAATGTTTAATAAGGAAACAAAGGGTCAACCAAGTAAAATGCAACTTTCTCCAAATTTTAGGAACTATAATTTATCAATGACCTTATATTTCACTCTACTATATTTTTCAACTATATGGCACTTTATATATAACATTTGAATTGGTCCACACTGTTCTGAGAATAATCCTATAAAAGAAGATAAAGTTGGGCCTCCCTAGTGGCACAGCGGTTTGAGTGCTGCACTGTGAAGCATCATCCACTGCACAGCAGCACGTGTTCAATCCCCAGCCAGGGAGGGGACCCACATGGCACAGCAGACCTCTCCTGCCTCGCCCGCTGCTCCCCTCAGCAGTGTGTTTCAGTCAGTCTGCCTGTTCTGCTCCCCGCTCTGTCTCTGGTGAATCCTCTCACCTACCACGCCTCTGGCCTGTATCCCAGCTCTTGTGTGCATAAATAAATCTTTGAAAAAAAAAAAAAAGAAGATAAAGTTAACCCATGAATTTTCCCCTTGACAGTGTGTGCTGGTTTCGATGACCATAGTTTGCTTTTCTATTTGCCAGTCATCTAATTGCTCATAAATCACTACTTTACTAACATGACACAGAATTTTGCTCAGGATCAATGAGTTCGTATGTTTCCATTAGATGAGTATAAATAAGTTTTGGTTTCCTTTCAAAGACAAAATGTGTCATATTCAACAGAAATTAGAATATTTGAATGTTGCTTACCCTAAGCAATTACATTAAAACTCACCTTAGTTCTCTTTCTGGCAGTTTCTAGAATCTTAGGACACTAATAACGATTTAGAAAGTAACACATATTAATATGGTGTCCAGACACTCTCTAAATAAGCTTTTTGTTTCATTAAGAAACAAAGGAAACCCAGCAAAGAAGTTCTACAATAGTAGAAATGTATTGGAGTGTTCTGTGTTTTGTATGATTTCTTCTAGAATAAAAGATCCAGAGACAGGTAACTTTTATGAGATCAGTCAAAAACGGAATATTCAAAAGATCCAGTTTATGTCACTAGTTTGCAATAATAAAGTAATAATAGTAGTACATAATGATTACTGGTGTTTATGTAGGTACTACAGATATACTTAATTCTGAAAAAAACCTAAAAGAGGTACACTTCTTTTAAACAGATTAAACCATGAGGTCACAGATGACTTAGTCACTTGCTTGAGGTCACACAACTAGACAGCTGTAGAGCCAGAACTTGAAACTGAAAATGTGAAATCAGAGGTTGATTCCTAAACCAATATGCCAAGTGCATAATTAGTGTGCACTTGGCACTAAATGAGTGTTTTGATTAAATATTCTTTCTCTTGCTTTTTATTTTGAAACTTTCCAAACCTACAAGACATTTGATTCCTTTTTAAAAAAACTTTTGTTTTTAAACCAGCATATGCTAAAACTTACTCTTTTGATTTATACTTCTATGAATTTTAATACATGTATAGATTCATATAATTGCCCACCACAATCGGGATATAGAATAGTTTCATCACCCAAAAAAATTCCTTCATGGTACCTTTATAGTCACATCTTCCTCCACACACCCATAAATACTGGCAACTACCAATTTTTCCTTTCAAGTATGTCTTATAAATTCAACAATGTGCTGTGAAGTTTAAGAAAACAGTCATCTTTTACATAAGATGATTCCTTTCACATCAATCCAAATTGCTGCATAACTAATATTTCAAGGCACTTAAATACTCCAGCTTGTCCTTCATTTACCCATTGAAGGGTATTTGTGTTATTCCCAGTTTGAGACAATTATGAATAGAATGGATATAACCATTCAGGTACAGATTTTCTGTGAACATTATTCTATTTCCTTAGGGTATATGCACACCCAGTATTGTTGCGACATAAGGAAACATGTGTTTAACTTTGTAAGAAACTGACCAATTGTTTTCTAGAATGCTCACCAGCAATGTTTGAGTTCTAGTTGCTCCACATCTGTGTCAGCACTTGCTACTATCATCATCTTTTACTTTAGTCATTCTGGTTGAGGTTTTAGTGGTATCTCACCATGGCTTTAATTTGCATTTCCTTGATGATTAAAGTTTTCACATGTGTTTATTTGCCTTCCATATATCCCTTTTGATGAAGAGTCTGTTCAGGTGTTTTGTCCATGCAAAGAGGGGGAGGGCTGTTTATTATTATTGACTTGATAATTTTTTTTGCTAGTTATTTTTATCATTACTGCCATTTATTGACTGCCATTCATTAATACAAAGTTATATATCTGTATATATGTATATATATACTGTCATTACATACAAAGCTATATATCATATATATGATAGGTACATAACCATATGTAATCAAATACATTGATCTATTATAATTTTGAACAAACTTATGACTTGATAATTTTTTCATAACTTTCTAGATACTAGCCTTTTGTCCAATATGTGATTTACAAAAATTTCTGTCTGTGCTTTGTCCTTCGTTCTCTTGTCTTTCATAGAACGAAAGTTTTAAATTTTGATGAAGTCTAATTAACGCAGTTTTTCATTTACTGCCTTTGGTTTCATATGGTTTAATATCTAGGAGCTCTTTGTGTAACCCCTTTCCTGCCCTGCATGCCAGAACAAGAGGAGCTTTCCATGTTAGAGATTTAGAAACTAGATAAATTCAATGCCAGTTTCAGGTTATTTCAAATTCTGGTTTTCTTCCCCAGTCTCTGTACTTATTTACTCTGCAGGTCGCCAAGTAGCTGCTTCTGCACAGCCAGAGAGACAGAGAGCAGCATGTTCACTTCCATTACTCCAGAACCCCCAGAACCAGAACCATGGAGTCAAATTTGTCAACAACTCACATTCAGGGTGTTGCAGAAGTTTCCCCTGCCTCCTCTTCCTTACTCTTCCTCCTGCCAAGCCAGTGGAGTTTTCATTACAAAGGGCACACACATGGCAGTGTCCAAGAGGAGCCTCGTCCGCAGCTGTGTCTGAATGGAGTGTGTGCTGCTTCTCCAACTGCTCCTCGATCTCATATGCTTATTAACCCTTGCCTGATAGGCACCATGATGTGTCAACCATCATTACTTCAATAAAATGATCTAAAACGGATAAGTTTCTCACTACAATATTGCTTTCACACCTATCACATTTTCTTATAACTTCCAAAGACCTAGACCACATTTAAATTTTTTCAATGGTCCCCAATATGCAACCAACCAAATCTTGACATGTCGAAAGATGACAATAACTTTGTAGAGGGAATCTTAGCCGATGTGTATCCAGTAAAGTTCCTAATTCAAATTCTGGTTTTCTTCCCCAGTCTCTGTACTTATTTACTCTGTGGGTCTCCAGGTAGCTGCTTCTGCACAGCAGGAGAGAGAGACAGAGAGCAACATATTCACTTCTATTACTTCAGAACCCCCGGAACCTCCTTCATGAACAGAATCTCCTTCATGTTCAACTAAATATCATCTCAATGTACATATGTTTAATCTTAACATCTTTCTCACATGATTGCTGCCCTTACCGGCATTCTCGTCTCCAGCAAGGATATGTGACAGGGAAGCAAACATAGTTTGAAAAATATTTCATGGGTAATTGGGAATTAATTATATTTTGAAAATTATACTCATCTTACTATGAGTTAGGAATAATTATTTATGGTGGTGTGTTTCAGTCTGCCAGTCCTGACCCATTAGTGGGTAATATGATCAAGGTATTGGATCTGGACCAGCATCTTAAAAAAAAAAAAACAGAATAGAATAGAAACTTTAAAAGCACATCCCACATAATAAAGGTAAGTGCTGTTTAGGAACATTTTGCTTCAGTTCTGTGTTCATAGAGACGTGTTGTGAGTCACCATAGAAATGCCTTTCTCATGGAAAGTTGTGGTCCAGAATGTAAAACTCTTGGTTTTACAAACAATATAGGACGAACAGTTCATCACCCCCAAAATTTCCCTCATGGGACCTTTTATAGTCACATCTTCCCCAATCCTTAGCACCTTTTTCAGTTTCTACAGAGAAAACTTGGTTCCAGGAAACCTAGTGTCTGCTTTTTCTTAAGTCTCTGGTGCACATGAAATTTCCTACAGACCTGAATATCTAGACCATGGGGTGATGAGCAGTGTACCCACCCACTGAATGAGCTTCCCCTCATCTAGAATACTGTGGAATTAGTTGGTGCACCACAGGGAGTAAGAAGGGGAACAGGGAGAGACAGGAAACCAGACACAGCAGGAGAGAGAAGAGGCCATGTGTATGGACCTTTTGGCCATCAATCATGTCTCCAAGTGGGCATGTGTAAGAACAGCGATAAGCATCCAAACAATGTCTACTCCGAAAATCATGCAGGTAAACTGAGCCTTTGAGATCTGATCCTCATCCCCTTCTTACTCATTGTATGTTCTTGAGGAGGTTAAACTTTCTAGCTTTTGTTTTTAAACATCCATAAACTGAGAGGAAAAGAGTCAATATTTTATAGGGTTGCTGTGAGGATTAAATGAGTCAATACATGTAAAGAACTTACATAGCTTCTGGCAAAGAGCAAGGATGCAACAAAAGCCACTTATTTTTGGAGGGAGGTTATGGAAATGAGAAAGAACAATATGGAGATAACTAGATAAAGCAAAATACAATGACTCACAATATAACCACAACATTCTTATTAGATGGATGGGATTCAATAGCATGACAGTTCTGAAACTGCTTGTTCTGTTTTATTCCAGGTTAAATATGGCAGAGTCTCTTCACATGGACTCAGTTGAAGTTGCCTTCATTGAAGTCACATATGCAGATATAAATGGAAAATCAATAGTGAATGAAAATGCAGGTGCCGATTTTCTAATATTAATGTCTTTTATTGAATCTAACTGACCCAATTTTAAAACTGCCAATTCAGTTGTGTCTCTCACATCCGGAAACTCATTTCTCATGTTGACTTCATCTTTTCCTAAGAGACATTATTGCTCTGGGCCAGTTGGAGCAAGGGAGCACAGGAAGGGGCATGGGCTACACAGGTAGACGGCAACTCTGGGTTGAGTTGGTTCCTGGGACTTGTGGTTGCCATCAATGGGTCCCAGGTTCCAGCAAAGGATGCCTGGGTGCATGCAAAGGGCAGGTGTTTTTATGATTTACTGGCAGATACGTGAGTTCTAGAGTCCTACTGTGGAAAGATGACAGTAGAAAAATGGGGGAGCTGTTGTCTTCCCCATGAGGGGAACTTTGCCTCTCCATCCTGATGCAAGCTCAGCTTTCCCTAGACCCCAATGTAAGAGAAAGTAGAGGAAATCACACCTCTAGTCTCTTTATAACTTCTCTACCCCATTACCCAAATCATCATGTAAGACTGATTGGAAAACAATGTTGACCACCCTTTCTTTATAACTGACACAGACTGTGATTACTGCTACATCCTGTACATATCAATTATCAACAAAGGTCTTTGGCTTTAACAAGCATGTGAAATGTAAACCATTTCTAGGATTCTGAGAACATTATTCAGCCTTATCTTCTATTTTATAAATAGGATAATGGCATGTATATCTCAGTCTGAATTTTTACTGTTACGTCTAAGTTCTGGTCTTTGGGAGAGCTGATACATATACTAGTCTGTTTGTCTTTGTGACTCTCCTTTGCTGAGATCTTTGCTTAAATGGAGCCCCTGTGACAACTTTTCAATACCCCCAACCCCCATGGTTCAGCTCCAGTATCCTAAGACATCTGCAGTTCAGAAAAAAAAATATGGTGAATCTTTTTCATGAACATTACTATTTACATATAGTGTGCCTTTAGTATTTATGTCTTGAAACAAACCAGGTATAATTTGAAATGCTACTCTATGATAAACTTTAATAACCAACTCCTCAAAATACTAACTTCTGAAAAGAATAATTAGAGCAAGTATATTCCACCCTTCTGGTAAATAACAAAGATTGCCTCACAAAAACCTATTTCCATAATTCTAACAATTTAACAGATAAAATTTTAAAAGAATACTTTTTGAGGGGCCTCCCTGGTGGCGCAGTGGGTTAAGCAACGCACTATGAAGCAAACTGCAGCCACTGCAGCACGAGTTCGATCCCTATTGCCGGCCAGGGGGGGACCCACATGGTGCAGCGGACCTCTCCTGCTGTGCCCACTGCTCCCCTCAGCAGTGTACTTCAGTTGATCTGCCTGTTCTGTTCCCCGCTCTGTCTGTGGTGAATCCTCTCACCCCCCACACCTCTGGCCTGTACCCCAGTGCTTGTATGCATAAATAAATAAATCTTTTAAAAAAAAAAGAATACTTTTTGAAAAAGTAGTGGAAGGATCTCTAAGCCTATATTCTGTTTGATTCTAGACAGAGTACATTTATTTGTTCTTCACAGTATTGTAGGATAGGGCTGTTTTAAGACTATTTCCCATTCTCAAATTATAGGCATAATAATGTCAAGCCATTGTACCCTATAACATGTTGCATGTTTTTATTGTTAAATTACACAGGAATCCAGCAATTTCATTCCTTCATATTTATCCAAAGAATGCAAACATGAATCTGAAGAGATAGATGCACTCTTATGTTCATTGCAGCACTATTTACAATAAACCTAAATGGTTCATGACAGATGAGTGGATTAAAAGGGTGTGGAATATATACACAATGGAATACTACTCAGCTATAAAAAATGATGAAATCTCATCATTCTCAATGAGATGGACAGGGGATTATGCTAAGTGAAATAAATGAGAAGAAGAAAGACAAGTACTGAATGTTTTCACTCATATGTGGAATATAGAGAAACAAAACAAAGGAACTGACAAAACCAAACCAAACCAAAACAAACCCAAGAAATATGACTGCAGAATTGAGGGTGGGAACAAAGAAGAGGACCCATTGTTCTATGGTAAAGGGGTAAAGGTGGTTTGGAGGTGGGTGTGGTGTGGTGAAGACATCTGAAGTGTGAACCTACTCCCCTAAGTCATATGCAGTCCTGTAAATCAATATTACCTCAATAATGAAAATTAAAATAAATTACATAAAAACTGTTGACGCTTTTCTTGTTTGCTTGTGCTTCTTAATGTATCATCTTGAGCCTCTTCCTGGCCTCACCATTTATTTTTTAGAGAAGCTGTCATCTGGCTAACATTAAAAGGGCACATTAGTTAAGTTTGTGGCCTAATTTTACCAAAGCAAAAACTTGATTAGAAGCAAAATAATGAACTATAAAAGCCATCATTAGAACTTCATTTCTTTAATATAAAATGGGCTTACTGAAATCTCCTTTCTTTTGAATTTGCTCTTTCTCACAGGAGTGCTTTTCCACACCTCCCCTCCTCCTGGCACAGGAAATGTCTCCAGGTGGTGGTGAACTATTTATCAGTTGGTCGGCCTCAGGCTGTTCAGCCCAGGTGGGGAGGTTTTTTGGTTTTTTTTGTTGTTGTTGTTTTTGCAGAACTTGTTCACTTGAGTACTGACTTCTCTCACATAGAAACCACAAGTCTCAATTTCTCCTGTGTTGACGCAAAACGATTCTCCCCAACTTATGACCACTTTTCTACAATCTTGCTATTTCATGATCTTTCTGCTTCATAAACTGTACCATGGCCTTCAACCCACTGAGTTGGCCAAGGCCTGCAGTGCTGCCTGAGGGTGTCGAGATGTGACCTCTGCTCAGGGTCTCCTATATGCTGGCACGTTTTATTTTTTTATTATTTTTTTAAAAAAGATTTATTTATTTATGCATACAAGAATTAGGGTATAGGTGCTGGGGTAGGTGGTGGTGGTGGTGAGAGGATTCACCAGAGACAGTGAGGAACAGAACACGCAGATTGACTGAAACACCGCTGAGAGCAGTGGGCGAGACAGGAGAGGTCTGCTGCATCATGTGGGTCACCTCTCTGGCCAGGGATTTAACAGTGGCTGAGGATGCTTCATAGTGCGGTGCTTAACCCCTTGTGCCACCAAGGAGGCCCCTGCAGGCACATTTTAAATACATGCACAAGCCCTTTAATCTGTAACAAGGGCTTCTCTTGTTCACCATTGGGAACTGTCTAAGAAACATTTTGGTTTCCACATTCTGGGTCAGATTCATCCCAACAAACAGGGCTTTCCACGCTTAGGCCAAAACTCCCCCTAATTCCATGGGAAAATGAGGCACTTGTGCCAAGATTCCTCCCTTAGGAATTGTCCAGAACCACTCTGCAGAAGGCACTGGAAGAGCTTGTATGGTGAGAGAACACCATCGTGGCAAGGTGACAGTGTCAGCTGAGATCTGACCCTGCTACTTCCCGCCCCCAAGGACCCACAGTCCTCCCTGGGCCCCTGGACTGGTCACTCTGCATTTACTCTTGAGCCCCGAGCGGAGCCCCATGGTGATGGCTACTTCAGATCTGGACCTTCCAGGCTCCCTTGAGCTCAGGCTTCTAGTAGTTTCAACCAATGGGGAATCAGAAGGGTATTTGTCGCTCCCAAGACCACACTGACCCCCAGTTGTTCCCCTCACCTGCTGCCCCCGCCCACTGGTGCTCTGGCCACATCCTTCCTGACACCACTTCTGAAAGGAGCTCTTCCTGAGGCAGCTCCTGGTCAGTGTCTGGGTACCCTGTGTCCTCATGTGCTCTTTCAGTCCAGGAGTGAGAGCAGCTTCCTACTGCTGCTACTTTCCTGGGCGTCTCAACAACCCCAACTGATTCATTCCCTCAAATCTACCTATACATCTGCAGCTAGTCCCGTTGTTAAATTGTTTTCAGAACTCCATCTGTGCTGTGGGCCTCCCTTTTGTATGAGGTGTTGACTGACCCAGCATGTATATAGAATCACTGCGTGGCACAGAGCAAATGCTCTATGATGAGCAGTTGCTCTGATAAAGGTTGCCGTGTCTCCCTTTCCTGGGGAAGACACACCATCCAGGGTGCCGAGATACACAGGTGTAGGGTAAAGGTTGATCAAGTCTTTCCACCCTCCCACCACTGATGATGGACACCTGCGGTGCTGCGAGCATTCCAGGGTGGGCATGCGCAAGTGGGCGCACCTGTGTTGGGACACAGGCATAAATGGGCGGCGTCATGAGGACGACAGAACTGCGAGGACCAACAGACAGAACTGTGAGGACCAGCCGACCAACAGGCCCAACAGCAGCAGCAGCAGCAGAGAGAGATAGAGAGAAGCAGCTGAAAGGGTGAGATACGCTGGGGGCTGGGAGGCCTGCCAGCTTCCCAGCCCCCTGGTACCTATGCCTGCCAAGTACCTGGCCACCTCTACTAAATAAAGTATGAAAAGCCACCGAGGGCTCCAAGACTCTCCTTCCCTGACCCGTGTGCCCAGAACCATCCCGAACCCTGCCTCCTGTGCCACACCTTCCTGCCGCTATAACAGGCATCCTGACTCCTGATTCCTGAACAATTTGGGGTCTGGAGCCTTTGCCAACCTCCCCACTCAGGACACCAGAACAAGCACGGATGGTGATGCCAGAGAAAAACTGAATCAAGCATAGCTGTGAAAAGGGCAGGGGCGGTGCGGACAGAGGCCCAGGGCCCCTCGACTGTAAACAGGCTGGAGGATTCAGTTACTCTGGCAGGATCTGAGCTCAGAAATTGAAAATTAGAGGAGACTTTGGTTGGCAGGATATTTACAGGGTATGGCAAAGCACAGGACGATAAAGTGCCCAAGACAAACTTCCTCTACTTCACACCCTGGCCAAGGGCCAGTCTGGCTGTTTTCCAAGTTTTTGAAGCCCAGGTGGACTTACGTGTTTGGGCTAACAGGATCTTATCTAAAAGCGCACCAGCTGGCAATGTTCACACCCACACATTTACACTGGTGAAAGCCGCCTCAGACAGGAACAAAGACAGTTCTTTAATAACAGGACCAAGGGCATAAAAAGCGGGTCAAAAGCTGTATACAGTAGTGGTTGAAATACAGGCTCTGAGGACAGGCTGATGAGACCTGTCGGAATCACGAACACCAGCTGCACTTGCCAAGTCACCAGGCTCTCTGAGGCTCAGATTTGTGGTATTAGAAATGTTATTAACAGATCTACTCTGACCCTGCTGATGAGAACTCCTACTTCACAGGCTGGTTATAGATTGAGATGTGCAACTCTCAGCAACCACTGGCTCTCATATGTTTGGGTCCAATACAATGAATGAAGTATAAGAATTCAAATGATAGATGAAATAGAAAATAGCCTCAAGAATATTTGATTAGGGCCTCCCTGGTGGCGCAGTGGGTTAAGCAACGCACTATGAAGCAAACCGCAGCCACTGCAGCACGAGTTCAATCCCTGCTGCTGGCCAGGGAGGG
>JAGFMF010011760.1:10759145-10771754 GCA_019455555.1 Galemys pyrenaicus
TGCTCTCTGTGGTGAATCCTCTCACCACCCCCACACCTCTGGCCTGTACCCCAGTGCTTGTATGCATAAATAAATAAATCTTTAAAAAAAAAAAAGAATATTTGATTAAAAACCTTGCCGACTGAGGAGAGGATTGACTACAAAGGGGCTTGAAGGCAGCTCGGAAGGCAATAAAAGTTAAATTTTCATTTTGAATGGCAGTTACATGGAAGAATAGAAGTGTCAAAATTTGTTGAACACTCAGCATCTATGCAGAATGTTGTATGAAAATTATACTTCTACTCAGAGGTAAAAAATAGCTATGAGGGCCTCCCTGGTGGCACAGTGGATTAAGCAGTGCACTATGAAGCAAACCGCAGTCACAGCAGCTCGAGTTCAGTTCCTGCCGCCTGCCAGGGAGGGGACCCACATGGCACAGCAGACCTCTCCTGCCTCACCCGCTGCTCCCCTCGGCGTGTGCGTCAGTCCATCTGCCTGTTCTGCTCCCCACTCTGTCTCTGGTGAATCCTCTCACCTCCCTGAACTCTGGCCTGTACCCCAGCTCTTGTAGGCATAAATAAATATTTTTTAAAAATAGCTATGAATTCTGCTGTGGACCTAAGTTTTTAACCCACCCAACCCTCTTACGTGATTCCTGAAAGACATCACTGATAGCATTAAGGCAGGGAAGAGGCGAGGGGAGTGCTATGGTCCCTACTGCTCACGCTAAAAGGTTCCTTGTAGTTAAAGGTGCTGTTTCTGCTCAAAACCCATTCACTAGACATCATAATGGCAATGGGGACACCATGGTCACAAGTGTCCTATCAGACCCGGGAACAGTGACTCCAGGGCATAGCTGACTGATCTTCAAGGGTTTCTCTCTACAACTGATTTGATAAATGGTTAGAGCAGAGTCACACTGAGGAGAAGCAGGGAAGATCCATGGCAACAGATCTGCCAGGTCTGCTACTTTATAGACTTAAAAAAAAAAAAAGAATTTCCTTTTATTTTTATGCATACACAAGCTGGGGTACAAGCCAGAATCGCGAGGATTCACCAGAGGCAGAGTGGGGAGCGGAACAGGCAGATAAACTGAAATCCACTGCTGAGGGGAGCAGTGAGCGAGGCAGGAGAGATCTGCAGTGCCATGTGGGTCCCCTCCCTGGCCGGGGATAGAACTCGCACTGCTGTGCAGCGGGCGCTTCACAGTACGTTGCTCAACCCGCTGCACCACCAGGGAGGCCCTTTATAGACTTATTAAAGCTTACTATGCACATAGTGTTTAGATGTTGGGGAATAAACAACCAAAAAGTCAGAGTTTGTATTCTAGTAAGGAAGAAGAACACATGTAGAAAAGATGTAGAAGAATGATATAATGGCTCACATTAATCAAAGCTATTCATGGATTCAACTAAGACAAAGAGATGAAGTGGTGACGCTCTACATGCAGATGTCACAGCCCAGGCCTGAGTGATGTGAAGAAGTGAGACCGAATCTGGAAGAACAGGCTCAGGCAGACAAGATCCACAGTGTTCCAGGCACGGAGAAGGCCAGTGCCTTCTGCAGAGAGTGGGGGAAGTTGAGGTCTCAGGGTCATAGCACTTGGGGTCAACATGGAAGGCCTGTTAAGTTCTGTGAAGGACTTTTCTAAGTGTGGTGAGAGATGACGGAAGATTCTTTCCTGATCTCCAAACCTGCCTCACGTCTGCACTACAGGGAACCAGAGTTTTGTTGTCTTATATTTTTAAAATACTGTTCTGGCTGATGATTTGAGGATAGACCCTGAGAAGGTGAGATGAGTGGGAAGAGGCAGTGGACATAAAGAAACCTATTTCAAGGCTATGTCAGGGTCCAGGAAATACATAAGAGAGTTTTGGACTATGATCACAGTGTTGAGACCTGCGTGGACCTGGAGTGTATCAATATTCTATTTTAAAATCACAGATAATAGGATTTGCGTGTGGGAGTAAGGTAAAAAAAGGATCAGGTTTGATTTCTGTACAAGTCATAGTTACCTGGAATTTTACAGGTAGGGAAAAAAATAAACCTGAAGGTAGGTGGCTAAAAATAAACCTGAAAGGTGGCTAAATAGAGGCCAAAAACAAAAAATCTTGAATATTTAAAATTTTTAATTAAATGTGAACCTGTCATGGAGTCAACCAAAAAATCCTCAATCTGATCAAGCCATTTAACCTATCAATAAAGATCCAAAGTACAAAGTAGCATCTAATTTAAAAGCTACACATAAAAGAGGTGCCCAGATAACCAGCTGTTGCCTTCTGCATGAAGTTTTCAAAATTCAGTCACTTCAGTCAGCCAGGTCCCCCTGCTGGTCATTAGAAAAATTACCTCTGAGTATCTTGCGTTAACTCAAAAGTGCTAACTTTGTCCTGAGCAAAATATATGGGAATCAACCTAGCTATCGTCTCTGAGAAATAGTCCTTTCTTGTGAAGATCATACTGTGTCTGAAGAAACAGCATTTCACTTTCCTGGGAAACACAGAAACGTTCCTTCATGTCCCGTTCACTAAAACAACTTCTCTTTGTGATCTGACTTCACTTTGCCCACTGGGTGGGGAGGGAAGGACCAGATACTTAAGACTTACTTCTCTAAATAATGTGAGCTTTTGTTAATACAGATTCTTTTTCTCAATAAGAGAACATATGTAAAATTTCCAAATAGGACTAGGCATGTTAAGCAAAAGAATACTGGGCTTTCCTGGTGAGTGTGGATCCACAGTATTCCCTACTTAAAAAGGTTTTCCCCTTCCTGTCTTTCCTCTTTCCCAGGCGCTTCCCCTTCCCAGGCTCCATCTCTGGGAGAACAGTCCTTCTCTGATTTAGTGAAGAAAACACAGAATCTAGACCAGATGGCCACAGGAAACCTGTAACCTTGACTTCTCCAGGTAAGTTGCAACTGAAAGCGAACAGCCTGGGTGCAGAATTCTATTACCAACAACAGAGGAAAGTCAAAGATTATTTCCTGCCAGAGTCACCAAGGAGATGGCCACTAAAATATTAACTATCAAACTGCTTTTACATCCAGGGCTCAAGCAGAGAAAATAAAGAGAAGCCTTGAGGCTAAAAGCAGCCTACACCATGATCAACCTCCTCACCAGAGCCTTCTTTTGTTGACAGTTGATGGTCCGCCTCTGGCTCCATTGTTACCCACAGTCCACAGCTGCTGTTAGGGTTCACTCTTGGTGGGGTGCGTTCTACAAGATTGGACAAATGTATAATGACATGTTTGCAACACTGTGATCTCATACAGAGTATTTTCACTGCCATGAAAATTATTCACATAAGGACTTGGTTTTCAGACTGTGAACACAGAAATACTAAAATTTGATTTTTTTTTCTTACATATGTTTCAACATAGATGTATCCTGAAGATAAGTGATGCAAGTCAGTCACAAAAATATAAAATACTGTATGATTCCATTCTGTTGAGGTTCCTAGAGTAGTTAGAAGCATAGACACAGAAAGTAAAACAGTGATTGTTAGAGGCAGGGGCAGGGGCAAATGGGGAGCTTTTGCTTAATAGATATAGTTTTCAGTTTTGCAAAATGAAAATGCTCATGGGATTGGTTGCATAGCAAAGTGAATATATTTGGCTTAACTTTTTTTTTTTTTTAAAGATTTTATTTATTTATGCATACAAGAGCTGGGGTACAGGCCAGAGGTATGGGGGGCGAGGTGAGAGGATTCACCACAGAGAGCAGGGAGCAGAACAGGCAGATCAAAGGAAGTACACTGCTGAGGGGAGCAGCGGGCACAGCAGGAGAGGTCTGCCACGCCATGTGGGTCCCCGCCCTGGCCGGCAGCAGGGATCGAACTCGTGCTGCAGTGGCTGCGGTCTGCTTCATAGTGTGTTGCTTAACCCACTGTGCCACCAGGGAGGCCCTGGCTTAACTTTTTAATGAAATAGATGGTTTTATTGGATTCGTTAAGATGTGAATTTTGTTATGTGTATTTTACCACAATTAATTGTTTAAATTAAATCAAAATGAATTGCATAAAGTTTAAAAATGTAAATCAGGGCATGCCAACCCGACAAGCCCTCCCAAGTGTGCTTAAAATAAAATTTAAGCTCTTAAATTGATTCAAAACAGTATGATAAAATATGCCTATAGTTCTTACAGTTAAGTATGCTTCTTCCATTGCATAAAGAACTTTTTGATTTTTAAAATTAATTTATTTTCTTACATCGTTTTTCATTTTTGTACAGTATTTGGTTTCTTCCCTCAAGTGTAGGTCCCATAGTTCTCCCACCATCATGGCACCCATGATCCATCACCATAGTCCCTTGTGCTCTTCCTCCTCCACCCCTGTTCTGACCCTCTCCTTCCCCTCAGTTGCTGTATGCCTCTGATCTATGGTCAGATTGCAAGTTTTGTCTTCTTTTTTTTTTTTGACCTTTTGTTCAGTTTCTCTATATTCCACATATGAGTGAAACCATCCAATATTTATCTTTTCCCTTATGCATATAAGAACTGGGGTATAGGCCAGAAGGGTAGGAGGTGAGAGGATTCACCAGAGACAGTGGGGAGCACAACAGGCAGAATAACTGAAAGACACTGCTGAGGGGAGCAGCAGGCGAAACAGGAGAGGTCTGCTGTGCCATGTGGGTCAGCTCCCTAGGCAGGGATCGAACTCATGCTGCAGTGGTTGCAGATAGCCTCATAGTGCTGTGACTTAACCCCTTGTGCTATCATGGAGGTTCCTAAGATTTTTTTTAAACATCAAAAGCATGCACAGAAAAGACATATTAACCACAATGGACTGACAATGAAGCTGACAATTGACTTTTCAACAGTGAAAATGAAGTACAGAATAATATCTTCAACATACTGAGATAAAACATCTGTCAATCTACTAGTCTATACCTTTTACAAACGGGGTGGGGAAGGGGAAATAATTGTAAAAACAGAGAAAAAGAGGGGGCTTCCCTGGTGGCACAATGGGTTAAGCAACACACTATGAAGCAAAGTGAACCACAGCCACTCCAACATGAGTTCGATCCCTGCAGCCAGCTAGGGACGTGACCCACATGTTGCTTGTATGCACAAATAAACACATCTTAAACAAAACAAAACAAAAAAACACAGAGAAAAAGAGCTCACAAAAGAAACTTTAAAATAAGGACTCAGTTGCAAAAGAAATAGTCAAAAAAGACATTGGTAATATATAGGGAAAATAAAGTAACATTGATTATGATAAGTGATTATGCCTCTTATAGTATAATAAAAATGGTGCTGATTGACCTAAAACATCACTTAAGTTACTTATAAACTGGTTAAAATTAAAACTTTGTAAGATCTGAATTTTTGGAAGGTAAAAATAATGAATAAATATAACCTCTGAAAGTATTCAAATCAAAATAGGCTAATTAACAACCATCACAATAAAAGATCAGAACACACTATTTCTAATTTTGTATAGGTTAAACATCAGATTAGAACAGGAGGGAGAAACTCAATGCATTTGAGAGGCAAATGAATTTGAAGCAGAGAAAAGGTAACACAAAGAGTAAGGCTATAACACAACTTATTATTACAATTCAAGTATTTCAATGACCATCATAAATGAAACTATATTTAATTTTCAACATTAAAAAGAGGTAAGTGTCAGATTGGATTTTTTAAAACCCAGCTGTTTAAAGCAGATTCTTCTAGACATAAGAATATAAGAAGGTTGAAAATCTATTAAAAAAAAACAAACAAAAACCTGACAATCAATGACATAAATGATTCAATGTCTGTTTTCCCCAAATTTTCTAGTTTCAGAATTAAGCTAGAGTCCTTCCATAGTCACTATAAATAAGCAGTTACTAGGCAACCATTGCATGCAACATCTAACTATGAGATGCTAAAGTTTTCAAAATGAAAAGCAACCACTAATCTTTATAAGCTCAAAGCTACTTGAATTCTCTAGCCATAAATATTTTAATTGGCATGATTTTAGATCTTACAGATGAACAGTATTGGAAAATTGAGATTTTGAAAGTATGAGATCATCCTGTTCACCAAAAGGAATACAGGATCTAAAGCTTAGGCAAAGTCTGCCTTAATTAAATTCTGTTTGCTTGCACTTGTTGCAAGGAATAGAAAAAAAAAAAAAAATTAAGTCCCTACAGGTTTAAACAGACAGTAGCTCAAAACACTCAGCCACAGATTCTCAAGCTACCCAATACTTCTGCTTTAGAATTTCTCTAGCAGTGAGTGTTATAAGATGGCATTTGAAGTGTTCAGTCTCTTGAGGCCTTTGGACTCAATGACATGCTTCCTGCCCTCTTGAGATTCAAATAAGCAAGGAAAGTTACTTCTGTTAACTCTTCTGTGATGACCACATGGGAGAATGATTCTCTTTAGTAATGTTCCTGACACTCCTCAAAATGAAATTGTAAAATACAACAAACAGCCCAGAGGTACCATAAGGAACATCTAGTCTGACCCTCTGAGATTTAAAGAAATGAAGGGATTTTTCCATTGGGTCTCAGAAAGATAAGGTAAGTCCCTGCTTAATGTTGTAGGTTCTTAGAAACTTTGACTTTAAGCAAAATGGTAACAAAACCTGTTTTACTACAGGCTGATTGATATAAATAAGAATTAGGTTCCTATGGTGCATCACTAAAACTTCCAAAAGACCCAAGGTACTTCAAACATTAAATAATCCTTTGCATTCATTCATTCATAAGGGCTTCCCCAAGTTTTCTTCTACAAATTTTACACCTTTGAATTTTAGGTATAAACTTGATTTTTCGAAATTAAGTGTGGATCACAAGACCAAGGACTCTCTTGGGGAGAAAAAAAGGGCAGGGAGCACTGGGCAGTGGTTATTAAGCTACATGGTATTTTTAAATTTTACTTGCCATTTATAAGTGAAACCAATAATCACTTTAATATTTCCTGATTTTCTAACATACACATTTATGTTACCTACACATAACATACATGATAGTCTATGTGATTCTATAACATACACAACCAAGATTCGTGGGGAGGAAAGACAAGAAGTGACAGGCTCACTTGACTTTTTTCTAATGCATTCCCTTTGGATTTCTCTGTCCTTTTCTTTTTTTGATTCCTTTTGTTTCTGTGTCTTGAAGAGAACTAATTTGCTCTTCCATTTCGTCCATTCTGTTTCCCCTGCTTTTCCTGTCTTCCTGTATGTCTTCCATTGTTTTCTTTAATGCCTTACTTTCCTTCTTCAGAGAACTAATTTGCGCTCTCATTTCGTCCATTCTGTTTTCCCTGCTTTTCCTATCTTCCTGTATGACTTCCATCTTTTTCTTTAAAGTCTCATTTTCCTTCTTCAGATCATTAGTTATTTTTAACAAATCATTCATTTTTTCCATCATGATGGTTGTACATTCTCTTTCAGATAGGCTCAACACTTTTTCCACGTCGATGTTGTTGAGTTCTTGTATTTGGTTTTCTTTTTGTGGTGTAGATTTCCCCTGTGGGCTTGCTTGGTTAGTTGTAGTTTTTCTTCTCCCTGATGTCCGTTTTCTAATTTGTTGTATTTGTGGGGACACTGTGCTGCTTGTATTGGCAGGCATCGCTTTGGGTGTTCCTTTTGGAGTATCAGGAACTGGTGGTCAACAAACAGACAAAAACACACAAACACTGTTACAGGGCAAACCTAATATAAAATGGGTTTGCCTGACGGGGTCCTCACCAGAGCACTCGAATGGCACTTATGATGCCCCAACTACAGGCACACACAACAAAGGTTAATAAAGGGCTTTATTTACCAGGGAAGGGAAATAGCGTAGTGAATAATACAAGGGGAAGAGAGGGATACAGATCCGTAAATGTCCTACCGGTTCCTCGGAGCTGGACCCCAACGGAGCTGAGAGCTGGCTTCCAAGGAAAAGAGAGACCCCCAAGGCCCACGTGTCTGCTTTTTATACTCAGCCTGGCTGCTCAGCTCCACCCTCAGGTCCCAGTGATCCGTTCTTCGACAATGGCCTTATGGGATTTGTAGTTCTTGGATCTTATAGGTCTGGAATGGGGGTCGAAGTCCATAACCCATTTCTGTAATCCATTCAGAAGGGTCTTTCCCCCTAACAACACCACAAGACAGACAAACACAGGACCAAAATAGGCAAACGACAGAGAGAAAAAAGAAGAGAGGAGGGAGAGGAAAAAACAAGGAAAAAAAAAAAAAAACAACCCTCCAAAAATTCCCAGTACAACAATAACATTAAGGGGGATGGGGGGGGGGGCAAGCTGTGGTGTTGACTGCACTGCAGACACAGGTATGGGAGTTTTTCCGGGTCCTTTGTTGTAGCTGGTTGGGTAATGGAGCTCCTTAGGACTCCTTTCACCTGAGGACTTGGGATACCATGAGGCTGTCGGTATGGACTGGCTTTATGAGGTTCTCTTTAATGCCTTTCCAAAGGGGGAAAGGAGTAAACAAAAGGAATAAGGGGGGGGAAAGGAGGAGGGAAGGAGGAGGGAAAGGGTAAGAAAATGGAAGAGGGGGGAGAAAAGAGAAGAGAAAGGAAAAAAGAAAAGAAATTTAAAAAAAAAAGGTGAGGTTTGGGGAGGAACTCAGGAGTCCCAGCCACTCTGGGGAGGGGGAGCCCCGGGTGGCTGGCGCCCCCGCTGCGCGGGTCCTAACCTAAGTTGCCAGACCTCTTCTGGATGTCTCAGGTTTCAGGATGGTTCCTCTGGATTTTCTTGGTATGAGGAGTTTCACCTCAGTGTCCGATTACCAGCTCTCCCACCCAACCCGGGTTGGGGGCGTGGTCACCTGGGGTGTCCGGAGCTGCCCTTTGTATATGGCTGCAGCACAGGGTCTTAGCTCCCCCTTCAGGAGTAAGGGCGGCGCGTGCCGCAGTGGTGCTCCGCACTGGGCAGCCCCAAAAGTCCTCCCTTGGGCGGCTGCTGTCTCCAGCCTTCCCAAGCCCTGGGTCACCAGTTGATGTGGACGGAATGGGGGTCCCGCAACGTGGCTCCCCAGGGGTGTGGTGGATATATAGGCTCCCGGGACTCTGCCAAGCCCAGCCTCGGTCTGTCAGCTCC
The DNA here is from genome assembly GCA_019455555.1 of Galemys pyrenaicus. Classification (NCBI taxonomy): domain Eukaryota; kingdom Metazoa; phylum Chordata; class Mammalia; order Eulipotyphla; family Talpidae; genus Galemys; species Galemys pyrenaicus. The sequence continues at coordinate 10,768,157 of JAGFMF010011760.1, forward strand.
CCGTTAGCCCTGTTTGCCCCTTGGCGATGTCTGTCCAACGCAACGCGGAGCGGGCAGCTGTTTCCCGCCACCAAGCTGCTGCGCCCACCTGCGGCTCCGCTGCCCTCGGCTTCAGCTTTCCCAGCCGGCTTGAGGTTTCCCGGGCTCAGGCTTCCCAGAGCTGCAGCCGGTCAGCTCTGGAGTGAGTGGAGACCTCTGGGTCTCAGCCAACTGCGGCTGGCTTTCCGCAGCCCCCAGTCCACAGGAGTCACCAGTTCGGTCCCCGTCTCTCCCTCTGTCTTCCTCTGTTTCCAACGGTTCCAAGTCCCTTAGTCAAACGCGTCTCTCCGCTCCTTCCCTAAAATCCCCGACAACTCACCAAGCCTGGAGCACTTCCTCGGATGCCTGTGTCTGCGCAGCTCTCCACAGATTCAGGTCTAGGAGTTTTGCTCCCTAGTTAAATATATATATATTCGTATATATATTCGTTTTGATCCCTAGTTCCTGGTGTGTTGGATTTGTAAGTGGGGGAAGGGGGGAGGGGATGGGGCAGCAGGGCTATGCCGCTTTTCTCTGTCTTTGCTCCTCTTCAGTGCGTTTCTCCTTTCTGGGTAGGTTGCCAATAATGTCCAATTTATCCTCCGTGTTCCAGTTCCTGCAGGGGCCTGCTGTATTTTCTCCCTTTTGCGTATGTCTTCTGGGAGCTTTCTAACCTAGGGTTTTGGCTCTTCTCCGACATCTTTTTTCAGGAAAATCTGCATTCCCATTTAAAGGACTGAGACAGAAGAATTTAAATGATGGGGAAACATTTAAAACAACATACATTGCTTAAGAAACCTAAGGCAAGGGCCTCCCTGGTGGCGCAGTGGGTTAAGCAACGTATTATGAAGCAAACCACAGCCGCTGCAGCACGAGTTCAATCCCTGCTGCCGGCCAGGGAGGGGACCCACATGGCGTGGCAGACCTCTCCTGCTGTGCCTGCTGCTCCCCTCAGCAGTGTACTTCMRTTGATCTGCCTGTTCTGCTCCCTGCTCTCTGTGGTGAATCCTCTCACCACCCCCACACCTCTGGCCTGTACCCCAGTGCTTGTATGCATAAATAAATAAAATCTTAAAAAAAAAAAAAGTTACATTTAAAAAAAAAAAAGAAACCTAAGGCAGCCAGGGGTCCTTGATATGAGATAAGCCTCACCCTCCATTGGAGACACATCTGACCCACCCGCAGACTGAAACTCATTCACAGAAATAGCCTCATACCTACATGCTGAGACACTGGTTGAAACGCTATCTTTACCCAAAGAGAATAAATATATACTGAGGCACCCTATCAAAGAGCATACTTTGTCCCTCGGGGAAACTGCTATAGAGAAAAGTTGTCCACCACTGGTGTGAGAAGTGCCTTGGGATTTGTCTACTGCAGATTCGCGGATTGGTCCTAAAGAAAGCTTGGGGTTTGCATGATGTATCTAGTGTCATAACAAGATAATGAATACAATATACTTCATAACTATTCAATCTCTTATAAAATATTAGCAGATTTCACAATAACATTTACCATTTTGTGAGTACTTAGTCCATGCCAATGCTTGGGCTAAGCTAAGCCATTCACATTATCCAGTCATTTAGAAGGGATTTTTTTAAAGGTTTACTACATGCAGTGGGGAAACAACACCGAACAAGACGAACAAATATTTCCACCCTCAATAATGAACTTACTTCCTTACTTTGGTAGACAAGTAAGTAACTAAAATGCATAACATTTAATTATAATAAATGCTAGAGAGAAAATAATAGAGAAGGGTGACATGAAGTGTTGTGGTGTGGAGCTGTGGTTTGGATAGACAGAAGATGAGACTCATTTTAGGAATGGTCATCAGTAGAGAGGTTTGCAGGTCAAATTAAAAACTTAGAACATTATCTTCCAGCACCAAGCTAGCAGGGAACAATGAGAAATAGTAATAAGGGGCCCTTCCTGGTGGCGCAGTGGGTTAAGCAACACACTATGAGGCAAACCGCAGTCACTGCAGCACGAGTTCGATCCCTGCCGCTGGCCAGGGCGGGGACCCACATGGTGCAGCAGACCTCTCCTGCTGTGCCCGCTGCTCCCCTCAGCAGTGTACTTCTGTTGATCTGCCTGTTCTGTTCCCGCTCTCTGTGGTGAATCCTCTCACCCCCCCCCCCACACCTCTGGCCTGTACCCCAGTGCTTGTATGAATAAATAAATAAATCTTTAAAAAAAAAAAAGAAATAGTAATAAGTACATGAACCTAGAAATCCCAGCAAGTGATAGGATGAAATTGAATATATGGGATGCTAAGGTACAAGAGGAGGCAAAAGTTGAGGTACAGTACAGTGAAGAAGCATAGTCACTAAAAGAAGCCATGAAGGCAGAAACTACTTCAAAATGTATACCTGGTCTCCCTGTTTTACTCACTTTATAGGCAGTACACAGCAGTGATTTCAAGAGAGCAGAAATTTTTTAAATTCTCCATTCCTTGATGAGAATGATAGATGAACACAAAAGGATTCTAAGCCTTAACTGTTGCTCTGAGGATAGACGCAATCTGTCTCCTAAGACACTGTGCTTTTGTGTTTAAGCTGTTTCAGCAAAGTGATTTCCCAAGAGGAACTCACTTGGAGAAAGAAGAGCTCTGGGGATTTGTCTAAGTTCTATCAGAAGATAAATGGGTCAGTGGCCATTTTTAGTTATAGTTCAGTTCAAATCACATTTTAAAAAAGGCAACAGAATTTACTCATTGTGTTACTCTTTAGATTAAAACATTGGTGTCTTTTAAAAAATAAAAGGTGGCTGTATATAAAAAGGGAAAAATACTCCAGACAGGTGTCACTGGCACCCAAGGATCCCTGAATTGGATCAGAAGAGTTTCAGAGACACCCATTCTGTGGGTGCTGACATCTGTCTCCAGGAACCTCCTGGCTGTGACCACCTACCTTCATGTGAAGAGGCCGGGATCTCCATGGCCTGCCATGATATAGCTTTGGCTACATCATGGGGAAATTATTCTCTTATCTGATTCCTCGATATATCTTCCAAAATAAAATAAGTCAGCCTCAGGTAAGCACCTAAGTATCTCTGACCTATCTGTTCAGCATTGTGCTCTAACAGAGGTTACAGAAAAAAAAGACTCATATTTTTCCAAATTGCTCCATCTACTAATTTATGTGTAGGTAATACAGCACAAACCAAAGCCCATAATCAACAATCCACTATAAAGAACCCAGGCTGGAGAAAAAAAAAAAACAAACATTTCAGTATTTGAATTTAATAGAATACAGGTTTTTTTTTTTTCCAGACATAATCCTTAACTATCAGTCATAGTAAGTGATTGCTAAGATTCAGTAATAAAATTTAAGTGAAATATTGAGCCATGTATTTTAATGAGTTTAATGATTTTATAAGACTGAGATGAAAGAATGTATTTTAAGGTTTAAGAAAAAAACTAGGGCCTCCCTGGTGGCGCAGTGGATTAAGCAACGCACTATGAAGCAAACAGCAGCGTGAGTTCGATTCCTGCTGCCGGCCAGGCTGGGGACCCACATGGTGCGGCAGACCTCTCCTGCTGTGCCCGCTGCTCCCCTCAGCAGTGTACTTCTGTTGA
>JAGFMF010011760.1:10774692-10810921 GCA_019455555.1 Galemys pyrenaicus
AAATAAGGATCAAGGAAAGGAATAAGAACAATAATAATAACAATAAAGACACAAAAACCAAAAATGAAAAGACAAGGACAAATTGGGGATACTTGGTGGAGAGGGGGGAGGGGGGAGGGGGAGGGTTAAGGACAGATGGGAGCACGGGGGACTGAGGTGATGGTGCACTGGTGATTTGGTGATGAAGAATACATGGGGATTACAATTGATGTCAAATATATATAAATTAAAGGGAACAAAGAATTTAAAAAAATAAATTCAAGAGAAGAAAAAAAAAAAAAAAGACAGACCAAAGGGAACATGGGGGAGTGGTGGAGGGAGGGGAGGGCAAAAATGGGGATGAGGGCAAAAGGAGCACAAGGGACTGAGGTGATGGCACATGGGTGAAATGGTGGTGGGAACGCCCTGGGGACTACAAATGTTGTTGAATACAAATAAAATTAAATAAATCTAATGAGAAAAAAAAAAAAATAAAACAGCTGTAACCTTTTCCACTGAAATCCCTGCCTTCCCATTTGAAGTCAGAACACCTAGATTTGGGTCAGGCATTTATTCTGTGCCTTTGGGCTCTTGGCCACATCAAATCTGTTTTTGCATCTATAAACTAGGGATGATAATAACTGCTTCTAGTTATTGCCTCCCCCCACCTAGTTTCTGGAGATAGCAGTAAGAAAGGGTGTATGTGAGAATGCTACGTCTGCTGTGAAGGACATATATAAACAAAGGATTGTTTTAAAAAGCATTAACCCACACTGTGCAATCTTTGGGGTTTCTGCCTGAGTACTCACTGGATACCTGAGCATTGTCAATTCCCAACTTATCACTGGATACCTAATGCAGAGGTATTAAATAAATCCCCAGTTTATTTGCTGCCTCCAAAACAAATCATTCCTATTACTGATTTCACTTTATCTCAAATACTCCAAGATGTGTGACAATACAAGGCAGCAGCATATGGCAGTATCATGGAACTCCTAAAAGGACAGGTCTTAACAGACTTGAAACATCCTTTTGCTTTTCCTGAGGTCATTCCTTCTGTGGTATTTTTTTTTAAAAAAGATTTATATATTTATGCATACAAGCACTGGGGTACAGGCCAGAGGTACAGGGAGGTGAGAGAATCCACCAGATAGAGCAGGGGGCAGAACAGGCAGATGGACTGAAACAACACTGTTCAGGGGAGCAGCAGGCCAGGCAGGAGAGGTCTGCCTGCACCATGTGAGTCACCTCCCCAACCAGCAGCAGGGATTGAACTCGTGCTGCAGTGGCTGCAGTTTGCTTCACAGTGTGTTGCTTAACCCACTGTGCCACCAGGGAGGGCCCCCTTCTGTGGTATTAACAGCTACTTCTTTCAGGGATTTTCACTTCCTTCAGAGAAGACCTTCCATAGTATCAAAATTGTTAGAAAAAAACAAGACTTTACAGAGAGGGAAGTAAAGGGACACACCCTAATCCACAGAACAAAAACAGAGCAGCGCCCTGTTTAATCTGACTGCTCAGAATCAATCAAGCTGGGTCATTACCAGTCTCCATGCCTTACCCAGGTATTCTTATTTTCATGGGTCCTCAGTCTCTGAGGAAGAAATACAGGATCTAGTCACATAGCAGAAGGATTATCTTCAATGATTAGTACTTCCCAGCAAACTGGGTGGCTCTGTTCCACTCCTGGGATGCTGTGCAGTCAGGCAACAGTCTCTCCACACCTTCAGCTCCAGCAAGGGAGACCTTAGCAGCCCCCGTCACCCCTGGGGTTCAGGTGACTGTTCCTATCAAGCCATCTGAAGCAGAAGCACTATCGTAAACATAATCTCATGCCAGACTCCTCAAGTTTCTCCAGATTCATGCAGTCCCCTTTCCCACAGCCACTGTTTCACCTCTTTGCATGAACATAAATATTAAATGTGAATGATGCAGTACATCTAACTCAACTCAGCTACCTCTTAGAGGAAGGCTATTGTGTAATGTGACTGTGAAAATAATCTCACTCTAAGGAAATCTCATCATTTACACAGTTAATGCAATTTGTCTGAATCATCCCTCTTTGAGCTGCCCAAATGCATTTGGGTGACCTGAATGGTACTCAGGTACTGCACAATTAGCCTCTAGGGAGTACTTAAGAACTAGCAAACCTTTGCCAGGCAACACAATAGTAACATGGATTCCAGTGAATGGTGACAAGTCACCCACAACCCCACCCCAAACTTACTGACAAGATAGGAACTATTTCTGACTTAAACAGTATGCAAGGTAAGAATGTAGTAGCTGCCTCATTTCCTATGTTCAATAGTTTTAAGTGAATCTTTACACACACACACACACACACAACATTAGTTGGTTAAAATATCAAGCTTAAAAGTTATCAGTGATGGGCCCTCCCTGGTGGCGCAGTGGGTTAAGCAACGCACTATGAAGCAAACCACAGCCACTGCAGCACGAGTTCGATCCCTGCCGCCGGCTGGGGAGGTGACCCACATGGCACAGGCAGACCTCTCCTGCCTGGCCCGCTGCTCCCCTCAGCAGTGTGTTTCTGTCCATCTGCCTGTTCTGCCCCCTGCTCTGTCTGGTGGATTCTCTCACCTCCCCACCCCTCTGGGCTGTACCCCAGCTCTTGTATGTATAAATAAATAAATCTTTAAAAAAAAAAGTTATCAGTGCATGAATTATGAGCACTGATTTTCTTTTCTATATATTTTCAGTATTTCCAATACTTTTATAAAGAGCATAGTGATTTTTAGGAGGAAGAAAAATGAAAGCTATATTATGCCTTATGTAGGAAGTCAACAGCAATGTGTATATATGCACATATACATACATACACACACAGCTTCAACCCACATTCTATACACATTCAATAAAATATTCCTATTTGCCAAAGATTCACAGAACAGATCTGGAAGGAACTTCAAGTTATTGCATAGACCATGCTCTACATAGTCATTCTTCCTAAATTTTCTCAGAAACACATGAATCATCTATACTTACTAACAAACTTACTCAGTCTCTATTGTTAAAGTTAAGACCATGTTCTTTCGGTCAGCTTATTTCATCTCATATTATATTTGCAAACAGAGACAATATTGGGATTAACAACTCAATGTTCATAGACAGGGCATCAAAATCTATTTTTTGACTGGATTGTTTACTTTGTTTTTGTTTAGTCTGGTTATTTCTTTGTGGATCTGTGTGATAAGTCCCTTGTCAGTAATGTTGTGTGTAAAGATTTTTTTCCCAGTCGGTGGGTTGTCGCTTTGTTTTGGTTAGTGTGTTTTTTGCTGTACAGAAGGGATTTTGCTCAGCAAAATAAGTCAAGAAGCAAAAGAAAAATACCAGGTGGTTTCCTCCTAGGAGGAATATAAGGGAACCAAATAAGGATCAAGGAAAAGAATAATAACAACAACAATAATTATAATAATAACACAACAAAAACAAAGACAAGAACAAATTGGGGACACTTGGTAGGGAAGGGGGAGGGAGAGAGTTGAGGGCAGATATGAGCACAAGGGACTGAGGCGATGGTGCACTGGTGAAATGGGAATGGTGATGGGAAATACATGGGGATTACAATTGATGTCAAATATATATAAATAAAGGGAAAAAATCTAATTCTATGATACACTATTTGTGTGCCTTGGTAGCTACTTAATTTTATTTTATTTCATTTTTTTTTTTTTGATTTTGCTCTTTTCCTCCCAGATTTGTCTGACTCTTTCAGTCCCCTTTTTTTTTTTTTTAAAGATTTATTTATTTATACATACAAGAGCTGGGGCACAGGCCAGAGTCGCGGGAGGTGAGAGGATTCACCAGACAGAGTGGGGAGCAGAACAGGCAGATCAACGGAAGCAAGCACACTGCCGAGGGCAGCAGTGGGGCGAGGCAGGAGAGGCCTGCCTGCGCCATGTGGGTCCCCTCCCCGGCCGGCAGCAGGGATCGAACTCGTGCTGCAGTGGCTGCGGTCTGCTTCATAGTGCGTTGCTTAACCTACTGCGCCACCAGGGAGGCCCGTTAATTTTATTATTTCACTTTCATAATTTATAAACTGAGGTTAATTATCTCAGTGTATTTTTTGTAAAGATAAAGTAAAATATTCAAGTAGCACAGTGCCTGGCATATGGTGCGTGTTCTTGAAATGCCAGCTGTTCTCATCTCTCTTCATCATCTCTTCTTTGAAGTACATACCAGATATCAGATTGATTCTCTTAGCACTTATTTCATATAGAAGCCACTTGAATGGTAACATCCAAGGAAACTGTTGAAGATGATTTTTAATTCTGGAGGAATTCCCATGTTTGAATTAAACATCTAAATAAAACAGTTGCTCACCATTTCAGTGGATTCACTGTAATGTTTCCAGAAACTATATTTAGACAAGTTATAACCAGTCTGTCCCTCCTTTAACATGAATTGCTTCAAGTAACAAAGATTCCCACACTGTTTCCCATTCTGAATCTCAGAAGACTGAGGTCATGCCACACCCAGGTAATTGATTCTACCAACAAGGAAACTTGAGCCTGTTTGAAATTGGGTAGAAAGGAATCTCCCTGGTGGTAGTATGTAAGTTGCTAATCAGTCCTATCAACTGTGCAGTCTCACTTTAAAATGGACTTTCTGTTCATCAATGACATCATCTGTCATCTCTTCATTCATTGTGAGTTCCCCCCACCCCTATAGTATGACATACCTCTTCTTTCTCACCTTGTGCTCCCCACAACATCTAGTCTCCTGCTATTGTTCTGTTGCAGCAAGTCTCCATTCATGAGATAACCACTCACCTAGTCTTCCCAGACAGCCCCACACTGTACCTATGTAGAGAATGAATTGTTTTCTAGTCTCTTTGAGATTTTAATGTGTTCACTGAAAGTAGAGCACAAGTTCATTACTAACTTTGTTCAGTTACACAAGTTATATGTTCTAAGCTTTAAAATGTTTCCCCGTTGAGCTTTCAATCACACACACACAGAGTTTAGGAATTTGGGCCATTGCCAAAACATTGCTTTTCTGAAGCCCCTCACCCAGACTTAGTTACCTGAAACTAGTAATGAGCTCATGTCAATGTTTTCTTCCACACTGTAATTTAAGGCTGGAAGGATTAAAAAACTTGGGAACTAAACAAACTCCATGAATAAGTAGATGCAGCATCAAGGGTAGAATGCAATATCCACCAGGAAGGATAAGAAAAGAGATAAAGAAGGGTAGAAGAGAGGAGAGGTAAGAGGGGAAGAGAAGAGGGGTGAAGAGGAAGGACAGACAGGGCATGAGGTGGATAAAACTGATTCTTGATTACATGGAGGAAATATCCTCAAATCTAAGGCTGAAAATAGAGATGAAAGGAGTCAGCTCCTTTGACTCCTCTCTGGAGTGATGTATGTGGCACCCATATGCAAGAGGTACCACAAAAGCAAACATATACCTACTGAGTATCAATAATGCAGTCCCATTTTCCTATACAAATCAGGAAAAAGGAATACAGAAGAAACAACTCAACCATCAAGACAACCTTAAACAAATCCAAAAACACTAATTTGAAGACAAAACTGTACCCCCATGTTTATAGCATTATTCACAATAGCCAAGAGTTAGAAACAAACTAAGTGCCTTTCAACAAAAGAGTAGGCAAAAGGAGATGTGGTATATGTGCACGGTGGAAAAGTACTCAGCTATATAAAAAAAGAAATGTTGCCATTGGCAATGGCATGGATAGACCTAGAGGGTATCTATTATGAAAGAGAGAAGGACAAACATGGTCTGATTTCACTCAACTGTGGTACATAAAGAAACCAAACACAAGTGAACTACATAAAACAAAAACAAACTTCCAGACTCTAAGACAAACGAGTAGTCACCAGAAAGGAAAGGAGCAGGGCAAAAAGGGGTCGACTATATGATGAAGGAAAGAATTGAACTTTTAATGATGAATATAATATACTGCATACAGAGGTTGATTTATGATGATGCACAATGCAAAGTAGCTTTGATAAAAATTTTAAAAATGAAGCACATGGTAACACTCACTAGAATGTTTTTCAAAATACAACCTAAATATTTATTTATTTTTTATTATTTTTTTTAAAGATTTATTTATTTATGCATACAAGCACTGGGGTACAGACCAGAGGTGTGGGGGGTGAGAGGATTCACCACAGACAGAGCAGGGAGCAGAACAGGCAGATCAACAGAAGTACACTGCTGAGGGGAGCAGCAGGCACAGCAGGAGAGGTCTGCCGCACCATGTGGGTCCCCTCCCTGGCCAGCAGCAGGGATCGAACTTGTGCTGCAGTGGCTGCCAGCAGTTGCTTCACAGTGCGTTGCTTAACCCTCTGCGCCACCAGGGAGGCCCACAACCTAAATATTTAAATAAAAAGCTTCATTTATTAAAATTTGTTTCTTGTTTGTTCCTTCTAGCTCACTTCAACACACAGCTAACAGTTGTTAATCCAATGTAAGTGATAACAGCCACGACTGGGCACAGACCAAATTCCCTAATTCCCCCGGACACACTTCATGATCAGAGAGATGGCAACTCAATTCACTTGATGCTGGCAATAAAATCAGTAAATGAATATCCTTCCAACTCAGAAATCTGGCTGCAATTGGATATGACTTGTCAGTACCATATGGCTAGCCCCTAGAACTGGATTTTCGATATTCCCATCAGGATTCACTCTTTGTGTGGCTAGTTCTGGGGGCCTGGCTGCTGAGATGCTTTTCACCACTGAACTGAAACTTTCCAGAAGCATCTCTGCCATGCTTACACTCTGTGCACAAAAAAGTTTCTGTTCACTTGTGAAGCAGAGAGGACTGGTTTGTTCTTTAATAAGCTCCGTGACTAGCTAAATGCCAGTAGCGCTGAACAAACTGTATCAAGTAGTAGCCTGACACCAGGCTCACGCACATCCTGGTGTGAGAAAAGCCTTGTTTCTAGCAAACAGCAGTGCTCTGACATTTTTCTAATGTCCACGTAAAGTTTGCATAGTCTATTTTACCAGAATACAAAACTGTACAGTTGAGAATGACACACAGTACAATCTAACTTATTCTGAAGTCAGACAATGGGTCATTAATTGAAAACAGAATTGTAGCTTCATCCAAAGAAAGCAGCCCCTGGATCAGAGATCTTTCATTTTGTTATAATATAGTTGGTGATGACTTGGCAGCAAAAAGTGCAGCTTACCATTTCTGTAGGAACTGTATGACACTTCTGGTTTCTCACTCCCTGGTGTTTCAAGGAAGAACTTTAAGTAATACAGCCCAAGAAATGCACCCCCCCAAAATCACCTATCCTGAAGTGTGAAGTTCCATCTCAATTATGCAAAGGGAGATCCCTGTCTTCTCAAACTCAAGCTTACAGAGAAAAAGTAATGCCTACCACAGAAACAGAGCATCAGTTCTTCCAAATGCAAAAACACTTCATTATGAAATGAATCTCCTTAGCCAGAGGAAAAGTAATACTATCAGGACTCTAAATACATCAACAACAACTACATGAAAAACGGGCTAACTTCTAGAAATTAAGTAAAATAAACAACTATTGAATCAAATTGTCAAAAGATAAGCAATACATGATACAGCCTCCCTGTAAACTGTAGTAATACTCTACCAATTAATTCTAATTAATTATAATAACTTATTTCCCCTTGGAGGCCCACATGGTAAATTATAAATTCAGACCACCCTATTAACAAGTCAAAAAAGGATTTATGAAAATCGTTGCACCATAGGCAACAGCAACTCCCAATGCTGTCAACTGACAACCCTAGACACTTATAAAGCCTTTTGCATAAAAGGATGGGATAACATAACAATATATACTATCTTCTGCTACAGTATATGAGCAAAGAATTGTCGAGTTGTTACTTCTCCATTTTATTTTTACCTTTTGATTAAAAGCTCATCACACTGACCTGTGAAAAGTCTGCAAAGAGTAACAGCAAACCCTCCCTCGAAGCTATTCTCAAGCTCCCCTAGCGAGCCAGGCTGTCTTCGCCAACGCATCTGAAAAAGCCGCACGCGCTTCCTCTCCTAATTTCCTCCAAGGTGCATTCGATTCATTGAGATTTGGTTTCTACCCCGCCAGCCCATGGAAATTGGTTTTTGAAAAAATTACCAGCCTCGTTGGCATCTCCAGTTGGCCTTGTCTCCAGTCTTCTGGACATTTCTGCAGCTCCGTTGGGACCCTTCTTGCTTTCTAGAAACTTTTGAGGGTCTGTGAAACAGCCAAGACCCCTCAGTGGCTGCTGTACCCAGCCTCAGCGCGAACTGCCTCCCGGCACCGAGGGCTCCCTCCCGCCCTGCCCTTCAGGGCTGACACCTCAGTTTGTGTAGCAGGAGACGCTAGGCTGACTCGGTGGCAGCACTGGGACTTCGCTCTTCTCACAGCCTTTACAGCAGCGGCCTGGTCTGCCCTTTCCAACTCCCCGCGGCTCTGCCCCTATGGGGCCAGGCCCGCGACCTTCCTTCCGCAGGGCTCACGCCCGCCCGCATGCGCACTGCTGTGGCGGCAGGGCCCGAGCGAAGACTGGCAGTTGACTTTGAGTGAAGTTGGTGGCATCAGGACCCACCAGAAGGCATAGCTGGTGGAACTGCTTGGATCTGGTTAGTGAAGGCTGCTGAGTGAAGCAGCCAGTAAGGTGAGCACAGCTCGCTGGCCCTCATTCTAAGCAACAAGACACTGAGTCAGTCAGGTTGTTGACGGCCACCATTGCTGAACTGCCACCTTTAGCCCCACCAGATTCTCTTCACGTTTAGGACTTGGACGCCTTCATTTACCCTCTGCAGATGAATCTCCCATTTGGAAGTTAAGGTTAGGGCCACCTAAGAGGGTTCCTACAGTGAGGTTAAAGATTCAGTCCTTTATTGACTTGTGTATCACTTTTATTAATTTCCTGGCATCCCAGGGTTAAATCCGGCTTCATAAAGAATGATCCTTTTTAATGTGCTATTATTGCATTGGGTTATATTTTCTGAGCATTTTTGCATCTGTATTTGTCAAATATAGTTTTCTTATTGATTTGGTATCTGGGCTGACTTCATAGAATGTGTAAAAATTTCCTTCAATTTTTTGGAGAGGTTTGAGGGTTAGCATTCTTTAACGCTGGGAAGATTCACCAGTGAAGCCCTTGGTTTCTGTTGGGAGGTTTTTGACTAATGATTCAATCTCCTTACTCATTATTGGTTTGCTCAAATTTTCTAATCCTTCATGATTCAGTCCCTGGAGGTTGTTTCTAGAACTTTTTTTTTTTTTAAGATTTATTTATTTATGCAAACAAGCACTGGGGTACAGGCCAGAGGTACGGGGTGAGAGAATCTACCAGACAGAGCAGGGGACAGAACAGGCAGATGGACTGAAACACACTGCTGAGGGAGCAGCGGGGCAGGCAGGAGAGGTCTGCCTGCACCATGTGGGTCACCTCCCCAGCTGGCAGCAGGGATCAAACTCGTGCTGCAGTGGCTGTGGTTTGCTTCATAGTGCATTGCTTAACCCACTGCACCACCAGGGAGGGCCCAGGTTCTAGAACTTGCCTGTTTCTTCCAGGTTGTCCATTTGTTGGCATAAAATTCTTTGGATTAGTGTCTTCATTCACTGCATTTCTGTTATCAGCTGTACCACCGCTTTCATTAATAATTTTGAGTCTTCACTTTTAGTCAAACTAGATTTATTTTATCCTTTTGAAAGTTTTAGGTTAGTTTTGTTAATCTTTTTTACTGATTTTTCTGGCCCCTATTTCAGCTTGGATCTTTGTTGTTTCCTTTTGCTAACTTTGGGCTAATGTGAACTTTTAACAAGTTTGGCTTTTTCCTATTTATGTGAAGTTAGAGATATTTTTCCTTACTGTTTTTATCAACACAAACTTTGCTCTTTTGTAACATACCTTAAGTTTAAGGTACATTTTGCTCCTATTTTCATTTGTTTCAAGATTTTTAAAATTTGTTTATTCTTTGACACACTAGTTGTTCAGGAAAGTGTTGATTTGCACATATTTGTGAGGATTCCAGTTTTGTTACTGATTTCTAGTTTCAAACTACTATGGCCAGCAAAGATAACATGATTCCAATCTTCTGAAATTTGCCAAGAACTTATGTATCTTGCTACTGTTGGAATATTCTCAGTGTTAGGTCCATTTGGTGTATAGTATGCTTCCCACCCAACATCTTGATTTTCAACAATTTCCATTGTTGAAATAAATGTCTTACTGCCTTTTTTTCCCTTCTATCAGCTAGTATTTGCTTAGTATGTTTAGCTGGTCCAATTTTGGGTGCATATATTTATAACTACTCTTTTGGCTGGTGGACCCCTTTATCATTGTTTAATTACATCTCATTATTGTTTGTGGCTCAAAGTCTATTTTTCAAGTATAGCCACGCTGTTCTCTCATTTGGTAGTTTTGCTCTCAAACACATCTAATACATCATCATACCCTCAGCCTTGTTTCTGCCAAGGCTTTGGGGTGGCTCACTGGAAAGCTACAAGCCTTTTGTCACCTTACAAAGTTTTTGTTTGACTTCAGTGATAATGTGTCTTGTATTGGACCCCTTTGTTTAGTAGCATGAGCTTTATGAACTCAGATATCCAAAACTCCCCCCACAACTTGGGAAGTTGTCAACCATTTTTTCTTGGATAACACTGTTCTGTCTCTTCTCTTTTTCTTCTCCTTCTAGAACTGCAGAAATTCACAATCTGGTTCTTTTGATGGTATTCTATAGAATACCTTCTTTCTTAACTTTTTTCCTTTTGCTTTGTTCTCTAATTTCAAAGGCCCTTTCTTCACAGATTTTCGTCTGATCTATTGTGTTCTCTATAGCATTTCCCATTTCAATAATTGTAATCATTTCCAGAGTTTTTAAAGTGACTTTATCTGTTAAACTTCTCATTTTGTTCATGTACTGTTTTCCTGATTGTGTTGAAACATCTATGTTGGCTTTTGAATTTCCTTGAACCAGCTATTTTGAAGTCTTATTAAGTCCATGTCTTTGGTCCTGAATCTGATCTGCAGCTCTCTCATTATATCCTGATCTGAGTCAATCAGCTTGTGATTCAGTACTCTGGAAGGGGCAAGTCAGAAGTTACTCTTGGCAGTGTCCCACACATCCGGAGAAGTCATGTGTACACCTGCACACTCACCTTTTGTGAGAGAAACAATGGGCCAGGATCTCTCTTGGTGCCTTATAAGCTATGCCATCTTGGAGTAGTAATTTGTGGGTAGTCAAACTGTTTCTCTTACCCACTCCAATGTACCCAGGCTTGTCTTTTTCCTCCAATGGTAACCTAAAATGTTTCTAGAAATCTGCATTTCTATAAAATCTTTCGCCTGTGGGTGATTATATAAAATAATGTTTCCAGGGCTCTGGGAATATGGCTAAGGGGGCTGGAATTGATTCATACGTCAATGCAGAGTCCACATCTGGGACTGAGATTGTCTACTACTCAATGCCGATATGGGCAAGAGTCTTCCCAGGTCCCTGGCATATAATGCTGGATGCCACAGCTCTCTCAAATGCATTTTTGTCCATAGACAGATGTCAACTTTTTTGTTGTTGGCCAGTAGGTAACAAAAACAGGGAACATCTTTACTTATCATGATGTCTGTATCTTTTAATATAATTGGAAGTGCACCTGTATCTCTCGCCAAGATATCTTTGATTCCTGCAGCCATTAGTTTGGATGTGAGCTGTATTCTAGTATTGGATGGGTGATAAAAATTTTAATTCAAATTAAAATCGAATTACTTGTCTTAATCAGTATGGATCTTGTTTTAAAAGAATAAAGAACTAAGAGTCATCCTTCCATTTTGTCTACAATGCTTACTTCACTAAAAGGTAGTAATAAGTATCTCCAACCATATTTGAGGGCTTGATTTTAGGTGCTTAAAATATATCTAATTCAGCATGTAAAGATGACTCAGCTGGAAAATCTTAACACCCAACAACAAAGAATAATATAGAAAGCAAATGGTGCTGTAGTTAAAAAAAAAAAAAAGTACCTAAATTCAAATATAGATAAAACTTAGCATGACCTAAGCACATGGGGAAAGAAAGTATATAAAATTGAGAATAAAAATGTATTTGTCTAAAATACGTTTCTAAAGATGGGCTGGGAAGGAAGATTTTTGGATCAAGAAATAGCCCAGGATTTTAACTGGGCACAAGTTGAAAATGGATATCAAGAATCAGGCACAAAAAGTCAGACAGAACCCCTCTGGAAGTAAACACAACCCAGTAATTTAGTATTGTATTACAGCTCTTTAGATGTTGCAGTCTAAGATGGTAATTAGGCTGATCATGTTGTGACTGACTTCTTGAGGTATGTAACACAGTAGTAAGGAACAGAAGTGGCTCTAGCCTAGGGGAACAGGCAGACATAGAGGCAGAGAATGAGACAGGAGTTGATAAATGAAAGAAGGACATTTCACTGGAGAGACAAGGAATTCTGCAACAGAATCCATGTTTCAACACCAGTTGTTTTTCTAATTGAAAACATCAAGTAGAGATTTTTCCCTTCTCTAATAAACACTCGATGAAAAATGATAACCTTAGAATTAGCACTTAACATCTTTCTGGTAAAGAAACACAAGAAGACTCACCAACCATGAATCCATGTAACATGACATTTCTGAAAGATGAGAAGACCAAGATTCTATTTCAGGGATAAGAACAAATAACCTAGTAACTTTCTTTCTCCTAAATCTGTTATTTAGGTGATCTTTGCTTTTCTCTCAATATAAAAAGTCAATGGACAGTAAATTGTTAGCAGAAAAAATATATACAAATTTACACCAGCCATCTGAAAAGTTTGCTTTCAAATGGACAACACACACACAGAATAACAAAATACAAAAAAAAACCCCAATATTGTTTTTAAAAAACTACTACATATATGTGCTATAATAGGCCAACTTTTTAATATTACACCTAATTCTGATAAAATTTTTAAAATGTCTGTAAGCCATCAGTGATTATCTTTTTTCCTAAAGGAATACTCCAATATTTGTATTTTAATTATTTTTAATTATTTTATTTGGCAAAGAGGAGCCTAAGAATTTTTTTAAAAACATTTCCAGAGGGAATACCTTTTACCATAAAATAAATTTGTGTTGATTTGGGAGGACAAATTTCAAATTTATATCTTTGACATAAGTGCCAATTTTACAATTCATACAAAAGAGATAAAGTTGAAATATTTAAAAAATGTAAAAACCAGTCCAGACAACATAACTATACAATCTTGCTGTAAAAGTACTTATATCAAATTCTGCCCAAAATATTTATGCAATATACTAAATTTAGTGCTTCAAATCACTCTTCACTGCCGGCTGGCTTTTCCATTTTCTGTTGATTCCATTCTGAAAAACAGGAGGACAAAAATGAATAGGTAAAATAAAACATTCATTGATCATCCACATTTTTTTCTCTTAAACTTTCACAAAAATGTAGAATCTACATTCACACAGAGTTAGGATTTCTCTGGTAAGCTGCACGTCCTCACTTTGCTGATAAGGGGAAACTGAGGCCCAGAGAGGCTGACTTTCCTGGGCATCATGTCAAAGATTACTGTTCCCCACTCCCTCCAGTATTCCTCTTCAAACAAAACTAAGGGGGAAAAATCTTTCATGTAGTCAAGGACTGATTTCCTTTTCTACTAAAAAAAAATTTCATTAGCAATACATTTTAAAGAGATTTGTTCTTTAAAAAAAAATAAATAAAATAATCACACCTGAGATTATATAATTAAAGTCAATAGTCCTGAGTTGTTAGGGGTGTGAACCTATACCCTTAATACATATACAGTGTTTTAACCAACATTATCTTAGCAAACATAATACATACATCAAATGAATAAATCAATTACTGAATAGGGAAATAGTTTCCCCATAAATATTTTATTTCATGTAACATACTAAGTTTAAGTTTTCACTGTGACTTCCCCCTCTATGCTAATTACTGATTATTGAAGAAATATGCTTCAAAGAGTAAAAAAGTTCAGGTTTACAATCAATGTAATCAGGTCTTTTACAAGCAACCAAGAATCAAAGAACTTTACTTTTCTCTTTTTATAAGTAATATGTGTCAGTTTATATTAGCAATAAAAAGTTGAACACAACAAAACAATGTTTGTTATTAATTTAAGCTTGTAAAAAGATAATTATAAAAAAAGATAATTATCAAAACTAATTTATACAATAAATAATACAAACCCATTTTCTTCTTTAAGATGTTGATATAATTCAGCTCTGTTATTAACAGAGTTCAAACGTCCAGCAAACTCCTGATGTTTTCTGGAGTTGGCAGTATTGATTCTATTACTCCATAAAGATAATAAGGACACTGGCCCTGGTGTTATATTTGAAAGAAGAGAAAAAAGGTAGACTAACTCATTATTTCAAAATTTACACTTTTACCTTTAATTTTATTCTTTATTTTATACAATTTAGCAATAACATCATTCCTTATTCTAAAATGTACATTTAGAGGTCCCTGAGATCATCTGCTAGTTTGGTGATGGGCTGGAAGGACTCAAAAGGACCACAGATAAACTTACAATCACAACTAAGAATCACTATGGACTCTTAATCACACCCCAGCAAGGATACAATGTCAAATCAGTCAGGGTAAATGAGACGAAGATCACATGGATTCATCTGCATGCTGCCTATGCTTCTCTCCAGGGTGGGTTCACAGAGAGTGCTTACTCCCTCCAGCAGCAAAAACACAGCCAGGAGTCCTTCTGCCATAAAAGCCCATTTGAAACTCAAGTCTCCAGGGTTTTTACTGTAAGCATTCTCTGTCTCACTAAATCTAGACTCCATAAGAAAGTTCAGGATAGGGCCTCCCTGGTGGCACAGCAGGTTGAGCACCACACTGTGAAGCATCCGTGGCACAGGAGTGCGAGTTCGTTCCCTAGCCAGGGAGGGGACCCACACGGCACAGCAGACCTCTCCTGCCTCGCCTGCTGCTTCCCTCAGCAGTGTATTTCAGTCTATCTGCCTGTTCTGTTCCCCAATCCATCTCTGGTGAATCCTTTCACTTCTCGTGACTCTGGCCTGTACCCCAGCTCTTGTATACATAAATAAATAAATCTTTAAAAAAAAGAAAAAGAAACAAAGTTCAGGATAATTCAAATAATGTGATCATTTAGGGACTGTCTCAAAGCCAAGTATCCAGGTGCCAGCCAACAGTCAAACTTGCAAACAGACTGTTCTACTGAGAACAGCATCAGGTCTGCCATGTTACCCATTTCTGCACATTTTGAAAAGGCAAAAAAAACAAAAATCACCAAACCAATTTTGAAAAGTAGAAAAAGTTAGAGGACTGTAACTAGTTGAAGACTATGCTTGCAGTGATCATGACATTTTCTAACAGCAAAAGGGACAGACACGTAGACCAAAGGAACATACAAGTGAACTTAGAAACATAGTTTCACATACGTAATCAGTAGATTCCTGGCAAAGGTACAAAGGCAATTCAGTGAAGTAAAGACAGTCCTTTTCCCACTAATGCTATTGGAACAATTAGGACATTATACACAAAAATATTAACACTGACCATATGTTGTACCTTGTTAAAAAAAAAAAGAGTTCCAAACTGCTTCATGGTCTAAATGTGCAATCTAAAATTATATAATTCCTAAAAGGAAACAGGAAAACATCTTTGGGACTTCAGGTGATGTGAACATTTTTAACATACAACACCAAACACAGAAGCAAAAAAGAAATCATTTGTATAGTGGACTTCTATAAATTTAGAAGTTTCCATGTGTAAAAAGTCACTGTTAGGACAAGCCACAAGCTGGGAGAAAATATATGCAAACTGCAGATTTGGATCTAGGCTAAAGAATTCTGAAAATTCAACAACAACAAAAAATAACTCCACAATTTAAAAATAAGCAAATTATTTGCCTGGACCCTTCATAAAAGAAGACTCACACAAATGGCAAATAAACAAATGAAGAGATTTACAAATGAGAGAAATAAAATCAAACTCACACTGAAATACTACTACATAGCTATCAGAAGAGAAAAAACCAAAGCTGACAATTACAAATCCTGTCAGAGGCAGGACCAGAACTCTCATTACTGCAGATGGGAACACACAATCTACAGCTGCCACTTTGGAGAAGGAAGCTAGCAGTTCCAAATAAAGTTGTCCACATGCAGAGAGTAAAAATACTGATACAACACCGATATATGAAGTAAAACCAAATTCAAAAGTTAGCCTACTTTATGATTTTATTTCTATGACATGCTGAAAATGGCATAATTATAAGAAAAGAAGATACATCAGTGGTTATGAGGAATGACTACAAAGGGGTACAAGTCTCTTTTGGGTGGTGGAGCTATTCTATAGTTTGGTTTTAGGATGTGTTTGTTAAACAACTGTATGCCTGGTTTGAATTCAGAATGGTACATCAAAGAGAATTAATATTACTGCATTTAAATTTTTTAAAAGATTTTATTTATGCATATAAAAACAGGTCAGAGGTGCAGGAGGTTAGAGAATTCACCAGACACAGAGAGGGGAACTGAACAGTCAGATCAACCGAAATACACTGCTGAGGGGAGCAGCGGGCAGGCAGGAGAGGTCTGCTGTGCCATGTGAGTCCCCTCCCTGTTTGGGGATCAAACTAGCACTGCAGTGGCTGTGGAAGCCCCCCAGAGGCACGGGAGGTGAGAGGAGTCACCAGATTCAGAGTGGGAAGCAGAACGGGCAGATGGACTGAAATACACTGCAGAGGGGAGCAGTGGGTGAGGCAAGAGAGGTCTGCCTCACCATGTGGGTCCCCTCCCTGGTCGGGGATTGAACTGATGAGTCACAGTGCGGTGCTCAACCCACTGTGCCACCTGGGAGGCACAAGCTGAACATATTTTCACCAAATCTAAAGGCAATGTTTGAAACAGCCCAAGCTTCCATACAGAGTATATAACAGGTACAAATTTCACTTTAGAGAGTCTTGGGAAATCATTTTCCAAAGCAAGTGAAACAGACATTAATAAAAAATGCATGTAAATCGCTGAAAGGGGAGACTTGCAACTTCGCTTGTAAAATAGAATTAAAGAAACAAGTTTCAAGTACCAGCTTCCAATGGAAAATTGCAAGGGCAGACACTGGTTTGTAATTAAGATGCTTTTCATATGGGCTATTCCACAGAAAGTTTCCAGGGTGAAGAGCATCAGGATATATTTAATTCAATTATAGCTGATATTTCATGTGAGACAAGCTAGTATATATGAGTATTAAAACATTTTGGCTTTATGATCTGCCTTAAGAAAACTTATATTCATTTATTCATTCATTCATTCTACAAATAATAACTGAATTATACTACTGTGGGCCAGCAACTGTACTAGATGATAGTGATATAGAAAAAAAGTCACTGGCTTTACAGCAGATTTCTCCTGCCTGGCCCGCTGCTCAGCAGTTCATCTGCCTGTTCTGCTCCCCACTCTGTCTTTGGTGAATCCTCTCACCTGTGACTCTGGCCTATACCCCAGCTTTTGTATGCATAAATAAATAAATCTTAAAAAAAGGTCACTGCCTTTAGAATGTTCCAGAATAATAGAGGAAAGTGTTAAAAAAGCACTGTCACTGCACTATTCTGAGTGATATCACAGCAATAATCTTGGGAGGCAATGGAAGCACAAAGAAGCTCCTAACTTAACTGTGGAAGGATGTCAGAGAAGTGTTTCCTGAAAAGAGTTGCTTAAGCTAAAATCTGAATGACATACATCAGCAAGAGGGAACATCAGGCATTTATGGTGATATATATATCCTGGACTATATAAATTTCACCCTGTGGGCATATCATCATTTAGCTCTTCTCTTACTAATATGAATTTCAGTTACTTGTAATTTTTTGCCACTAAGGCCAATAATTTTTAGAGTACTAGTTTCTAAGCAACTTTCAAGTAAGCATTTTTTTAAAAAGATTTATTTATTTACACATATAAGAGCTGGGATACAGGCCAGCGTTGTGGGAGGTGAGTGGATTCACCAGAGACAGAGGGGGAGCAGAACAGACAGATCAACTGAAATACACTGCTGAGGGGAGCAGCAGGCGAGGCAGGAGAGGTCTGCTGTGCCATGTAGGTCCCCTTCCTGGCTGGGGATTGAACTTGTGCTGATGTGCAGCGGATGATGCTTCACAGTGTGGTGCTCAACCCGCTGCGCTACTAGGGAGACCCCTCAGTAAGCATTGTTTAGATTAAACCTAAAGTTCTCATCCTAATCAACAGTGGCATATTAAATAGGAGAATGTATCAACAGTTATTTAAACCCTATCATTTTTTAGGCACCTTGGGAAATGCCTGAAAGGCAAACATGATAAAATCACCCTTGTCTCATTTCAAAGACATCAGAACCAGCATGATCTAATAAATTGCCAAAATGACTAACACAGGGAAAGGGGAGAGGCTTTATGTTCTCTAGGCCTTTTGGAAGAGGTGGAGATGTTCCTTTGGCCAAGACACGCACATGGATCAGAAAGGTGATACAGGCATCGAGGGAGTGGGCAGTGCTGAAAGAGGACTATCGCATGAACTGTCGCATGAAAGAGGACTGTCACAACGACAGAACGTAAGAGGAGTCTCAGTGGGACCCAGCCTGCAGTTGGCAGTGCTATAAACAAAGAAAAGGGCGGGCCTCCCCTGGTGGCGCAGTGGGTTGAGCAACGCACTACGAAGCGAATCGCAGCCACTGCAGCACGAGTTCGATCCCTGCTGCCGGCCAGGGGGGGGGGACCCACATGGTGTGGCAGACCTCTCCTGCTGTGCCCGCTGCTCCCCTCAGCAGTGTACTTCTGTTGATCTGCCTGTTCTGCTCCCTGCTCTCTGTGGTGAATCCTCTCACCCCCCCCACACACCTCTGGCCTGTGCCCCAGTGCTTGTATGCATAAATAAATAAACCTTTAAAAAAAAAAAAAAAAACAAAGAAAAGGGCAGGATGCCTGCTCAGAGAATCAGTGCTCACACTGAGCACATTAAGCACTCTAAGAGCTGAGATGTTGTCTTGGAATGCATGAAGAATGATCAGAAAGAAAAGAAAACCAAAGCAGTAAAAGTAGTCAGGTTGAACTGAAGCTCCAGCCTGTCTCTCTAAAAGGTCACATGAGGACCAATGGAAAAGAGCCTGAGCTGCTGGAACCTACTCTCTATGAATTCATGGCACGAGAGGGTTAAAAAGACAAACAGAACACATCTGGACTAAATGGAAAGAAAGAAATCAGGGAAGTGCAATATGTAGGACAACACACACACTACAATATATAAAGGCAAACAAGCCTAGAGCGAGCTGCCTATACTCACACACACATATATATATTCTAGCCAGTTCTGAGGGTTTACTACTGTAAGAGACGTGGTGGCAACAAATCACAGCCCTTTGTCATAGCACTCCCCATTTATCCTAAAGGACTAAATCAAGTACCGTGAGGATAATTAAGGCCTTCAATGACTTCAGGAGCTCCCAAGCCTAAATCATATCTTTGATGCTTAAAATTTCTTCAAGAGGAAATTAAGCTTTTCAATTTATAAATACGATAGGAGACTTTACAATGAAAATATTATTTATAATCTCTTTAGTCAAACTCACTTCGCACATTTTAATTTGTCAAAAAAATGGGCACTTGATTCTTTCATTAAGAATTTAGCGAAAAGTTAGTCTTCAATAATCTAGCAGTTAGTATAGTGCCAATCACATAAGGAGATTCAAATTTACAATTAAATTTTATAGTACTTTATAGTAAAAGTGTTTATTTTACAAAAGCTTCATTAATGAAGGTCTGACACTACATTTGAGTTAATGCTGACAAATATATTTGTCAAATAGAAATACTGCTGGCCGTTTCCAAGGCTATAAACAAAGACTCTCTTAACACCCACAACCATATCTTTCTCATATGCACAGTACACTGCACCAAAACACAACTAACTGGGACATATTTTAATAACTTAGTTACAATTCTGCCTTACCTTTTGATTTCTCTACTGGTGGAGTTTCATCCATGTCAATAAGGGGCTTTTTGTTTGGAGGTTCTGGGGAATCAGGTGAATCTTTTATAATCTCAGCCTCAGCCAATTCTTCTTTTCCACGTTCTAAAATACCTTTTAATCTTTTAGAGAAACAAATAAATATTCAAACTTTCAGAAATCGAAAAGATTCAATAATTAAACTAGATAGGCAATGTCTAAAAAAAAGATAGTTTCTCTACAAATTAAACCTAAGAACTATTCAGAAGCTAAATCTCAATCTAAAATGACGTAGGAGAACTTTATAAATTAAACCCAAGTTTTCACTTTCCTTCATCATAATAATGTAATAATCCATTAATGCAGTTATTGGTAAAATATGAAAAAAATGGGAGAAATTTGGGATGTTAAAATGAAATAGGTCAGAAATAAAGTGATCTTTGGAAAATATCCCAATCTTAATTTTTAAAGACATGACCAAAATACAATTTTGATTCGTTTCAATCAAATAAGATCAAGAAATCTATTATCCTTTGTCCTTTAATCTATGTGAAAATTTATATCCTACAATTCAGGATTTTAACTCCAAACTTTTGAGTTTCATCAGGAACACTTTGAAAAGATATAAAGATATACTTGAAGATCAGTGGGATCTGAATGAAAATACTTTTCTCTTGTAACAGAGTCACTTCTGTTTCAAAAGCTCTGTAGCCCTAAAGAAGATGTGAAATTCTAATGCCAGAGAATGAAAGTGTTCTACCTTATTTAGGGTGAAATGTGATTTCCAGAATTAGTTTCAAAATACTCTTGTGTGGGAAATAAATGGTGGTGATGGAGAGGGGAATGGATATAGATAAGTATGAAATAAATCCATGATTGATCGTTTTTTGAAAGCAGACAATAGGTAATTACTTGCTCTATTGTCACGTTTGAAATTTTATAACATAAGCTCTTTTATGTTTTTAAGGAAGTTACTACATTGTCATTATAATATTTACATTTTATTTTTGGTCTGATTTCTGGCAAGGAAGTAAAGGTCCTCTGATATGATAGGCCTTTATTACCTTTTATGTTTTCTCTAATCACATGTAAACTAATACAAAAGAGTGTACTATTGAGGAAGCTTTTCAAAATTATGACTGTTCTTCCTCACAGTTCCCAAGAACACCCTGCATTTTTAGAACAGCATCTTCCACACTTTGCTCTAATCACTTACTGCCAGTCTCTACCACAACACTACACCTTCTTCCAGGGCATGGATCTTAGGCCAAATGCCTGCTATATACCAGCATTCAAAAAATATTTACTGAAAAAAAGAATGGAACGGTATCTTTGATAATCACAGTACATAAAGCAAATACTGATACCAAACGTGATTTTCAGACATTAGGAAAAAAAAATCACTATGACTAAAAAATTCACATTTAGTAAGTAAATTCATAAAAATTTAAGAATATAAAAATTCTCTTTAGGCCCAATAAAGATCTTTTAGATTAAAAAATGCAATTATAAAATAAACACACACAAGTTAACTAGCATTGAAAGCGCTGTAAACACTGGGAAGTGCTATGTGCAGACTACAACGTGCTAACAAGCACCAGGAGCTGTGTGAATATCAACCAGTTACCTCTCAGAATCTGGCCAAGATTTCTCCTGCTCATAATCTTTCACTGCTTTCTCTGACTTGTCTTCTTTGTCCTCCCTCTTTCTTCCTCGTTTCTTCCGTTCTTCTTCTTCTGGGGGTTTGCTCCTACATGCCATCAGGCATTCCAAGACTTTCTGATGTTTATCTGAGTTGTTGATATGGGCTCTGACAAGGGTTTCTAATTCATTCCACATGATACGATATTGTTCATCTCTGAAGATTAAAATAATGTTCTTAGAAAAATTCTTTAAGTATTATTAAAGTGTTATTAACTAGTAGTAAAATAAAGGACATACTTAAACATGACCTCTTTTCTCTAACTCAACAGTTAGTAGTGCTATTCTAAGTTACCATGTATCAAATTCTGCCTTTTATTTATTTATGCATACCAGAACTGAAGTATAGCCAGAGGTGTGGGGGGTAAGAGGACTCACTAGAGTCAGAGTGGGGAACAGAACAGGCAGATTGACTGAAATACAGTGCTGAGAGGAGCAGTGGGCAAGACAGGAGAGGTCTGCCGCGCCATGGGGGTCCCCTCCCTGGCAGGAAATCGAACTCGTGCTGCAGTGGCTGTGGATGTTTCATAGTGCAGTGCTTAAACCCTTGTGCCACCAGGGAGACCCCAATTCTGCCATTCTGTCTCTTTCATCTCATATACCCACATCCCCCAATGAATAATTTACATATGGAGTAAGTTAGCTTAAAAAATAATATATACCAAGTTAACATGATTTGCAGAGAAAGAAAAAAAAAAACTACCTTTTAGGGCCTTTTCCTCTTGTACCAACTGTAGAAATAGGCAGTGGATCATTTTTTCTTTCCATATCAACTAAGTTATATATTGTTTTTTGACAGTTTAGCACATCTTCTTCAGTCAAAGCTTCTTTCACAATAACACTGGCTAATGGAACTACCTGTTTTTAAAAAAAAAAGAAAATCTGTCTTGAAAATCAAGTATTAAAGCCTCTAAGCTGAGTATGAACTGATTTTAAATGTCACTGTGATAAGATTTTTAGCCATCACTTCTATCTTCTATTACTAGTTCTTTAACTCTAGCAAACTCATATAGTACATTCTTTGCTTGAGAAACGATTATCAGTGAAGAAAACATACTTAATTGAGAAGGAAAACTGGTAGAGTATACGACTAATCTAGAAGAAAATTATTTAACACTTACCGCTTGCATGTTAAAAATGGTGGTTTGTGAAATAATCATAGGCCAGTAACGAGTGTGTTTTTCTAACTGATCTTTTGCTCGTTCCAAAGGGATCTCAAGACTTCCATCGATTTTATATCTGGGGTCTAGAAAAGGAGTTAATCTGTTTTCCCTCATAAATTCACCAAAATCCTAATGATAACCAAATAAAATAAAATTAGAAACTGTTTTCTAATGCTTCAATATGGCTTACATGTAAAGTCTGCCCCTGACATCCTGTGATATGCAAGTATGCATTTTCTCTAATAACCCCTCTCCCACTAATTTTTTCCCTTCTTTTTGAACAATAAAAACTTATCATCCTTTATACATGGGACTGAAGAAAGCCTCAACATAAATGTACTCTTGGCTCTTTCCAACTTTAAAAGTTAAAGATTACTCATTTTCCTTAATTTTTGTAATTGAATGCTTTTCTATAATATACGGATAAAAAATGAGTTGATTACATTGGAACAGTAATTAGATTATTTCAAAAACTACCTTGATATAACATCAAAATGTTACAGTGGCCTATTTTTTAATGAAGAAATTACAGGTAATTAACACTTTGGAGCTTACAAAGCATATTTGCATAAATTAATCACACTTAATTTCACAACCACCTCAAAGGCAGACAACCAAGAAATATTGACTAAAAAAGTAGGAGGAGCTATGAAAAATTAAAATCAGAGTAGGAGAAATTTAACCAAAAATAGATACAATTTCCTTAGATCTACCTTTGAATAATACAAAAATGAGTAGCAGCAACCCACATATTCAAATATTTTTGTTTGCACTGAAGCGACTAGAAACAAAGTGCCACCTAAAATAATTTTTTAAGCCAGTTTCCATTCTTTCCATAATGCCACCTTATCAATTCATTCCAGACACATCTCAGTACATATTCTGAAGAACAATGGAAAGGCTACAACATAGTGAGAAATAACTTGTCTGGACAAGCACTGCAGGAAATTCACCTGATCAAAACAATAATAAATCAACTTTTCCACACCTCTTTTAGTCACACACCTTAGCAGTTAATGATAACGCTACTTGCTGAATGACGATGAACTCAAAACATAAAATTCATATAGTCTTACTGTAATCCGGTAGTCTGTAACTCTTCCTCCACATCCTTCACTAATTGAAGGTGGATCTTCTAGAATGGATCGAGAACTGCTAAGGACGTGCAAAAATATCTCTCCTCCATGGCTACTAAGCATATGACTAATGACTTTGGAACCTGATTTTCGTGGTTGTTCCAATAAAACAGAACGACCTGTCAAATGCAAGATTGAAATTCAAACAGGTTCTTATCTTTTTTCCTTCAGATTTACATCTAGATTTTTCATTTTATTCTCATATTTAGACAGCATTGCTAACTTAATAATATTTACAGTTCAAGTCAAGGAAGTTAGCATTTTAAAATGCCTTAGCTTTCTCTTGGTCACTGCAGTTTTCCAAGTAAGTATACCGTTCTCTGGTAAAATGTTTGATTTTATTTTTCAATCAATGACAAGTTCATGCAAACTCTTCCCCCTGGCTATCAAGACAACTGTTGGAAAATCCTGATTTGTAAGAACTATGAAACGTGGGAGAAAACACAGGCTCGATTCACCTCCAAACTACCTCAAATCAGCACTGTTATTGTAACCACTTCTGAAGTCACATGATTGATAATTTAATCTGGACTTTACATGACCTGCTAATCAAATTGTACTTAGTATAAAAGCAAAACTAACATCATGATAAAAACTATGCTTTCTATAGTCTACCATGTAATTTAGACACATGTCCTAAATTCTGTAGTTTTCTTTTGTGTCAACTGGATTCCATTTACAAAATTTAAATTCTTAAGAATCACCAGAGGAGCTATTAGAATTTAAGTTTAGTAAATGCAACCTAATAACATAATGTTTATGTCTGATAAAGTTACAGTATTCAAGGAGAAATGAATCCATATGTACTTCATAATTTAAAATTCAATAGGCCAAGATAAATGGTTTATATGATTCTATCTTTCAAAGAAATCAACTTACATGTCAATAATCAAATTTTTTAAATAAAAATACTTAAAAAATAAGTTAACTAAAATTTACTTATATAACAACAGTAAACTATCCAATCATATTTATGATTAACTTTAAAACAATTTTTAGGACATAAAATAGCTAGCCTTATTAAAGAAAGCGCTCCAGAGTTAGATTTTCACTGGTAATAATCTCAGTCAGAACAATTAAATGATGAAAGTTACCATTTAGAAGAAAATTAGTAAGGCAGGAGGAAGGTCTACTATTTACATCTACAGGTGAAATTCGATAAGCGCCAGTGCAATAATGTAATTCTGAAATAGAAGAAAAAACTGATTTGAAAGAATATAAAGAAATATTTCCACAGTTAAATGAGGAAAAATAACTTGCTCTGTGAGCCCCTAAAGCAATGACAAACAAAAAAATAAAAAAAACCCCAACAAATTAATGATAAGCACAGAACACTTTAGGAACCTTTGTATTTGTTTCTCTTCAATTATTAAATACCTACCAATGTTATTTGTCCTGGGTGTGCACCACTTCAATGTTATTGTTTCTTTAAATGAGCCTTCTCTATTACTGCCTCCTAGATGGGTATCACCTTTAAAAATAAGTCAGATAAGTGGCAATGTAACTAAATAGATCACAAACTTCAAAGTACTTACTGAAGAATGTCGAGTCTAAACTCTGGAGAGAAAATCTCTCTCCTAAACATAGTAACTATCTTCTCCTATGTATGTTCCATTAGCGTAGCCTTACCCAAAGTAAATTATAAGAAAACTAGTTCCAAGGCCACTAATAGGTGATATTATTATATAAACATACAAAGGGATAAACTAAGATTAAACTTGTTTATTAAAAATCTCAAAGCACTAGTATGCTTTCATATGTTAGATCTTACAGAATAATACAGTCCCATGTCTCATACTTACCACTTTTCAGGAAATCTACATGAGCATCTTTGTGATGAAGTAGCTCCACATCATAATTGGCAGATGTGTTAGCATGTTGTTCTTCCTGAAAGCAAAATTTAAAAAAAAATTTTAAATTGATTTTGTTTACAAAACATTTAAGTTATTAATCACTTTGCTTCTTGCTTAAAAGTGAAATCAAACACACTCAATAATAACTAACCATAATAATGGAATAGTCTGCTCAGAAGTTAATCTATTTAAAGATGCAGTAGTTTTCTACAGCAATGTGACCTCTATTAAAAAAAAATTTACTGGCTACATATAGGTAATGAAGTATTGCACAATATTTTATATTAATGCAGATGACTGATCCAGAAAATTTTTTTACTCCAAATGCATTTTCTTGACAATACATTTTTCATAAAAATGTTATTGAAATAGTTTATGTAAGTTGAAAGTGAATTAATCGTTTAAAGGAGAAAATAGCATCTTTAAATACCTACTGTAAATTAGCAAACACCAATTATATAAAGTAGCAAATACAAACTTAACAAGTTTAGTAACTTGTTTTCACTAAAAAGTAAGTAAGAATGTCAACACTATTTACAAGAAAGACTGGTAAGTCACAGAAGTAGCACACAAATCTGGTCAAAATTGTAAAGCAAGACATGTGTCACCTTCAGAGTACTTTTGTAACCATGAAATTTTACACATTAAAGTGGATTTATTGTGCTATCTTGCTTTTTAATTGCTTCTACATCTAAATGGTTCTATTGGGTTAGCTTATTAATTTCTATTAGAGTCAGCCAAAAGAATTAGGAAGAAATTAATGAGGAAAATATTATATAGCTCATGCAATTTAGTATTCATAGTATTGTGGGGAAAAGTGAAATTAGACTTATAAAAAGTAAATTTGGATTTTTAGATATAGTGGCTATTTTGTATTTTTAAGATAATCAATAAAGTTAAATTTAACTCCACTCAGTAAAAAAACACTTAAAGCTTATGGTGGCTCAGGCATTATGTCAGTCCTAAACAACTTTAAAATGAAAATGAACACAGAGATTCCTTTAAAAATCCATTAGTGAAAATCGTAAGATGCACATCAATGGTTTTTCCAGTTCAAATAGCAAAATTCCTTCCAGCCTTGAGCTATTTCCCTCTAAATAGATCTATAACTTACAAACACCGTGATACTAGGTAGCCAAGAATGAAAATATAAGAAATAAAGATCTACTAGAATAATCAAAGTACATAAAATCCAATAACACAACTATCAGAAAAGAATCACAGAAAAAATTATTTGAGAGAGATGACAGTTTAATGAAAACATAGCTAAAATACAAAAAAGTTAATAATGGAGTGCTTTTATTAGAGAAAAAATGGCATTTTTGTTCTGTGATCCTTTCTTGTTGCTTTTCAGTATTTACTGACCTGGTCAAAGACACTGAATGTGGGCTAGCAAAACAGAAAATATGATATGGGAAGAAAAAATTAAGGTTCAATTAAAATGAGTAATATATATCAAATAAATACTTAAAAAGCAAAGCAGAGTCATCATAATAGCAGGAAAAAGAACTGCCCACCTTCATTGGAATATTTGTAATAGTAGTTGAAGCCAAGTCGAAATGCTGCTGTACTAAAATATTTAATTTGGTAGCAAGATGCCGTCCTGCACGAACACTATGAACTTCACTGGTTAAAACTGGGGACAACTACAGAAAAGTATAAAGAAAACAATAACCCAGAAAACATTAATACATAGCTAAGTATTTTACTTCAACCTATAAAAGTTAAGCATTTTTACTTTTAGAATTTGGAAAAAATAGGTTTATTAACTATGATATACTCATTTTAACAGTAACTTTTTAATCAATCGATAGCTACAAAGCAGAATTTACTATATTATATGCCAAAACCTGTGTGTGAGGGTTTGGAAGAAACAGCAGTGAACAGGTAAAATCCCTGTCATCTTTAACTTAAAGGGGAAGTCTTTGATTTAAATATATTTTTTAACTTATAATTTCTATTTATGTTTTTCTATAGACAAAATAGATTATTAAGTGGTCCACAGAAATACTGCTGAAAAACCAGTCCATTTTGTGTGGTGGACAAACTCCTGAAGAAAAAGACTGCTTGTTACAAAGATGATGGAAAGTGTCACAAACATCTCATTGTATCACAAAAAAACTGCACTAAGTCAATCAAGTCATTTGCTACGAAATAATACAAAACTTTACTTATTCCAGGGGAAATCATATTTAAAGAAATTTCTTAGTTATCAAGAAAGCAAAACCAACATACTGCCCATTATCAAAAGAGGCAGGAAAAACCACCCCACCTACAAACACAAGGATAATTACCTAAAATAGAATTTAATTACAAAAAGTTTACTAAGGTAATTCTTAATATGCTTACACTTAATAATGCTAAATAAAAAATCAGAACACATCAACATAAATATTTAATGGGGGGGGTTCTCCCTGGTGGCAAAAGGGGTCAAGCACCACACTATGAAGCATCCGCAGCCACTACAGCACAAGTTCGATCCCTGCTGCCAGCCAGGGAGGGGACCCACATGGCGTAGAAACCTCTCCTGCCTCACCTGCTGCTCCCCTCAGCAGTGTGTTTCAGTCCATCTGCCTGTTCTGTTCCCCACTTTGTCTCTGGTGAATCCTCTAACTCCCCCAAAACCTCTGGCCTGTACACTAGTTCTTGTATGCATAAATAAATAAATCTTCAAAAAAATTTAATAGGAACAAATAAATACATTTATCTGTATTTCTAAACAAAGATCACTGGAGAACATTATATGATAAAAATCTGATAATTAACAGATTTTTTCCTTTAAAACTGTTCAAATTTATTTAAAAAGTAAATCCAAGGTTGGAAGTTACTTTTTCCCCCGTATAGAGAGATTAATTTTTTATTAGATTATATTTTTGTTAGAGTACACTGCTTTTCTAATGAGGGGGGAAAGATTTCTATATAATAAAAAGTCATCATAGCAACTGAAATACATTAAAATAATTGAAATTTAAGGAACAGTATAAACTGTATATAATTTTTCAATGCACTGAATAAAAATAAACAATTATCAATAGGCAAGCAAAAGATAAAACATTTTAAAACCCACAGTTTTGCCTTATAGGTTGCTTTGCAAAACACTAAACATGTTCTTGGCAGAAAATGCTGGCAACATGATCATTTCAACGCTAAACCTTTTCAGCATTTCTTGTTATAACTAACAATGACATTCTCTTCCATTAATTCTGCCCATTACCTCTTTTTTAGGACGATCAGATACAAGGCTGTCTTCACCAACAGGGTAGGTGTGGATCAATACCAGCTCACACTTTTGAATCTGCATGAGACTGAAAGAAAAACTTTTCACTTAAAATGTAAGAATGCAGGGCCTCCCTGGTGGCGCAGTGGGTTAAGCAATACGCTGTGAAGCAAATCGCAGCCACTGCAGCACGAGTTCGATCCCTGCTGCCGGCCAGGGAGGGGACCCATATGTGCCCACTGCTCCCCTCAGCAGTGTACTTCAGTTGATCTGCCTGTTCTGCTCCCAGCTCTCTGGTGAATCCTCTCACCACCCCCACACCTCTGGCCTGTACCCCAGTGCTTGTATGCATAAATAAATAAATCTTAAAAAAATAAAATGTAAGAATGCATTTGATGTAAAGAATTCAGGAAGGTTAATTATCACCTTAGGTAAAAAATACCTAAGATAAAACATTACCTTTATGTTTAATGTACTAGAATAGTTTATAATAATCCGATGTTATTGTTAACACAGAAACTAAATATTACAAAGACTGTGGTTTGCCTGACTTATATGAATATTTAATGACTAATACATATTAATTTAACTAAGTATAAAAACAATTTTCAGTGTTTGAGAGAAAATAAAAAGGAAAAATTTTATAATCAAGCATAATAGTCAATAAACAAGTGTCAAAGAAAAATGATTATGTATTAATTTCCTATCAACTCATTTTAAGGGCAAAATCAGGTAATATTAACCATTATTTGTAGCTATTTCTAAGACCGTGGGATTTGTAACACTAAAAATTTTCCCCAATTTTTTTTTTGGAATTTCCAAATCTACAGAAAAGTTGAAAGAGATGTACTATTAACACTTATATACCCTGAACCTAGATTCACTACCTGTTAGTCATACTTGCTTTCTCTCTATATATTTCAACAGATACATAATCTTTTTAACTATACCATTTAAGAGAAGAAATGAGTCTACTCCTACCTCAGCATACTTTTCTTAGAAAAATCCTACTCTCAACACCACCCAAAACCCACATATGCAAATTAGCAATAACTTAATTCAATATAGACTCCACGTTGCAAGTATCACAAACATGCCTTTAAAAACTGTTTTCTTTTTAAGAACTTCATGCAATGTAATGCAACATTTTATTATGTCAGCAAAAGTCTGCATTAAGGTTTCCTTAATGTCATTTACTACAAGGTAATATGTTTTTATTTGATATTACTGGATAAACCTCCAACAATTTGCCCATTTACAAACACAGAAGATGAGCAAGCCATCAATCAAACGTGCATTGTAAATGTACTATTTTGTCCTCTGGAGCACCCTTGCTATGGGGAAAAAGTAAAATTCAAAGTGAAAGAGAAAATGGGAAAAATGTTTCTAGTCAAAACATAAGTATTTTCTGGGCCTCCCTGATGGTGCAAGGGGTTAAGTTGCAGCACTCTGAAGCTGTCGGCAACCACAGCAGCAAAACTTCAATCCCCGGCCAGGGAGCTGACCCACATGGCATAGCAGACCTCTTCTGTCTCGCCAGCTGCTCTCCTTGGCAGTGTATTTCAGTCAATCTGCCTGTTCTGCTCCCCACTCTCTCTCTAGTGAATCCTCTCACTGCCCCGCCTCAACCTCCCCCTGCCACCCACCTCTGGTTTATACCCCAGATCTCATCTGAATAAGTAAATAAAATAAATCTTTAAAAAAAATACTTTTTTACTTAAGTGCAGATTGAGCACAGGATTCAAGGGAATGCTACCAATTCTATTAAAATTAAAGGCAATAGCAGTAACGAGTACCTATGACTAGTAAATGGATCGTGTACTTCACTCATGGACTATACTCACTGATCTGAATTTGCAGCAAGCTTATTGTGCTCGTGAATCGTCTCTTGGACACAGTCCTCAAGCATTCGTACATGACTATCACTGTGACACAGAAAGATAAAACAAATTTAAAGGAGAAAACAAGAAGTGAAAAAACTTTACATACTATTCAACTGTAGGGTCCTGTTATAGACAATTACTTCAGTAATTAGAAAATCACTTCAGTAAGGATTTCTTCAGATGCTGATCCATAATACCAAACAACCAGCTGAAAAACTAGTGAGAACTAAGCAGAATGACCTATAAGATGACAATGTACTAAACAGTTTTTACTGGGAAGAGTATTTTTGAATAGGATAAACATATTTTTAATATTAGAAAGGCCATTTGGGATATGCTTAAATGCCCACATGTTGGTCTTGCTCTTTAAAATAAAAACTGCAAAAGGAATATAAATTCCATCAATGAAAGGATTACTGTGGAGAGCATCTCACCTTTTTGCATTAGTAATGCAGATTATCCGTCCTCTATTTCCAACACGTTCTGCATTCTCCATTAGTAGAGTACGAGCCATATGCTGATATTCTGTGATTTTACAAAGGGTCTCCACTGCTGCAACCAGTCCATGCAGAATACTGCAACATTCTGGATCTGCCCGTGGGTTAGGAGGCCCAACAGCAGCTAATGCTGCCATTAGCTAAGTAAAACAAAAATACTTATGCTGACAAAAAGTATGCACAAGTCAGACAAAATCATCACAAGAAAATAAAACTGAACCAACATAACTTAGAAATATGGATATAGCTGTCCTCAGCAAAATACTAGCAAATTAAATCCAGCAACACATAAAACGAATTATATACTATGACCAGTTGGGACCTATCTCAAGAATGTAATGTTGATTTAATATGTGAAAATCAGTTAATGTGAATATCATAATGATGAAAAAAATTTTATTCACATGACCATCTCCACAAATATGGTGAAAACATTTGAAATAACTGAAGACCCTTTCATGAGAAAAACACTCAACAAAACAAAAACAGAAGGGAACTTCTCAAGCACAAAAAGCATCTAGAAAAGGCCTACAAGATAACATCATGCTTAATGGTTACGCCGGGATGTGTTTCTGCTAAGATCAGGAGCAGAGGAAGGATGCCACTCTCACCCCTTTCTTTTCAACAAAGCCTAAGGTGCTAACCAGGGTAATTAGGAAAGAAAAAGAAATAAAAGGCGTCTGACTGGAAAGGAAGAAGTACAACTATCACTATATAGCAGGTGACATGATTTTATATGTAGAAAATCCTAAGGAATCCACTAAAGAACAATCAGAAATATAAGCAAGTTCAACAAAGTTGCAGAGTATGTATGAAGAGACAAAAAATGAATTGTATTTATATAAACTTAAACCCAAAAGTGTAATTTAGAAAACAATCTCATTTATAATAGCACCTAAAAAGGAAAAAGCACTTGGGAATAAATTTAACAAAAGAAATGCAACACATGTGCTCTGAAAACTACAGAACATTCACTGCTGAAATAAATTAAAAACCTAGATGAATCGTAAAACATCTATGTTCATCTTTGTATGAAAGATTGGAAGAGTTACTATTGCTAAAACGGCAAAATTATACAAACTGAACTTCAGATTAAACAAAACCCATCAGAGTTTCAACTAACTTCTTTGCAGAAATCAGCAAGCTGTTTCTAAAATTCATATGGAATTGCAAGGGGCCCAGAACAGCTAAGATTACTGTGAAAAAGGACCCAGAAATAGCTACTACAAGTAGGGACAAACAATTAGGTGCTGGCTAACCTGCACTCCAAAGAAAGCCCTAATTTGTCATGTTTGCCAAATCTGTGGTTAAATACACCCACATGGTCAATTTCAAGCTTCACCAAAGGCTGGGCAGGTAGGAGATGTGCACTCAGCCCCTCAGTGCCACCCCCCCCCCCCCGGTGGTGATGAGAGCACATGCTAGTACAGTGCTCACTGGATAGGGGATGAATGGGAAGTTTCCAAGGCTCCCTTTATGTAGATGTGTACGTATCTATACATGTATATGCCTACATACATTTTATATTTAAACCACTCAGGTATTCCTATTCATAAAAAGTTCCAAAAAATAAATAAATACACTTTGTATGAAAGATTATATGAAGTCCCTAGTACAGGAGAACCTCCATAAAAAGTAGCTTTTTAGGGGATGGCTGTTGTGGTCAGGGAAAGCAGTAGAAAACAAGCTGAACTTCTG
Source organism: Galemys pyrenaicus (assembly GCA_019455555.1). NCBI lineage: Eukaryota > Metazoa > Chordata > Mammalia > Eulipotyphla > Talpidae > Galemys > Galemys pyrenaicus. The sequence continues at coordinate 10,807,793 of JAGFMF010011760.1, forward strand.
GAATCTAAAGGATATGAACTGAAGCTCTGGCTCTACATTTATCATGATATGGTCAATCTGTCTTACTTCTTTTTCTAGGCTGAAGTGAAAATAATAGAAACAATGCCACACTAATGTAGGATACTTTTCAAACTTGATTTGACCAACAAAAACAAGACCAAATTGCTAAAGTCTAACAATTTTTGGCAATAATATTTAAGATGGATAGGGCAGCTGTCCACTGTAACAGAAGTTACCTAAGACAAACACCCTTTGGCCCCTGTGGGTCTCAGTTCCTTCACCTACAAGGTGAAGTAGCTGAAGCAAATAATGTCTATAACCCCTCTAGCTCATTTTTCAATCACTCTACTTCACTTGTTAGTGATGATTATTCACAATACTAAGGAAATGTGAAACAGCCAGCCAAAGCCAGATATTAAACGTGTTAACATACATGATTATACATAATTTCTATGAACTGTCCATTATTTAATACTTCCTTAAACAACAGTGATTTGCTCTAAAGTTGCCTCACAGGTGAGGCACATAACTAGTTCTGCTCACAATTGAAAAGCAGTGACTAACGTGCCTTCACCTTAAAAAAGAGAGAAGTGGCAATTCCTCTTATAATAAGACACCTGCCATTATCAAATAATTATCAAGTAATGCACTACAGAGGTGCAAGAGGAAGAGCTATGCAAATTTGTACTTACGTTCATTCATACACAACTAGAGAGCTTCAAGCTTCTTTCACAGTACCTCTTGAAAGAAGCAAAGCAGAATACCTGCCATTTCAAAAAGATAGTAGAGGGGGAATGTATGGAATCCTTAATATTTTTCCAAGTAATGAAAGAATAAAGAACATTTTAGAGTGATATAAATGCAAAAGGCAAATCAATAAAAACCTACCCAAGTGAGTTACCTCAAAAAATGAAAGGCTACATATGTTTACATAGTCACAATGTTTTAAGAATAAGCATTGTGATAAAATTATTTTCTTTTAAAGTGTTCCATTTAAAACACATTTGGATGGGATTATTTCACTGAAGAATATCCATTAACAGAAACTTTTTATTATTAAATAATTCAAATAATGTACTCAAACATTTCACCATTATCTATTTCTCAGGCTCATAAACACCAGTGAAAAACCTAGCAAATGAAAGCCTCTGCTCAACTGAATAATAACAAAAACATAATATACTACAAACTGAATACCCTTAGACAATGGTTTAAAAGCATGAACTTGATGGGTTGAGTGTGGATTTATTTCTGTTCTTTCCTAGAACTCCACTAAAACTGTAAATAAGGCATTTAATTCTTTTTAAGGTATTTAAACTTAAAAAGCCAAAGGTAGAGGGATAGAAACACACAAAGATGAAGAGAATGGAGGAGACAACAAAAATCTAGAGAGATCAAGGGAATGGATGGAGGAATATAATGAACTTACTAGCACTAGGTTGAAATCTACCCCAACAGGGGAAAGAAAGTGAGACGGTCTGTTCTCCAGGATGAGAAGGCATCCAGTGCCACAGAAACCAGGGAGAGGCTATGGATGGCTTGAAGTCTGTCATGACGTAACTTGACTTCAGATCTTACTACTACTTCACCTTGTGATTTTCTACCGCCTCCTCACCATACCCCTCTGGCTCCCATGCAAAATCAAATTCTATGAGAAAATGAATAGAAAGGTGCCAAGTACAGATACCACAAAGCACAGTGAAGAGTGACTAAGATACCAGACCAGTGCTGCCCAGTGGAACCTTGTGTGAGGGTTGAGATGTTCTCTTTCTGTGCTGTCCAATATAGAGGCACTACCTATGTGCTATTGCTGGCTCTGTTACTGTACTTGATTTTAAGTAATTTAAATTTAGTAGTAACAAGTGACCAGTTACTACTACTTTAGAAAGCACAGTACTCGACCAAAAACAGAAAGACTGAGTAGGAATCTGCCTACTGAATGTGAACACCCATCCTCTGCCCTGGTTCCTAGAGGCTGAAACGCCCCTTTATTTATAGTACACTAGTAAAAGAGTAAAGTTCTTTTCTGGAGACCTTGAATAGTCCTAGAGAGGTGAGCTGTCAATTCTGACACCTGGAGGTCCCCTAGTGAATGTAGCTTAGCCCAAAGTGAAGTCTACGCGGCAATACCTACCCCATGAGATGCAGCTCTTCTAATGTGCTTGGTGCCTTACTTCTAAGTAAGGCTGCACAACCAAATACTGGCAGGCATTTAAGAAGAGCTTTAATCTGAAAAGAACTCTGAAAACAGAGGGAGAAGAAAAGTTCAACTATAATTTAACTTATAATAAGTCTTCAAATTAAAAAAGTATACCCATAAAACAAGGACATACTTATTCATCATCAATTTTTTTTATATATAAAAGGGTTAGATTTATTAAAAGAAAGAAAGGGAGAAGACGGTGGTGTAGACACAAAGAGCATCACCACTTTTTATGAGATGCACATTAAAACCACAGTGAGTTATGATCTCACACCTTGAGAAAGTCACATATTAAAAAGACCCCCAACAATGAGCACTGCAAAGTATGTCGAGAAAAAGGAATGGGAATGTCCTTTGATGGGAATGTCAACTGGTGCAGTCATTTGGGAGAGTCATCTGCATATGCCTTAAAAAACTAAAAAAGGACATAGTGCATACTTCAGCAATTCCACTCCAGGGCATTTATCTGAATAACATGAAATTATCAACTTGAAAAACTTTGTTTTACAATGTTTAGTGCAGCACTAAATAATAATAATAATAGCTAAAACCTGGAGACCACCTAAGTGCCCAGTAATATAAGATGAGATTAAAAAGATGTGGTCTAGCCACACTATAATAATATCATCCAACCTAAGGAAAGATGAACTGCTGCCATTCACAACAAATTGGAAGGAGTTCCAGGGAATTCTGTAATGAACCAAGTCAGAATAACAAAGATATTAGATGTTTACAGAGAGAATGATTCGACAAAGCAAAGTACTAGTGAACGTGAATAAACTAGTGAACATGAACACGTGACACTTGTGAAGTTAAGAGAGGAAGGAAGAGGGCCTCCCCTGGTGGCGCAGTGGGTTAAGCAACGCACTATGAAGCAAACCGCAGCCACTGCAGCATGAGTTCGATCCCTGCTGCCGGCCAGGGAG
>JAGFMF010011761.1:9868-78459 GCA_019455555.1 Galemys pyrenaicus
GGGGGATGGGTGCGCGGGGGGGGACAGGTGCGTGGGTTAGGGGGGACAGGTGTGTGGGGGGGGCAGGTGCGTGGATTAGGGGGACAGGCGCGGGCGGGGGGGACAGGTGCGCGGGTGCGGGGGGACAGGCGCGGGCGGGGGGACAGGTGCGTGGACCGGTCTCCTTGGAAGGACGCGGGCAGTGGAGGGGCTGGGCCGCGGTCACAGCGAGGGTAGCTGGGACACTGAGATGCAGAGCGGCCCGGGGAGGCGAGGGCGGAGAAGGGACCCGGGGACGACAGGACAGCAGCGGCCGGAGAGCGGCCGGGGCCTCAGGCAGGAGGGGCCCGCCCGACTCACTGTCCCCGCAGTCTCCGCCGTCTACGACGTCACCCTGAACTTCCGGGGGAAGAAGATCCCGTCCTTGCTGGGCATCCTCTATGGGAAGAAGTACGAGGCCGACATGTGTGTGAGGTGAGCTTCGCGGCCCCGGCCGCGGGCAGGTGAGGGCGTGCAGCAGGGTGGGCCCCGTGGCTCCAAGGTGGGCGCGGCCCGCGGTGGGGGCAGGCCGGGCTCCGGAGGGGCTCAGGCAGAGCTTGGCAACAGCTAGGATTTCGGGGGGCAGGAGGGGTGAGCTGGCCCTGCCCGAGAGGCGGCTGGGTCAGGCCCCGGCCGGCCCCCGCCACTGCCCCTCGTCCTCCGGCTGCCGGTGGCCCTGTTCGCTGAGTGGGCTGCTGGCGGGACAGGGCCCGGCGAGTGCCGGGCCTCAGGCCCCCGAGGCCCCGAGAACAGCAGCTGGGTGAGCCCCGCCCTTTGGACCCTGGCCGGTGCCGGGCGTTGCTGCGTGCGCGTGTCTGCCATGGTGGTGCGGCCTGGCCGGCAGGGCTGGGGGCGGCCCCGCGCCACAGGCCCCGGTCAGGCGCCAGGGGCCCTTGAAGGGCCGGCCCCACGCGCCCTGCGGAGGGGCGTCCGCGTCCACAGGCCCAGGGCACGGGCGCCTGTTCCTGGGCGGTCCTGCAGCTGGTGGGCACAGGGTCTGTGTCCACCCGCCCCGCGGCTGTGGCCTGGGACGGTCCGCTCGAGGTCTCTGTCTGGACGAGAGGTTCGCGGTGCCCGGGCTGCAGCCCGCGCGTCCCGTCTAGCAGTGGAGCAGGTGGCCGTGGCCTGCTGTGTGCGCCGGCGCCCCCTCGCTCCCGGGGCCCGCGGCCGCCCTCTGGGCCTCGCTGCGCCGCGGGCTGGGCGGGCTCGAGGCTGTGGACCTCAGCGTGAACCGTGGGGGCATCTCGCCTCGGGGCCTCGGTCCACTATCCCTCAAGAATAACCTTGAAGCAGGACCGGCCCCGCCCCGCCCCAGGCGTCGCTCGGCTGCCCGGCCTGGCGGGGAGGAGCTGCGGGGGGCCTGGCGGGCAGATGCCGCCGCGGCACTGGCCGCGGCGTGTCCGGGGACGGAGCGCCCGGCCCGACTGGCGCTCACGCGCTCTGACCGACAGGAGGTTCCCCCTGGAGGACATCCCGCAGGACGAGAGGGAAGCAGCCCGGTGGCTGCAGAAGCTGTACCAGCAGAAGGTAGGGCTGGCGGGCCCGGGGCTGGCGGGCTGCAGGCCGCTGCTCGGAGGGTGCGGGCCTCCGGGGCGCGGCTGTCCCTCGTGGTCCTCGCATTTCCTTGACTGACGAGCGGCGTCGTGCTGGGGTGCCCTCCCGCCCGGGCCACGCACACCACAGGCGCCCACCGCGCTGGGCCGGACGGCCTCCCTCACGCCACGGGCCGCGGGAGAGCGCGACGGGCGCCAGGGCCGGCCTGGAGGCGGGCGGCCGCGTGTCCCGCGCTCCCGGTCGCCAGCCGAGCGCCGACGAGCCGTCCCGTCGCAGGACGCGCTGCAGGACGCGTACAGCCAGACGGGCGTGTTCCCGGGGGAGCGGCACAAGCCCGCGCGGAGGCCGTGGACGCTGCTCAACTTCCTGTGCTGGGCCACCGTGCTCCTGTCCCCGCTCTTCAGCTTCGTCCTGGGCGTCTTCGCCAGCGGCTCCCCCCTGCTCATCCTCACCTTCCTGGGCTTCGTCGGGGCAGGTAGCGGGCGCGGCTGGCGTGGGGGCCGGCTCTGGGGCCCGAGCCTCTGGCGTGCCTCTCAGGGCTCGGCGGCTGAGAGGCTGGGGCGTGGCCGCTTCCTGCACCCCGAGGGCGGGCAGGCCGGGCGGCCTGGGGCGGGGTGGCCCCCAAGCGGCGGGCAGCAGGCCCCTGACCCCCTCTCGTCTCCAAGCTTCCTTTGCAGTCCGACGCCTAATAGGCGTGACCGAGATAGAAAAGGGGTCCAGCTACGGGAACCAGGAGTTCAAGAAGGAGTGACCGCACAGCCCACGCCCACAGCCGCTCGGCCCGGCGCAGACGGCACGGCGTGGGGAGGCGCCGCCGAGAGACTGTTCCTTGTTAACTGTGACTAACGTTAACCAATAAAACTTGAGCCACGAGTAACGCGATGGGAAGACCTGCGGCCGAGCCTCCGGCCCCCCCGGCGCCCCGCCCTCGCCGCCGGCCCGGACGCACCCTCTTCCCACCCGCAGCCCGTTTCTAGCCAGCCGCTCGGAGTGCCCCAGCCGCGTCTTCCCGCAGCCCGTGACGGCCCCCGCCGAGTCCCTGCCGCCGTGGGACGGCCCGGCCTGCGCCGCGCGGGGCTCCTGGCCGGGGTGCGGGAAGGCCCTGGGAAGCCCCCGCTGCGTGTGGTCGCTGGCGCCCGCCTCCCCAGCCCCGTGTGAGCCCGCGCCCCGTCCCTGTGGCCTGGGGCTCAGCCCTGGTGCTGGGGCTGGGAGAGCCCGGTGGGCCCCGGACGGCAGCTCCGGCCGCGCGTGCGCTGCGCGGGCAGTGGGGTCTGTGCGCTGCGCCGTCCGCCCGGAGAGTGTCTATTTTTGTAGCTGGTGGTTGAAGACTCAACAGCTGATGCAAACGAGGGGTGCTGAGCTTCCCGCCCCCGCCTGAAGCTGTGTGTGACCGCCCGCCTGCACCTCCGTGCAGCTCTCCTCAGGGTGTCCCCCAGGCCCCCGCGCCCCGGGGGCGCCAGTCCCTGCTTGGCTTCGCCTCGCTCTGGGGCCACAGCCCCATGGCCCCTGCTGCCCGGACGTCCCCTGCAGCTCCCACCGGCTCTCCCGCCCCGCGAGGGAAAGGCACCAGATGGCTCCGCCTGCGGCAGCTGTGGCAACATCCTGGCGGCGCAGGCGGGTTCCCAGGAGAGGAGGACGGGCACGGCGGAGCCGGGGCCTCGCGGGAGTGGCCCTCGCTGGCGCTGGGCGGTGCGTGGGACCCCGTGTGGACGGCCGTCCTCGGGCCTCCTGAGCCGCCCAGCCCCCAGGTGACCGGCAGGCGAGACCCGCGCCCTGGCGGCCGAGGCCCAGAATGGGGCTGTGGGGCCCGCAGAGGGGTCCTGGCTGGCGCCCCTCGCCGCGGGCCGCGCGTCACTAATCCACTAACACCTGAATGTGCTCGAGGGGAGAGTTGGCGCCCGCAGAGGATGCCCGCCGCGCCCTTGCCTCGAGCTGCAGCCCTGCCCAGCCACCCCGCGCTGGGGATGCAGGACAAGAAGGCCGAGCGGTCGGGGGCTGCGGTGCCCATGGGGGGTGCGGCGGGGCTTCCGGTGGCCGCGTGCAGTGAGTGCTTGCGGTGGAGCCCTGGAGAGCAATAAAAACTACCCCTGACGTCTGGGAATCGTTTCTGGAGGGGGCGCCCCCGCACCTGCCTCTGCCGCTCCCTGGCTGGGCCTGCGTGGGGGCCTGCAGCTCTGCCCACCGCCTGCGCTCTGGCCTCGGGCCGGACACCCTCTGGGCCACCCGGCCTGGGGTCAAGGGTGCCTCCACTGGCCAGGGCTGGCCGGCCGCTCCAGCTGCCCTCGCAGTGCCGGGAGAACCCGGAGCCGGCCCTGGGCAGCCCCGACCGAGGGCAGGCTGCCCAGCAGGCCCAGGTCCGCTGTCTGCCACAGTCGCCACCCGCGAGGGCCGGCTGTGGGTCTGCTCCAGCCAGCAGCAGCTCGGTCTCTGGTCTCGTGCCCTGAGTGTCCTCTGGGGAGCACCGGGACCCCGAAGCCTCTAGCACTTCACGGCGACTGGGGCTCCCTTCTGCTGTCAGGAGCTGCCGCCGCCGTGTCCGGCCAGCAGACCCGGCAGGGCCGGCCGCCTGTGAGCTCGGGCGCTGGCCGCTGGCCGTGCACTGCGGGGGCTCGGCGTGGCAGCCAGGTGTGCACGTCCCTGTCCAGCGCGACACGGTGCAGCCGCGGTTGGCGTCCGCTCCGAGAGCCTGGTCTGCTCTGCAGAGGGCCGCGGGGGCGTCGGGGTGCCTGGCCGCACGGCGTGGCCGCTCCGGAGCCCTGCGTGTCCCCGCGGGCCCTCTGCAGTCACTGCAGCTTTAAGCCTGGTGAAGACCTCGCCGGCTGGAGCTTCTCAGACCTGCAGTCCCGTGACTCCGCACGCACCTGGACGGCGGCTGAGCCGCGGGCTGGGGGCGGCGTCGGGCTTGCGCAGGTGTGGTCCTGCCGGCGCCCGGGGCCCCGGCGCGGCTGTCTCCGTCCCGCCAGCTGCCCCGGCGGCTGCCTGTGGGCTCCCCACCAGTGCCTTGAGCACGGTGCTGTCTGTCTCTGGCTGCATGTGGGGGAGGGTGTGGGGCCGCCGCCTGCTCAGCCCAGCTGGTGCCGGCGGGCACTGCCGGGCGGTGTGTGCAGGTGAGAGGCGGCGCTGGCGCCCGTGGGTGGGCCTCGCTGTGAGGCGGGGCAGGGCACCCGCGCGTGGGTGTGCTCTGCCGCCTCTTGTTCGTGGCTCCCGTGCTCGGAGTCCAGGGGTGAGTGTGGGGGGCCCCTGCGGGGGCTGCTGTCGGCTGCAGGCTCGGAGGGACAGGCCCCGGCGGCGCGCAGGCCGGCGGTCAGCACGGGGCCTCGACGCCCCAGGAACACGGCGTCTGTGTCTGTCTGCGGGACCCCTTGCGCCTTCGGGGAGCAGAGGATGCCCACGGCCGGCCTGGTCTCGGTCGCCTGTGTGCGGGCCGTCTATGCCCCGCCTGCCCTGCCGAGAGTGGGAACCGCTCCTGGGCGGCCCAGCTGTGCGGCGCGGGGGCACCCAGGCCCTGGGGACGCTCGGGGCCTGCGCGGGAAGAGCCCGGCCACGGAACCGCACGGCGGCGTGTGCCAAGGGCACAGATGCGTGCACCTCACGCCCCCAAACAGAAGCAGAATCTTGGGGGGTCCTGAAAGCCCCGTCAGGAGCGAGGTGCCATCACAGGCCTGTCCTCGTTGCTCGTCTTCACGTTCCTTCCGGCGTCACCTGTGATGGAACCTGGGCAGAAAAGTGCCTTTGCAGTAGCGCCCCCGAGGTGGAGGCTGGCTGGGGAGCCCTACGGCCGAGGCCCGGGGCGGCTCGGGGCTTCAGGGGCTTCGGCTGCACCCCAGGGGGAGGGCCACCCAGCCCCAGGCTGGAGCAAGTCTGCGTCACTCCCTGTGCCTCGGACCCACGAGGGCTGACCCAGTGCAGACCCGTCAGCCAGCAGAGGTGCCGTGGCGGGTGTGGGGTGGTGGCGGGTGCAGCCCCGGATCCGAGCCCAGCTGGGGGCTGCTTCAGCAGCGTGCTGGGTCCTCCAAGTCGGAAGGAGGCCTGAGCACCCCAGTTCCAGGTCTTCCGGGGCCGTGGCCGGCACAGGAGCCAGTCCCCTGGCCACATCCTGGGCCACGTCCCCAGCACGGAGGGTCCTTGCAGGCTGAGGTGTGGCCAGGCCCTGCGCTGGAGACTCCCCCACCATGCACCGCCCCGGCCCCATTGCCACTGAGGCCTCCTCCACTGAGGCCTCCACAACCCCTGCCGGCCCAGCCCCCACCCTTCCCTTGCCCACCTGGCCCCCACCCCCCCTTCCCGGCCGGCCCCCACCCACCCCCCACCTCCCCCCAGCTGGCCCCCACCCACCCACGGCCTGGCCAGCCCCCACCCCTTCACCACCCGCCCGGCCTCCACCACCTGTGCGCTTCTCAGGCAGTTCCGGCCTCACCATTTCCTGGTCACTGTGCCTGAGCTTGAGGCTGCACCCCTACAGTGCTGAGGACCAGCCAGAGACTTTCTCAGGCAGTGCGCCCTCGCCTGGCCCAGTCCCCCAAAGACACCCGACCCCGTGGGCCTGACCTGCTTTTAGTCCAGGCGAGGAGGGGATGTGCGGAGGGGAGGTGGGGTGAGTGTAAGGGGTGGGGGCAAGAGGGAGAGGTGGGGACCAGGGAGGGCGGGGTAAGTAGGGGAGTGAGGGGCTGGGGGGCCTCTGGGCTGACTTGGGAGGGCGCTGGAGGGCTGCAGGCGACGGGTGTCTCCGACAGGACTGGGCCCGGGGCCAGGCGACCTGGGGCTCCAGACTCTCAGGGTGCCTCGTCCCTCCGGAGGGGACCCAGCACCCCGTCTCGCCCTGCTGCCGACGTGGCCGCCGCCTGCAGCTCCGCGCTCCGCACCAGCCCCCAGACCGCGCATCCAGCAGCCCTCGTCTCGGCCCTGTGCACGGTCACGCCGGGCGGCCTGTGGCCGGGGTGGGGCAGCGCTGAGCCTTCTCGGGTGGCCTCCGGCCAAGGCTGGCGACGCTCACTGGATCAGGGAAGCGCCTGGGAGCGAGGAGCTCGCACCCCGAGAGCAGCAGGTGCTGTGGCTGGAGGGCCGCGAGCTCCAGGGCCGAGGGCGCTGGCCTCTGCGGGAAGCCCAGCGGGTGCCGGCGCTGCGGGCGTGGCCTGTGACCTGGAGTGGGCGGCACAGCAGCCGTCGCTGTGGGCAGGCCGGGCGCGCGCCACAGGTGGAGCTGCGCCCAGGCCTGTGCCTGCTGCGGCCTCGCTAGCCGCCCATCGCTAGGGCGGCCCCAGTGAACAGTCACTTAAAAATGCAGGACCGGGACTCCCGCAGCTCCTGGTCTGCGTTGGGAGGAGCGTCCACCCCAGGTCTGTCTGGCAGGAGCCCAGCACCAGCTCTGCCTCAGTGCCCACCCACGTCCCTCCTGGCCTGGGGCCGCCGCTTTCCTGGCCTTTCTGCCCGAGGGGCTCAGGCCATGTGGCCTTTGGGTGCCCTGCTGTCCGGCCTGGGTCCAGCTCCAAGTGTGCCGAAGAGCACCGGTGCCCACAGAGGTGACTCCCGCCCCCCATCAGCGGGTCCCAGCTGGCACCTGCCTGGGCCAGGCTGCAGGGTCTGGCCCGGGGCTCTCTGTGGCCCTCTGCTCTCAGACCCAGCATGGAGCGCGACCGAGACTGCCGTGCCGCGGCCCGTGCTCTGCACCCCAGCCCGGGCGCCCGGGAGCTGGAGCATCCAGCAGTGGCCTCAGCCAGCATGGTGGGCGGGTCTTTGTCCTCAGCCAGGCAGGCCCGCACTTTGGGCTGGGCAGTGCCTCCAGGCTTACAGGCTTAAGGGACGGGGCCTCCTTGTCCAGGGATGCCGCCCGTGCCCTGCGGCCTGCGCCCCTCTGCAGCCAGCCCAGGGGAGACGCTGGGACAGGCAAGTGCACCCTCATGCACTGGGGGCGGCCTGGCGCCGTGGGCTGGCTGTGTCAGAGACGGCCTCACTGGGCGCCTGGGACACCTGGCCAATCAGGACGTTTACCCTCTTGGCCGCAGGGCGGGCGCCTGGGACACCTGGCCAATCAGGACGTTTACCCTCTTGGCCGCAGGGCACGGGAGAGGAGCGCAAGCGCAAGCTGCTACAGCGCCTGTGGCCGGACACCGCACGGCAGGCAGGCCGGCCGCCCCGCCTCTCCTGGCCGCTGGCCCCGGCCCCCTCGGAGCGCCGTGCGCATGACCCAGCAGCTCTCTGCGCTGACTCGGCCGCCCGGTGCCAGGAGCCCACCGAGGTTCAGGCCGACGCGCTGGAGACAAGCGCAGCCTCAGAAGGGCCGGCGAGGCAGGGGGGCGCCAGAGGGCGGGCGGCCCGGCGCTCAGGCGTGGGGCCGAGGCTGGGCCGGCGCTGCTGCGGTGGGCGCTCGGAGGGGGCCCCGCCGACAGCAGGGGTGCGTGCGCACGTTGGGGTTCCCATGCCAACGGTGCAGGAGTGCGGCGGGGAGTGGCTGTGATGCAGCCGGCTGTCCGCCCTCCTCCCTGCAGAAGCCCTCCAGGAGAGCCGGCAGCTCAGGCCTCTCTGCCTCAGCTTCCCGAAAACGCTCCCCCTGAGTGTCCTGCACCTCGGGCTGCCTGCGCTCCCTCCAGCTACCGGCTCATGAGGGCCGCGCTGCACCCCGGGGCTCTGAAACCCCTCAGCACTGTCTCCTGCTGGGCCCCCATCTCTGCCCAGTGTCTGGCCCGCCGAGGGAGCTCACACTCAGACTACTTCCCACTCGTGGACTTCAGGCCATCTGCAAATGGCGCCCCAAACAGTTTCCTTGCAAGAAAAATCGACCCGCAGCTACAAGCACGGCTTCCTTTTGTGACCGTCCCCAAGCGCGGGGGGAGACCTGTGGGGCTGGGGATGAGGCTGGGGACCCAACAGGGCGCAGCCCCAAGCGGAGGAGCCCCTGCCTGCCGGCACCGGAGGCGCGAGGCGAGGTGCCCGGTGCCCGGCGGGCCGAGTGGTGCGCGGGCGTCCGGGCGGCAGAGGGCCCCAGGAGCGCGGCCGCATCTCCTGCGTGCCCGCTGCCGAGGGCCCGGGGCGCCCCAGAACGTCGGGGCCTGCGGGTGTCGAACCTCCAACCCGCTCCTAGCGCCGGGGGCGCGGCCGGCCGCGGGGGTCCATGGGCGCGGGGGACCGCGAGCGATCCCGCGGCGGTGCAGCGTCCGCGTGGCATGTGAGGAGCCCGGGCCGGAGTCCACGCGCCCCGCGCGCCGCCCGCCCCGCCCCGCCCGCGCCGCCCGCCCCGCCCATCCCGCGCCGCCCGCCCCGCCCATCCCGCGCCGCCCGGCCCGCCCCGCCCCGTCCCGCGCCGCCCGCCCCGCCCATCCCGCGCCGCCCGCCCCTCCCGCGCCGCCCGCCCCGCCCCTCGCCGCCCGCCCCGCCCCGCGCGCTTCCCGGCGGCCGCGCCCCGCCCCTTGGGCGCGCGCCCCGGAAGCGCTCGGCGGCCCCGGAAGCGGACGCGCGCCGGCCGGGAGCTGCCTGGCGCGGGGCCGGGCGGGCGTCGCGGTCGCGGCGGGGCGCTGTAGCTCGGCGGCCCATGGGGCGCGGGGGCCCGAGCCGGTGACGCCGGACGCCCATGGACGCCGCTGCGGGCGCGCCGCCGCCGGTGGTCTACACCATGGAGAACAAGCCCATCGTCACCTGTGAGTGGGCGCGCGGCCTGGGCCCGGCCTGGGCCACCCCGGCGGCGCCCACCGCCCGCGGCGACCTCCCACCCGGCCGCCCTCGCGCCGTTCGGGCCGCGGCTCGCCGGGCGGGCGCGGGCCGAGTCGGCCGGGAGGCGGGCGGCGGCCGGGCGGGCGGGGGTCGGCCCGGCCCCTGGGCGCTCGGCTCGCCCCGCCCGGCCCGGCGCCCCGAGCCTCTTCTCCGGGCGTCGGCTTCGGGCGCGTGCGCGGCGGGTAACGGGAAACTTTCCCTCACAGCAACAGTCCCCCGCGGCGTCGCGGCGGTGGCTCGAGAGCGAGACGCTTCAGAGGCCGAGGGAGCCCTCAGGCCGTGGGACTGTGCGCCCCCTCTGCTGCCCGGTCCAGCCAGGCGGTCGCCGGGGCCTGCTGCGGGGCCAGCCCGGTGGGCCTGCCGTGCCCTGGTGCCTCAAAGCGGCGCTGCGCGAGGCCCAGGCTGAGCCCTCCTGCCTCTCATTTTCCTGGTGCTGGCTTCCGCCTGGCCGGCGCCCTCTGCCCGTCCCCGCGACGCCGTCCGATCGAAGTCCACGTCTGCTCGTTCGTCTTGAGGAGGTGACTTCCTGGGGCCGCCTCGCCCGGCTCGGACGCGTGCACGTTGGCTCCGCGGTGGCTCTTCCCCAGCACTTGTCCGGGAGCCTCCCTCAGGCGGGTCTGCGGCCGGAGTGCGCGAGGCAGGCGTGCTGCGGGGGCCGTGCCTAGAGCTGCAGCCTCTCCCCAGGAGCCACAGGGGTCCCCAGGACCCCGCTGCTGGGGTCCCTGCCCCCGCCCCCCCACTGCTGCTGCTGCGGTGCCTGGGGCGGACTGATGGGCGCTCAGCGGGGCTTTCCCCAGTTTCTGAAGAGGACGGCCCGGGACTCCCTGGGGTCTGCCCCGACCCGGTCTTGGGTCCTCGTGCCACTTGCATGTGCAGCTGCCCCTCCCGGCTGCCCCTCCTGGCCGTGCTGCGCGCTCCTCCCAGGGCTGGGCAGGCGGGGCGTGAGCAGTGCCACACGGGCTCCCCACGGCTGACAGGACAGCAAGGTCAGCGCAACGTTGCCTTGCAGGCGGGAGGGGTGTGTGGGGCCGGCCTGATGGCGCCCGCGCCGCGGCCCGAGCATGGTGAGTGCACCCAGCCTGTACCTCGCTCTCCTGAGGCGGCATTTGGGGGAGAGGCTGAGCGGTGCAGCCTAAGGGGTAGGAGAACGGGTCCAGAGGCCCCCCTGGTTTCCAAGGCTCGGGTGCCCATGCTTGTCTGTGCCACGCCTGCGTCTCCGTCTGTGTGCCCAGCTCCGGCCATCTGACTGCGCACGAGTGGAAGCGTTTCCAGAGGCTAGAACACCCTGCTCCAGGTGGAGTTACTGTGCTCAGGCCTTCCTGGGAGGGCGCTGGCCGCCCTGGCCCAGTGCTCAGAGGCCCTGTGAGTCTGGGGGAGGGTGCGCTGGACACCCCGCCTGTCGCCTGGCGGTGCTCCGGTGTCTGAAGCTGGGGAAGTGTGCCCCCGGCCGCCTCAGGAGGGACCCACAGAGGCCACGCCGAGGAGCTGGGCTCCGGGGGGGCGGTGCCGGTGGTGGTGCCGGGGGCTCGAGTCCCGAGTCCTGGTCCGGGGCGCAGGTGCCATGTGGGGTAGATCAGCAGGCTCGCCACCTGCTCGAGTGTCCACTGTGTTGTGGGCCCTGGGTCACTTCTGCTTTGGGACAGAGCCTGCGGTTTCTGGGGTCCAGGCTGTGTCAGGAAAGGCCGTTCCTTTCCCAGCCCCTCCCAACAACAGCCACAGTGCCAGTGCCTGGCTCCCGCCCTGGGCCTTAGCCCGGGGGCGGCGCACCCCCTGGGGGCCTGGTGCCTGAGGGCCCAAGCCCCACCAGGTCTGTCCTGCCTCAGTCTCGGGCTCCAGGTCTGATGGGGACGTTGGAGACAGGGAGAAGCGCGAGCGGGCCCCTGTGCCGCCCTGCCTGGCCAGCGCTGGTGGCATCAGGTCGCGGCCTGGCCTGGTCCTGGGCGCGAGTCCCGAGGGTGGTGCTGGGACGGCTGTGCCGTTCTCTCGGCGGAAAGCGGCTTGCGGTGTCGTCCAGGAGCCGCTGCAACAGATGTGCCTCGGCTGGGCTGGTGCGCGGACCCTGGGCTGCCTTCGGGTGCGCTGGGCAGGGCTGAGGGCCGCTGGCCGCCCTGGTTGACTCATCGTCTCCTGTGCAGGGCAGGGCGGCTAGATCTTAAGGCGGTGGCCCACGTGTGCGTCACCCCGCCCGTGACCAGGCCCTCCCTGCCTGTGCCGCTGCAGCTGCGGGGCACGAGGGCGGGTGCGGAGCGCGCTGGTTGCCAGCCACGGGGGAGTTGGCCGAGCGGTTGGTGCCGGCTGTGGCACCCCTGCGGCTGAGCGTGAGCCCCGGTGTTACCTGTGAGGAGTGAGCTGCACTAGACCTTCGTCCTCCGGCTGTGGCGTGAGGACCAGGACATAGTGGGCGGGTCTGGACCTCCCCCTCGGGGGACCTGGTGCCTGAGGCCTCGGGCCCTGGCCGGTCTGTCCTGTCCTGCTGGCCGCAGTGGCTTGGCAGGAGGCGGGCGTGGCTGCCACCACCTCGGGCTCGCGTGGTGGGGACACCGGCCGTCGTCATGGCAGCGCCTGCTCCGTGAGCACAGTGGGGTGTGGATGGGCGCGGGCCGGTCTGCGTTGCCCCGGGCCCTCCGGTGGGCCGGCTGCGTTTGGAGGGCTGCGCCTGTGTCCACCTGCAGGGCCAGGGGCCCGCTGGCTGTGCTGTGGGAACGTGGGTGCTGGCTCGTGGCCAGGGGCCCAGCGGTTGGCAGCGAGCCGGCCTTGCGCTGCATTTGCGTGGACAGTTGGCTGGCGCCCTGCACTGGGCCCTCGGGCCCCTGGACGTTGGACAGGGCGCAACTTTGAGGCTCCTGGTGTTCTTTCAAGCAGCTGTTTGGGGCGCGAGTCCGCCCCAGACGACACTGTCAGCCGCGCAGGCCTCCCGGGCGCGCTGGGCTGTCCGCACGGCTCTGGAGTCCACGGCCTCGCCTCAGTGTTCGGCCTCAGCTCCTTCGTTCTAGTCCCTCCCGGGCCCTGGGCCCGGCGGGCAGGTCTGCTCTCCTGTGGGGCCTGCGGCCCGGGCGGCCCTGCCGGAGCCCTGTCCGGTGTGCCCTGAGTCTGTGCTTCCCGCTGGCTGTCTGGGGGCGCATGCTCCCTGCTGTGGCCAAGCCTGGCTGCTGGCCTGGCTGCCGTGGACAGTGAGGCGTGTGGCCCAGGCCCCTGGCCGTCGCGGGGATGCCTGGAGCAGGGCTGCCGCGTCGCAGGGAGTCAGGCCTGGCTCTTTCTGAAACCGCTGCCACGCTGTCCCCAGAGGAGGGCCCACCCTGCCGCCGTGGGGACGCCACTGCCCACCTCAGCCCCTGCGTGCAGCCCCAGGGGCGGCCCGGCCGGCCTTCCTGCGTGTCCCAGCACCGGGCTGGGCGTCTGTGCTTGTCAGCCCTTGTTTCTTCTGAGTGAGATGTCCCACTCTTTCTTCTGTGAATATTTGATCTCCTCTGCCGTCCCGTGGAACTCCCACCATTGGGGCGTTCAGCCCTCGCCCGTCTGCGGGTTGGGTTGTCGTCGAGTAGAGCCCGGGCCTCGGGTGCACATCTGTCGGGCGCGCTCTGGCCGGCTCTTCCCGCCGGGCTCCCACTTCTCAGGAGGCCCTTCGGGTGCAGACGCTGGCGCTCTTCTCCCCGGCTGGCTCTCGGCGGGCGGTGTAGGTGCTGGGCCCAGCCAGGCCACGCTCCGAGGCGTCCACGTCCTCTCAGCGGTCACTGGTGTTGGACCTCTTCAGGGCCGCTTCTCCAGCCGTGCTCTCTGGACACTAGGAAGTTGGCCGACCCGCGCCTGTGGGCTGGGAGCAGCCGTGGAGCCCGGGCGCCCATTTCTGGGCTCTGCACGGCGCTGGCTTCTTTGGCCGCCGTCGCATGACCAGACTGAGTCAGGACGGCTGAAGGCGGTTTTGGAGACAGGACGGTGGGGGCCGCCTTCCCGCCTGAGGCCTGGGAGAACCCTGCCGGCCCCTCCGCCCACAGGCCTCCTCTCGGTGACTCTTCAGCTCGCACAGGGGCCTCGGCCGGCCTGATGATCTCCCTGGAAGTCCGAGCTTGACCCATCCACAGAGACTCTGCTCAAGAAGGCCCTCCTGAGCTGTGGGCCTGGGGGCCAGGGCATGGTCAGTTTTGGGGCCCTCGCCCTGCAGGATCTGCCCTCGCCGGGGCCGGCGCAGTGCGGGCTCGGCACTGCCCGGGCAGGGGCCCCGCTGTCCTGGCAGAGGGTTTCCTGGCACTGGGGTGTTGGCCGTCAATGTCGGTGGGCGGGGTGACTTCTTCGGAGAGGACCTTTCCCTGCAGTCTCCTCCCTTTACTGTTACTTTTTCTTTAGGGAAACAGACGGTCTTACCTGGCTTCCTGCGTGTATGACAAGAGGTTGTTCATTTCTCCATGTTACTTTAGGGTCTTACTTGTAAAACAAGAAATAAAAAGTGAGCAAGTCCTGAAGGATCGGATAACAGCCCCCTTGGCTTTGTCAGGAATTGGCGTGTGTTTGGAGCCTTTATTTTTTTATGGATTTGTGTGGTCATCGCATACGTTGCAGGCTGACCTTTTTGCTCGAGCCTTTGAGCTCCCAGACCGCCTCGGGACGACTGAGCTCACGACTCCCCTGCTGGCACTTAGGCCGGTCCAGTCAGTCCACCGCTTTGAAGTGGCCAAGTGGACGTGGGGGCTGTCAGGGCCTCCTGACACCGAGACCTGAGCGCCAGCCCCTCCTGCTCCGTTGGGCAGCGTCTCCCCGAGGGGGAGGTCCAGACCCGCCCACTGTGTGGGCGCCCGCCCTGCCCAACGAGAGGCCGCCCCGCAGTGGAGGGGCCTGTGAGCCGCTGCCGCCTGTGCTGGCCCCGGACAGGCTCGGGACCAGCTGTCCGTGCACCCCGTTTGCGCAGGGAAGGACTTTGGGTTTCATCAGGGACCCTGTGCTCGGTCTGCCTGTCTTCCCCCTGCTCGGGTCAGGTGGGGGACAGTCCGCGAGGCCCTCGGCGTGGGCTCCAGGAACCCCTGCAAGCTCTGGGACCTGCTGGGCCAGCGTCTCCGAGCAGCAGGGGGCGCTCTGGGGGGGCTGGCCCTGAGGACACAGTGGACATCCTGCCCGTGATGGCCGCCGTGTGACACGGGGCACGGTGCAGACTTGCGGGTGGTGCCTCGTGGTGCTCGGGCCGCACTGTGGGCAGCGAACGGACCACCCCGGAAGCTGCACGCTCCACCTTCCTGGCGCTCAGGCCCCGACACGCCCATGCAGCGCCTGGCCAGCGTCACTGGCCGCACTCTCCCGTGGCTGCTGCAGCTGGGCCGGCCCCACAGCCCTGCTGGGCGGCGTCTGCCAGGCGCACCGAGCCCCCAGAAAGCCGCGTCCTCCGGGCACGGGCCCTTGAGCGCGGTGGGGGAGGGCGCGGGCGACACGCCTGGTGGCGTCCCTCTGCCGCCTCCGCTGCCCGCCCTCTGGACGGCCTGCCCGCCGTCCAGGCCACTGTCCGCTCCTGTCTGCGCTCTTCGGTGCGGCCTGGGCTGGCCTCGGTATCAGAGACAGAGCGGCCCCTGGCTCGGCGGTGCTCTGGCCGCTGGCTCGCCTGTGCCTCGGGGAGCAGGGGCTGTGGCCGTCATGCCCCCCAAGGGCATGTGCCGGTGCCGGCGGGAGCTGCCTGGCTGCACTCGGCTCCAGACCGCGAGCTGGGGACTCACTGGACCCGGCCAGAGCTGTGCCTGGAGCCAGGGCATCCGCACTGCCCCTGGCGGGGAGGAGCCTTGTCTGAGGCTGCTGTCCGTAGAGCCGGCCTCCGGCCAGCGTGGAAGAGATGAGCTGCTTCCGCTGCGGCGCCGGGGAGGATGGCGGCCGTGGGCGGTCGGGCAGAGGGAGCCACGCACTGCCCAGTGGCGCCGAGGCCTCCTTGGTCCCTCAGCCTCTGCCCCGCCCTGGCGGGGACGCCGCTCCAGGTAGACCTGGGGCGGCAGTGCCCGAGAGCAGCCGTCTGGCACGCACACGCCTCCCTCACTGTCTGGGGCAACCGTGGTTGCAGAAGCTGCTCCCGGCCCTGTGGGCCAGGCTGGAAAGACACCAGTTGGCACCTGGACGCTTTACGCCCGTCGGCGCCACCCCGCACGCCTGCTGGCCGGTCGCGCCTTCAGAGGACACCAGTCGTGCGAGGCTGCCGCACGGCAGGTGTTGAGTGGGCTTGTCCCCTCCTTCAACATCTTCGTTCAAAGTGAGCTGTGCCGTGTTTCGCCGGCGGGGCCTTGAGAAGGCCGCCAGCCGTGGGAGCCCTGCGCGGGGCCGTGGGCTGGCTCGGGCCCCTCTGGCAGTCCCGCTTCGCCAGGTGCCCAGCCTCCCCACCACCCTGGGTCCACGGAGCCCCACGTGTCCCAGAGCCACGCGCGGGCAGGTCCGTGGCAGGTGGACAGGCGAGCGCCTCCTGCAGCAGGAGCGCTGCTCCCGCTGCCCACGGGGTGGCGCTGGAGACCGGGAAGGACAGCAGTGCTGGGCAGGGCTCGGCCCACCGCAGGCTCCGCTGGGCGGGGACCGGCGCCGGGCGCGACTGGGCGTGCCTGCCCACCCAGGCCCTGTGCAGGCGGCACTGTGAGCAGCGGGCGCCATCTCCTCAGCCCGCTCAGGCTAGGTCCTGTGTGCTCCTCGTGCTCCCATAGGGAGAGGCCCGGGCTACCTCAGACCACGCCAGTGGGGGCTTCCTCGAGGCGCTGCCTGGGCTCTGGAACAGCCCTGGTTATTTCACCCAACAGCGAACTTGTCTGCAGAAACCGGCTCTAAGTCACGGAGCCGTTTTGCCTTGATGCACCGGAAAACGCATGACTGGCTCTCTTTTCCCGCCCAGGTGCCGGAGACCAGAGCTTGTTCACCGCCCTCTACCCCACGCTGTCCCAGCAGCTCCCGCGTGAGCCCATGGAGTGGCGGAGGTAGGCGCTGGCCGCGCGGGGCTTCCCATGTCCGGGCCCCGTTGGGGTGGGGACCCTGCTCCAGCAGCTGGGGACGCTCCCGGCGAGACGGCTCACTGAGGCAGAGCCACTTGGGGTGCACGACCCGGTTCTCGGCAGCTGTCAGCGTGCCCGGAGGGCCCTTGCAGCGACACGGTGCTCGCGCCCCGCGGCCCCGCGCCGTCTCGGCTGAGAGCACGTCGGCAGGGGATGCCCGCAGCAGGGCGGGCAGCCGGCGAGGGCGCGGACAGGCGGCCCGTCCCGGCCTGCGTCCCACTGTCCGAGGGGACCTCGGCCGAGCCTCGTGTGGGAGACGCCCTGCTGAGAGCTGTGTCACTGGACGGCGTGTAGCCGACCGACCGAGACATGTGAGGCATGGCCCGTTGCTTGCGGCCCGTGGCCTGGTCCTGCCGCCTCCCTCCCCAGCCTCCAGCTGCCCTTCGCCAGTGCACCTGGCTGGGGCGCTGGCCTGGCCTCTGCTCGCGTGGCCTGTGCCGTGGCCGCGCAGGGCTCGAGGGCGGCTTTGGCCCCAGCCTTGGTGGAGGGCGCGGGCCCTCCTCCCCAGGAAGTGGCTCCCGAAAGAGGGGCTAAGTGGGGGGGGGCAGCGCCCGGGGAGGCTGCGCTGCAGGTTGGGGTGGCAGGGCCATTGCCCGAGGGCCGGAGCGGTCCAGAAAGGCTCGGGCGGCACGCCGCCCCGACCGTCCCGACAAGCAGGAGCAGGCCAGCTGTCCCAGCGGCAGCCCGTGTGGGCAGACGGGAAGACGGGACGCCTCGTGCCGTCCTCCTCCCCGTCCGGGGCCTCCCGAGGCAGAGGGGGCGGGGGGCAGAGGGGCCGCCCCCAGGCGCTGAGCATCCCAGCCGCGGCTCTGACCCCGCCACGGTCGCTAGGTCCTACGGCCGCGCGCCCAAGATGATCCACCTGGAGTCGAACTTCGTGCAGTTCAAAGAGGAGCTGCTGCCCAAAGAGGGGACCAAGGCCCTGCTGACCTTCCCCTTCCTCCACATCTACTGGACGGAGTGCTGTGTGAGTGCGGCCTGGGCGCGGGGCGCGGGGGCGGGCCGTGGGGTGCCCTAGCTGGGGGCAGCAGCCGGTCCTGCCTGGGCGTCCCGTGCTCTGCCGGGGGCCCTCGTGCGCCTGCGGCCTCGTGTTGTCCTCTTCCTGTTTCTCTGCTTGGGTTTTTCCTTTTGTTCTTTCGGCTGATGGTTTTTACCAGTCGGACCGTCTTGGCGTCTTCCCGGCGCGGGCGTCCGTCCCTTCCTTCCGCGCTCAGCGCCCGTGGGGTTCTGTCGGCCTTTTCCTGCCGCAGACACTGGCTCTTGCCAGGTGGTTTCCTCTTCGTTTTCCGTGGAGGCTCTCTCCAGATGGCGCTCTTCCTCATACGAGCCGAGGCCAGCGAGTGCTGCTGTGGGGCCGCAGCGGCAGGCGCTGCGCCTGGAGCTCCGCGGGCCTCCCAGAGGAGGGGCAGCCTGGGCTGTCTCAGGTCTCCCGGAAGCCGGTGCCCCCTGAGCTGGCCAAGAGCAGGCGGGCGGGAGGACCTGGCTGTGCAGGGACTCCCTACAGGGCGCCCGGGCTTTTGAAAGCGTCGTGGTTCTGGCCGGGCTGGCTCTGGGTCCTGCCGGGCGGCTCGCGCACTGCCCCTGGCCGGCTGTGCGGGGCGGGCGGCGTGTGGGCCTGGTTGGGTGTGCAGGCCGCAAGGACCCCGGTCTCCCCCCGAGTGCCTCACCGAGGCGCCACCCCAGGCGGGCTCCGCGGGCGGCCAGGACGGAGGCCTGGGCGTGCGGGTGGGGCCCTGCGCGGTAGACGGCCGCCGTGGGTGGCTTCCCGGGGTCTGGAGTCGGGGGTCGCGCCCAGCGCTGGGCCTCGTGGCCCCCGCCCGGGCCTGCAGGCCGAGGCCGCCGCTGGCCGTGGAGACGGTGCTCGGTCTGGGCCGAGGCGTGGTTGACGCGCCTCCCGGCTGCCGTTGCAGGACACCGAGGTGTACAAGGTGACGGTGAGGGAGGACCTCGCGCGCTGGCAGGGCGTGCTGAAGGCCCGCGGCTCCGCCGACTGGCTGGTCGTGGTGGTTGAGAGCGACGCAAAGAAGAAGAACAAGACCAACATCCTGCCGCGGACTTCCATCGTGGACAAAATAAGGAACGACTTCTGTAATAAGCAGAGCGACAGGTGTGTGCGGCCACAGGCCCGGCCTCTGGGCCCAGCTGCTCAGTCAGAGGCCCGGCCTCTGGGCGGGCAGCGGTGCAGGGAGCCGAGACCGGCGGCCGGTCAGGGACCCTCCCGAGCCCGGCAGTGTCTGCGTGCCTTGGCGCCGCGTGTCCCGGGCTCCGGTGTGGACCCGTGTGCGCGTTTACCTTGGCCCGCCACCGGTTCCTGAGCACGGACGGCCCGGTGACCGGGAGCCTCCCACCAAGGCCGCGCCCCGGCCTGTCCGTGCCCCTTCTCGCTTCTCGGCTCTGGCTGAGGCTGAGGCGTGGGGTGGGCAGCCAGCCCCCTTCAGACGTCCCTGCCATAGCCTTCGAGTTTCCAGGCCCTGGGGGTGCAGGGGAGCCCGCCCCACCGCTCCAGTGGGTTCTAGAGGCCACTGCAGCTTCCTGCGCACCCAGCGCCTGCTGTCAGCTGTCCCCGTGGCGGGCTGGCTGGGAAGGGTGACCCGATGCTGGTGCTACAGTACCCGGCGCCGTGGCCCTGGAGTGGGGGCCTGAGCGCCCAGCAGAGGGCCGGGGCCGAGCACGGCATGGGGAGCCCTGGGCACGTCCGCCTGGCTGTGTGGCAGGCCGCGTCCGCCCGCAGTGGCGGCCCTCGGGCCTCGGGACACGTGACGGGTGTGTGGCGCGTGTGAAGCCAGGGCCGGGGCTTGGGGGCCGTCCCAACGGGCATGGTCATGTCTGGGCTCAGTCAGGCCCTGGTGTGGCCGTGGCGCGTGCTCACCAGGCCTGCGTGTTGTGTTGGTTTTGTCCAGCGGCCAGTCTGTCAGCCTGTCCCTGCTGAGCCATACGCGGCTAGCCGGCCCTCCGCCTGCTGCTCAGGCGTGGAACCGAGCTCACCGAGGCTGCTTTTTTCCCAAAGACTTATTTATCTGTGCATGTGAGCGCTGGGCGGGGCGCAGGCCAAAGGTGCGGGGGTGAGAGGATTCAGAGGCAGAGCAGGCGGATCCAGACACCCACTGCGGAGGGCCAGGGAGACCAGGAGCCAGCTGCTGCCCTGTGGGGCCCGCCCCGGCTGCAGCAGCTGCCGATAGTCAGCGCTGAGACTCAGCCCCTTGTGCCGCCAGGGAGGCCCCACTGAGACTGGAGCTGGGACAGCTCGCCCACAGCCACCCCAGCGGCCGCCGTGGCTCTGCCTTTCCCTGCCGTGCAGAGCCGCCCGCCGCACGGGCTCCGGCGGGAGGGCAGGGGGAGCGCCGCGGGGCTGGCGTGGCAGCGCCTGTTCCCGCCAGGTGGCCCACGTCCGGAAGCGCACACTCTGTCCTTCGGGTTACACGGGGCCAAAAGAGGTTTCGGGGGCGCAGGGTGCGTGCTGGGGCCAGTGTGCCCTGACCCGCTTCACAGGCACGCTGGAGGCTGCGCTCAGTCTGCACGCCCCCGCCTGGCCCTGCCACAGCAGACGCGTGGCCCCCTCCTCCTCCTCCAGCCTGGCCTCTGCCTCCTGCTGTTTGCCACGGCTGGGGCGGGGCGGATGGGGCGCCCGGGGGGCGGGCGGGGGCGCTGTGCGTGGGGCGGGCCCCCAGAGTCTGCTCCTGTCTTGCAGGTGTGTCGTGCTCTCCGACCCCTTGAAGGACTCTTCTCGCACTCAGGAATCCTGGAGCGCCTTCCTGACCAAACTCAGGACCTTGCTTCTTATGTCTTTTACCAAAAACCTAGGCAAGTTTGAGGATGACATGAGAACCTTGCGGGAGAAGCGGACGGAGCCTGGCTGGAGCTTCTGCGAGTACTTCATGGTTCAGGTGCGCGGCCGGGGCGGCGCCACCTCCTGCTGCGGCGTGAGGCCGGGCAGCGCGCAGCTCCTGCTGGCCGGGGTCCGGCCGGGTCGGGCTGGCGGGCCGCCATGTGCGGCTCCTCTGGCTGTGGCGGGCGGTCCTTGGAGCGCCTGCTCGCTCGCGTCTCAGCGCTTCGGCTCTGCTCGACGCTCGGGCCGGCCCCGGGGCAGTCTGACTGCACAGAGGCCGCTGGTCACTGGCCTGCAGCCCCTGCCGGCCCCGGGCATGTCTCCTCCGTGGGCGTTTTGTGAGCTCGGATGCCGCCGGAAGACGTGTCGGCCGGCGGCTTTGCTGTCGTCTGTCAGAATGCCAGGTGTGGAGAGCGTAGTCGGCGGTCAGCTTTTTTCTCTTCAAGGAGAGACTTGGGTGAGCGCAGCGACGTGTGAGGCGGCTGGAGGACGCGGCCGGGCCCGCGGGTGGCGCCCGCGTTCTTGCTCGGCCGCTGTGCCGAGAGCCTCGTGCCTCGCGTTGGAGCAGCACTTGTGCGTCAGCCCCGCGGCTTCCTGCTCGGAGCAGAGCCCGACTCGATGAGCAGAGTTGACATTTGTCTCCCCTCCGGTGCTCCGTCTCGGGTCAGTGGGCTGGCCGCGGCAGAGGGTCTGCATCTGCCGGTGGCCCTGCACGGCCGGCCTGCCGGTGCCCTCGGGGCCCTGCTGGCTCGGGCACTCCGTCTGGAGCTGAGGGCCAGGAAAGGGAGCGTGCCCTGGGCCCGGCGCTGTTGGCTGGGGCCGGGGCATCGTGTGAGCCCGTGGTGGCGCAGGGACAGCACTGACAGCAGCGATGGGCGATGGGAGCGTGTGGGGTGGCGGCTTGTCACGCGTTTGCTCTGTCTCCTTGACAGGGACGAGAAACACGACCGCTTAGCGCAGCCAGCACTTCTGGTGTCCAGGTCTGAGCGCTGAGCTCTGTTCTTCTGTAAAGGGCCTGGGGTCTTTGGAAGGGCTCTCTAGGCGGGGTGGGGCGCCAGGCGCAGGGCCGGAGGGGAGGACGTGCATCCGAGAGGTGGGGCGTGGGCTGCGAGTGGGCGGGCGGTGGTGAGGCGGAGGCCAGCGCGCTGGCTTCCTCCGTGGTGTGTGGACAGCCGCACGTGCGGCACGTGATGGACGAGGTCCGGCCTCCGCGCGGGAGGTTCCGGCCCGGCCACGGGTAGGACGCGCGTAGCATGGCGGTGGCACAGCAGCGTCCGTGGGAGCCGCTGTGGTGAGAGCCGGGCTGGCCGTGTGGGTGCCGGCGGGCCTCTCGGAGGATGCGGGAAGGTCGTGGGAGGAGAGCCGGGTGTAGCGGGGAAGACCAGGTGCGAGTCTGGGGCTCCCGGTGGAGAGTCGGGGTCAGCCGGAGCCGGCGCGGAGGCCGAGGAGGGAGAGGCGCAGCTGGGTGCCGGCGGGCGGGGCACCGAGAGGTAGCAGGCCGGCCTAGCTTGCGGCGGGCAGTCAGTGTGTGCAGGCCGTGCTGTCTCCGGCCTCCTCCTGGCTGCCCCAGGCACATGTGCCGGCGTGCCCGTCGTGGGCCTGCCCGCCCTGCGCGGCCCAACCCCGCTCGGTGGCCCGTGCTTGGCCGCCCCGATGCTGACCACGCTGCCCCTCCAGGAGGAGCTGGCCTTCGTGTTCGAGATGCTGCAGCAGTTCGAGGACGCGCTGGTGCAGTACGACGAGCTGGACGCCCTCTTTTCCCAGTATGTCGTCAACTTCGGGGCTGGAGGTGAGTGGTGGGTCTCCCTCGTCTCCTCGCCGGGCCGCCGGGGCACACGGCTGGCGGGGGACTGCTGCTGGCGTCGCGCCTGGCTGCGGCTCACGCGCTTCTGGGTCTGCGCCCTCCCGGCAGGGGCACTTCTGGGTGGCCGCGTTGTGTTCATGGGTGTTCGTCTTCCGGAGCTTGGCGGTGGCCCTGTCCTGGACGGGTGCAGTCAGCAGTGGGCTCCCGCACCCCTCGAGGCGGGATGGCGCCCCCGGTCTTGGGCGGTCTCATCTGGATGGACACGGTGTCATGGGCGCAGACAGCGCTGAAGCCCGTTGTTTCATCAGCGGCCGGTCCTGCTCAGGCCCCCCCGGGGCTGTGGGCCCCACCTGCCTTGCAGTGCTGGATGGCTGCCGCTGCAGGCCTGGGCGGGGCCCAGCCTGGGCGGGCGGCATCGCCGGCCGAGCCCTCCCACGGGTCAGGACTCGCTCCGGCCTGTGCTCTGTGACACGCGTGGACACGTGGCCAAGGGGATGCGGGGGCTGAACGGGGCTTTGCATCCGCACTTGCATCCGGTCACGCAGGCACAGCTGACACCTGTGTGCCGGCCCCGTCCCGCCTCACGCACCGATGTCCTCGGAGCCATGGCCGCGGGCGCAGGGCCGTCTGCAGGGAGTGGCGCATGCTCTGCGCACGCGTATGGAGGCGACGCCCACGCGTGTGCACACAGGGAGCAGGCACGGGCCGGCGCGGACTGCACCAGCCGTGCTGAGTGAGCACGGCCGCGGGGAGGGGCTGTGAGGCAGGCAGTGAGAGGACCTGGCTAGGGCCTGAGGGAAGGAAGCTGGACGTGAGAGCCCAGAGGGGTCAGGCTGGGGGTGGGGGGCGGGCAGAGGGCCGGCCATTGCAGCAGGCGGGTGGGGCCTGGGCGTTTCCGACATAGAGCGGGTGCCGTCTGCTGGGGTGGCTGGGACCCCCTTTGCGAGTGAGAAAAATAGACTAAGAGGTTTTGTAATGTTGAGTCGCTTTTTGTTACAGAATCCCAAGCTTCTTTGTTTACTTTCATAACTTCTAAATTTCTGCATAGAAGAACTGGGGCACAGGTCAGAGATGCTGGTGGTGAGAGGATCCCCCAGAGACAGAGTGGGGAACAGAACAGGCAGTGACTGAAGTACACTGCTGAGGGGAGCAGCGGGAGGCAGGAGAGGTCTGCTGCGCCGCGTGGGTCCCTCCCTGGCCGGGCTCGAACTCACAGTGCTGCGGCTGTGGACGCTTCCCAGTGCCGAGACTTAACCTCTGTGCACCAGGGAGGACCATGGAGTCCCAAGTTTGTTTTCAGGCCACGTTTGAGAGGGCAGTGAGTTGAGATTGGGGGGCCTCATGGGGATTTCTGGCGAGTAGGAATTCTCCTGGGAGCCTGTGTCCTTCCCTCTAGGAGCCCGACTCCAGCAGCAGACGTAGCTGAGGGGTATGAGTAGGAAAGTGTGGGCGCTCGGCCGGCCCACAGCTTCGGGCCCAGACAGCGTCCCCCGGCCTGGCGTTCTGGGCAGGCGCAGTGAGCCCCGCGGCCTGGGTCATGCCGCCCCACAGTCTCAGCGAATCCGGCGGGGTGCCTGCTCTGTGCTCTCAGGGGTCATGGCCCCAAGCCCCGAGGCTGCCAGGGCCTGTCCCAGCGGCTGCCCCTGGGCCTGGGTCTGTGGGGGCGGGGCCGCGGTTGGGGGTGGAATTTGGAGTCAGGGCAGAGACAAGGCTGCACTTCCCACGCGTGTCTGTCTAGATGGCGCCAACTGGCTGGCGTTTTTCTGCCAGCCGGTGAAGAGCTGGGACGGCCTGGCCCTGCGGAAGCCCATCGACATGGAGAAGCGCGAGCTGATCCAGAGGCAGGAAGCCACGCTGCTGGACCTGCGCAGCTACCTCTTCTCCCGCCAGTGCACGCTGCTGCTCTTCCTGCAGCGGCCCTGGGAGGTGGCGCAGCGAGCCCTGGAGCTGCTGCATAGCTGCGTGCAGGAGCTGAAGCTCTTGGAGGTGAGTCCCTGCCCGGCCCGCCCGCCTCCTGGCGGTCTGCGGAAAGCCTGATCCCGAGCCCGGTGTCACCGGCTGGTGCTCAGCGTGTCCTCTGGAGGCCGGTCTGTGGCGCGGCTGCGTCTGTTGTCACGGTCTGCGCGGCGTGGTGGGGCCGTGCTGACCCGGGGGGGCCTCGCAGGCCCGCTTCTGAGTGTGATTTTATGGCGACTCTGGCTGGTCCTTGGACGCCGCGCCCACCTGGTGGACGGCTCGCCTGGGGATGTACGGGCGTGGTCGTGGGTGTTCGTCTGGTGCAGGCTGTCCTACGCGGGGCCTGCAGGCGGGGTGCGCAGACGGCGCCTGCTCCGGCGGGGGCTGGGCGGCCCTGGGCACCTGACCCACTGGCAGGCCGGGCTCTGGCTGCTTGCCCACTGTGCGCTGTGGCCACACCCTCCAGTCAGGCGAGGGCCGCCGGGCGCTCCGGCCCCTGTGGCCTCGGTCCCCAGAGAGGGGCGGGGCCCAGACAGGCATCTCTGGGTTTGGAGGTGGCACAGAGGTGGGCTGCAGGACTCTCCTCTCTTCTCCTTCCCCCACACGGCCACCAGCCTGCCCCAGGAGAGGACGAGTGGCAGAGGGGCTGGCTGTCCAAGGGCAAGGCCCTGGTGAAGGCCACGCACCCACGCTGCTTCCCCGTTCTCCTGCCCAGGCCATGTCGACAGGCCGGAGGCCCCTCTGCAGAGCCCTGCGGCTCCTCTCCCTCCGCGGCGCGCGGCTGCTGGGGGCGTCTTCTTCTTTCTCTCCCCTGGGGCCCGGCGCCGACTCCGGGCTCCTCTTCCTCGGGGCTCCCGCCCCAGGCCCTGGCTCGGCTCCGCTTTCCGGGATCCCACCCACCAGCCTGATGGGGCCGTTTTTCAGTCCTGCGGCTGGTCGGACCATCTAGCCCCAGGCAGCTCATAGCCCGCACCTGACTGGTCTGCTCTACGGTCCAGGAAGTCCGAGATCTGAGGGGCGGCTGCCCCAGCTGACCGTGGCGCCGGGTCAGACTCCATGCTGCCCCCTCGGGCGGCCGGCTCCCGGCTCCCATGCCGGCCGCAGCTGGTGGTTTGTATCGGCCGACGGCCTTCAGGGGCCTGCGCACAGGCAGCTCAGTGGCCTGTCTCCTGCACCTTCAGCTTAAAAGGCGTGATGCGCGTGTGCTCAGGCCTCCCTGCGCTCGCGGGGGGCCGTCCCCAGAAGGCCGCGCTCGCCCGGGCCTGCCCTGCATCTTCGTCCCCGGGCCCCTCGCTGCGGCCGGGGCAGGCCGGAAGGTGGCGCCTCCACAGAGCCGCCTGCGATGGAAGGGCCAGGTGGCCGGGCCCAGTGGACCACTGGCCGGGTTGGGCTGGGGCAGGCAGCACTCAGCGTCCTGCCCTCCGGCCTGCGGCCTGCGCGAGGACGTGGTGCCCCAGGGAGTGCGGCTTCTGGCCCTGAACTGTCTGTGCCGGTCCCCTTCTACAGGACCTCGGTCGTCCGTTCTCGAGGGCCCTTCTGGCCTGTCTGCCCTGCCACGGCGCTGGCCGTTCATCCCCTGCGGGTTGGGCGGCCGTGCCCAGCCCCCGCCCAGCCCTGTCAGCAGAACCCGGCTCTGGCGCCGTCCACAGCCGTGCCGAGTGGACAGGCCGCTGGCCGCGCCGCCCACCATCAGGGAGCTGCGCTCTCAGGGCTGCAGCCGCGTCTCCGCCCCTGCCCGGCTGCTGCCCAGGCGGCTTCTGGCGCCCCCTCGCTCGCGCAGGCCCTGCTTGTGTGCGGCGGGCACCCTCCACAGCCCTCATGCTGAGCGGCGGCCCTGGCTGTGGCGGTCCTCCCCGGCCGCTGAGCCGAGCTGCAGCTGCTGCACGGGCCGGGCGTGCGAGGGCGCCCTGCCGGCCAGACCCCACCTCCTGAGCAGGCTCGCGGACTCCCCCCGCCTGGGCCCGACACCGGGAGACGGCCCATCTGCCGGGCGGGTGCCGCTGGGGGCACCTGGCTGTCCCCGCCCTCACGCGCTGTGCCCCCAGGTCTCCGTCCCCCCTGGCGCGCTGGACTGCTGGGTGTTCCTGAGCTGCCTGGAGGTGCTGCAGAGGATCGAAGGGTGCTGCGACCGGGCGCAGCTGGACGCCAACGTCGCCCACACCGTGGGCTTGTGGAGCTACGCCACGGAGAAGGTGGGGTGCCTGCGGGCGCGTGCCTGGCCCTGCTGCCCGGGAGCCGCTCGTGTTTCCTGGGGGTGCGGGCACCTTGGGCGTGCGAGGTGCAGAGCGGCCTCCGGCAGTGGTGCCATATCCCGAGCCGCGGACGCCGCTGGGCAGCGGCCGGGAGCCTGTCGGCTGAGCCTGCTGGCGGGAGGCGCCTCGGAGCACGTGGGGGAGCTGCAGCTCTCCCGGGGCTTCGTCGAAGTCTGTTTCATTTTCAAGCTTAGAAATGCTTTGCCGCCTCTCGGCACTGAGTAACTGGACTTGTGGCTTCCCTCACAGCTGAAGGCCCTGGGCCACCTGTGTGGACTCGTGTCAGCGGAGGGGCCGGACTCGGAGGCCCTCAACAGGACGGTGGACCTCCTGGCGGGGCTGGGGTCCGAGAGGCCTGAGACAGGTACCACTGCGCGGCCTGCACAGCCGGGCGTGGGCTGCGGTTTGGGCGCTGAGCCCGTGCTCGCGGTCCAGCGCTTGTACTCGTGAAGTCACGCCGGGTGCCGGCCGGCCAGTCCAGCAGTAGGGCGCTTCGCCTTCTAGGAGTACAGAGACGTGCTGGGCATAGTTTCAGGGGCTGGAGGTGGCCTCCCTGGTGGCGCAGGGGCTGAGGCCGCACTGTGGGCTTCCGCAGCCGCTGCAGCGCGAGCTCCATCCCCACCACGGAGGGACCCGCAGGGCGCAGCAGAACTCACCTGTCTCCTGCTGCCCCCTCAGCCGTGTGCTTCAGTAGAGCTGCCTGTTCTGCTCCCTGCTCTGGTGACTCCTCTCACCCCCACACCTCTGGCCTGCACCCAGCTCTTGTGTGCACGAATAACCAAACTCTTAAGGAGTTGGGAGGATTTTTTTTTTAAAGATTTTATTTATTTATGCACACAAGTGCTGGGGTACAGGCCACAGAGGTGTGGGTGGGGGGGGGTGAGAAGATTCACCACGGAGAGCGGGGAGCAGAACAGGCAGATCAACAGAAGCACACTGCTGAGGGGAGCAGCGGGCACAGCAGGAGAGGTCTGCTGCGCCCTGTGGGTCCCTCCCTGGCCAGCAGCAGGGATGGAACTCGTGCTGCAGCGGCTGCGGTTTGCTTCATAGTGCGGTGCTTGACCCACTGCGCCACCAGGGAGGCCCATAGTTGGGAGGATTCTAACGAGGGGACTGCTTGTGACCCGGCTGCCTCGGGGCTCCTCAGCACCCAGCCCACCCCACCCTGGCTCCTAGCGTGCAGCTAGGCCCCCCACTTGGTGACGCCTGGTGGGACAGCCCTTTGGGGGTGCTCCTCCCTTGGGGCCGCTGTGGGCTGTTTTGAAAGGGCTGACCAGAGGGTTTGCGACACGTCCTGGCGAGGATTCTAGGCTCGGTGGAGATAAAGGCACTGAGTGGTCGGTCGAGATGTCTCGCCGACCGCCGACGGGGACAAGCTGGGACTGCCCGTTGGCACAGCTGTTCTGAGGGTCAGCTCGGCACTGGCCGTCGTGGAGGAGAGCGAGGACTCGGGTTTCTTTTTTTCAGCCAGCACAGCTCAGAGTCCTTACAAGAAGCTCAGAGAAGCACTGTCTTCGGTGGAGGCCTTTGAGAAGCACTACTTGGTGAGTGACTGCGCCCGTCCTGGCAGGCAGCAGCCCGGCGGGCCGGGCCCCGAGACCCACGGGGCGGGATGCACGTGCTTGGGCTGCCTCCTGCTGCGCTTGGCCTCCCGCGGTGCCCTCGGGGCAGCGGTGCGTGCGGGTCGTTGCTGCTCAGCCGGTGGCTGTAGTGGCCAGGTGCTGTGGCCAGCCATCTTGGTACTTCAGTCTTCAAGCTGGCGTTGGGCATTTGGCAGGGTGGGGCTCGCGCGAGGGTACAAAAGGCTCGCTTCGCCGTGCTGTCGTGCCTGCTCATAGGCAATGCCATAGGCCACAGGCAGTGCCACGGCCACCCCTCCGGTCACCCGGCTTGTCCGGGATGCTCGTCCTGCCCCCAACGGGGAGGACAGGCCAGAAACGCTGCCCGCTTGGGGAGGAGCTGAGTTGCTGAGCTCCGGAGCATGGGTGGCCGCGCTGCCTGTTCACGCAGCCCTCTGTAGGCTGCGCGTCCTGGCGGGAGGGCCTTCCGTGGACGCACGGTCACGCACTGCCCGCTGTCCGCAGGACCTGGCCCACGCCGCCATGGAGATGTACAGCAGCGTCGGCAGGGCTCGCTCGTCCAGGCTCGTGGGGAAGGACCTGGCGGAGTTCTACATGTAACTGACCGCGCACCTGCCCCGCGCCGGCTCACCTCGGGGGTAGCGGGGGAGTCGCGTGGGCAGAGGGGGTGCGCCTGGCCAGGAGCGGGAAGCGTGGGCGCTGCCACCCCACGCTGCTTTCAGCTTCCTCCCACTTGGTTTACAGTTTGTCACTCTTAGTGACCGTTACTGACCCTTGAGGCTTTTTTACTAAGTTACACTAGTTCAGCTGCCCAAGTGAGGATGGCAGGAGGAGGTGCTGTCAGCCGTGTCGGCCAGGGGCACAGCGCTCGGGGTCGTGTCTCACCAGAAGGGCTGAGGAGACGAGAGCTCGAGACGCGGCGCCTGTAGAGTGAATGTTCAGCTGAAGCGAGAATTCCCTTGAGCGGCCAGAGTGTACTGGGGTCGGACAGTGCCCGCCCAAGGGGACGTGTGTCTGCGTGGGGGCGTGAGGGCGGCGAGCCTCACGCCTCTGACGAGAGCGCTCTCTGCTGACGCGCAAGGAGGAAGCAGGCTCCACAGAAGGCAGAAGCTCATCTCCAAGGGGCGCTGAAGACCTACCTGGCCGAGGGCTGGGCGCTGCCCGTCGCGCACACGAGGAAGCAGCTGGCCGCGTGCCAGAAGCTGCTCGGCCAGGCTGAGAAGTATCCTTTGAGCCCGGGCTGCCCCTGCGTGTCAGCGGCGTCGGCGGAGTGTTCTGACGCTCCGCTTGGATGTCCCACATGCACGCCGGGTCAGCTGCACGTCCCGCGCCGGTCAGCCTGGGCCTCTCTCCGGCTCCTGGCCACCCCTGGGCTGGCCCGCAGCTCAGAGCCAGGAGCTGCCCTCTTCTTGGAGTCCGCCCTCTGCCCCTTGACTCTGCACCCAGCTACCTGCAGACCAGCAGCCTTCTGGCCAGCGACAGTCACCTGCCCGAGGAGGAGCGGAGGCACTTCTGCCAGGAGATCCTCGATTTCGCCAGCCGGCCGGCGGACGACCCCGGTGAGATGGGGTTGCGGCCCGTCGTCGAGTGCCGACTGTCGCAGGGGCGGGACGAGCGTGGCGTGGGGTGCGCCAGCCCCGCACAGTCGCCCACGTGCTTGTTACCCGCTTGCGCTGTCCGTGACGCCCGACGGCAGTGCACCAGGCCGGCTCGGGCAGGAGGAGGGCCTCGCCCGTCTCCTCGGGGGCTGCGTCTGCCGCTCGGCCGTGTTCTTTCTGGCCCTGTCATGCCGGCCCGGGCTCCGGGCGCTGGGGCAGCAGTGCTGCCGCTGGCTTCGTCCTTGGGCCCTGCTCGCCAGCCCCTGGCTGGCCCTGGGCTCCTGCTCTCGCCCGCACGGCGCTCCGCAGCAGCAGGCCCCTGCCGCGCGCGCCTCTTTCCTCCACCTGCTGCCCTCGGTGTGGCTGCACGCAGCTTTCCTCCTTGCGCCCTCCGCTTCTGCTCCAGCTCAGGCTCCAGCAGGTGGCGCCGGGGCGGCCCCTAGCCTGTGGGCATCTGGGGCCGCGGCCCGCTGCCCACGCAGCCCGGCTCCGCCCACCCGTACAGCTGGTGTCGCTCTGCTGGAGGCGCTGCGGGGCGGGCGCCCAGGGCCAGCCAGCGGCTGTGTCGCTCGTTGTCCGGCGCTGTCCCTCCGCCGCACTGAGAGCAGTTTCAGGGCCACGTGTCGCTCTCGCCCGAAGGCGCTCAGCCTGCACTGTGGGAGCGGCACCCAGAGAGCCGGCAGGGTTTGCCCCTTGGCCTCCAGGTGCGGGTTTCACCCCCTTGCCTCAGGTGCATCGGCGGGTTCCCCCGCGGCTCCCGGCAGGCCTCCCGCGCGTCTTGTCAGACCCTGTCGCGCCTCCTCGTCCCGTCTCTCCTCGCTCGCCTTGTGCAGCTTGACAGTGTCTGGGACGGGCCTGGGCCTGCGGTTCCCGTCTGTAGAGCGGGTCTGGCGCTCCAGCCCCGGCGGTCCCCCGCCCTCCCTGCGGGACCCGGCCCCCTCTGGGCCAGGAGCCCACTGCTGGTGTCTGCTCGTGCCCAGTGCCCAGCGAAGTGCCGTCCTGCTCGCCGGGCGTCGCCGAGTGTCCCCTCGGGGGTGTCCGTCTGGAGGGGTGGCAGAGGGCGCCAGCTCCAGCTGCCGTAGCAAGCTGTGTCGCTCCCCCGCGCTCTGGAGGTGGATGCTGAGCACAGAGCCAGTGGTCTCGCTTCCTGCGAGGCCTTTCTTCTGTCTTGTCCTCCCGGGGCTGGGGAGGCCCGAGCGTGCCTGTGAGCCAGGGGCATGTGTCCCGCGGGGCGCCGGCTCCTGATGCTGTGGGCCGGTCCGCAGGGGCGTCTGCCCGCCGTCCACCGTGTCCGAGGCACTGGCGTGCCGCCCCGCTGTCCGCAGCTGGGCGTGTGCCGCCCACGGGCTCTGGCGCGGGCTTCAGGAGTGGCTGTTGCGCTGTGGGCTTTCTGCTCTGCGCCAGGTGGTGTTGGTGGGTTGTGGCCCCGAGTGAGCGCGGGTGGGCAGCTGCGCTTGGCTGCCAGCATCTGCGGGCCTGGACTCTGCCTGCCTGTCCGCCCTTCCTCATGACCTTTGCGCCTGGCGCCGACGAGGACGTGTGGGTCAGCCACACAGCCGTGAGGCTTTCTGGGCCGGGTGCCCGGGGAAGGGTCCGAGCACGCCCTCCTCGGCGTGGCCCTGTGCCGCGCTTCCGGAGCCTCGGCCGCCCCTCCCCGGAGCGTCCTCTACGTGGGTGGGAAAGTGCCAGCTTCCTGGGGCTGCAGACAGGTCTCCTTGGAACCCAGGGGCCGGCTCATCGGTATTTCTCATGGATCTGCCGTAGCAGAATTCAGACGCCTGGGTTTCTTTGGGCTTGTGGTTTCCGGCAGCCGCTCAGTGCCGAGCTCTGCGCTGGCAGCTCGCTCTGCGCGTGACCCCCCCCCGCCGGCGTGACAGCATGTGGCTCCCACGCCTGCTGTGTGTGCCTGTCGGCTGGGGGCCAGGCAGGCGGGGTCAGCGGTGCCTTTCTCTGCAGGCCGCCGGCTCGTGCTGCCCATGCACGCCTTCGCCCAGCTGCGGGAGCTGCGCTTCTGCCCGCCCAGCGCCGTGGTGCACGTGGGCGGCGTGCTGGCCGTGGAGGCCACCGTGTGCAGCCAGCTGCCCAGCCCTGTGCTCGTGGAGCAGGTCGCCGTCAGTGTGCACTTCAGCGTGGAGGGGGACGGCTGCCGCAAGACGACCGAGCGGCTCACCAAGCACAGGGCGTCCGGCGGGGCCGTCAGCTTCCCGGCGGGGCCCTCGCCCCCCGCGCCCCAGGGCGATGGCCCGGCGCTGGAGCTGGACGAGCTGCTGGAGCGGAGCCCGCCCGACCACACACTGAGCGCCGCCGGCGTCATCTGCAAGAACGCGCATGTGCTGCTGCGCCGGCAGGACGGCGGGGCGCCCGACGCCCCCGCGGGGCTGGCCCTGGAGGCGGGCGCCCACGTGCTCACGTGCAGCCCCGTGGCGCTGCGGCCGGGCTCCAACCGCATCACCTTCCGCACGCAGGTGCGCCTGGGGCCCGCGCTGCCGGCCCGCCTGACGCGTGGTCGCGGGTTCTCCCTGCGGCCCGCCGGGTCCGCCCCGCACTGACGTGCGCCCCGGGGGCGGTCTGGGCCGTGGCATGGGCGGGGGGGCTCCGCGGGTGCTGGCCCTCGGGGCCTGCTAGGCGGGGAGAGCGGTGAGGCCAGGATCACCAGCGACCCGGCCCGGGAGCCCTTCCTGGAGCGCGCAGGCGGCCACCCAGTGCCGGCTTCCTCC
The DNA here is from genome assembly GCA_019455555.1 of Galemys pyrenaicus. NCBI lineage: Eukaryota > Metazoa > Chordata > Mammalia > Eulipotyphla > Talpidae > Galemys > Galemys pyrenaicus. Next base: position 41,873 of record JAGFMF010011761.1, read on the forward strand.
CTAGGCCCGGGAGCCAGGCACCTACACGCTGCGGCAACTGAGCGCCACGCTGGGCCCGCTGTGCTTCGTGCTGCCGCACCTCTACCCGCCCGTGCAGTACGACGTGTACTCGCAGGAGCCGCAGCTGCGCGTGGAGCCGCTGGCTGGTGAGCGCCCGGGCGGGCCTGGCCGGCCCTGCTCCCCCGGCACTGCCGCCGCCACAGCCGTGAGCCCGCAGGGCGAAGCTGCCCCGTCCTCGGTCGGGGCTGGCCGGCACGCGCAGTCTAAGTGCTGCTTCCTCCGAAGCCAAAAGCAAGGGGATGGCCGTCCCACCCCTCAGCCACCGCCTGGGGGCTTCTCCCGGGGCGAGGACCGTCTCTGGCCTCTGGCCAGAGCCAGTCGCGTGGAAGGGCCCAGCCCTGTTACTGGGAAGGCCAGAAAGCGGGTGCCGCCAGCCAGCCGCCTCGATGCCTCCCACCCCGGGCCCTCCCACCTGCTGCGGCCCGTCTGCATTCCTGCCCCTGCCCCATCCCTACTGCCCTGGGCTTGGGCCTCGGCCTGCCCTCCCAGGAGAAGGTGGGCGTGTGGGCAGCACCAGCGCCTCCGCTGTTCCGCAGCCCGTTCCTCGGCCGCCGCTTCTCTCACGCACGGGCACGTCGTGCTCGAGACCCCTGGCGCCGCCGCCCCGCTGGCTGCTCAGGCCTGCAGACTCTGGCGGCCGTTCCCCATCAGGCCGCTGGGTCGAGGCGTGTGCTGGCGGGGACGGCCATGAAGCAGCCCTGAGGCCGGCCCTTCCGCGCAGGAGCCCCCCAGCAGCCCCTGGTTGCTGGCTGCTCACGCGCCTCTGCCTTTCAGACAGTCTTTTGGCCGGGATTCCTCAGAAGGTCAAGTTCACCGTCACCACCGGGCATTACACAGTGAAGAACGGGGACAGCCTGCAGCTCAGCAGCACGGACGCCATGCTCGTCCTGAGCCCCGCGGGGAACAGGGCCGAGGTCCACTCCAGCTCGCGAGGTGGGCGGCCGGCTGCCGGGCTGTGCTGGGCGGACTGGGCCGCTGGCGCTCAGGGTGCTGCCCTCCCCCGCTCTCCGTGCTGGGGCCTCGGCCCGGCTCCCCCCAGGAGCAGTGCGGGCCAGGGAGTGCCCTGGCCTCGCGCCGGCCCCAGCAGCCGCACTGTGCCGTGCGGGGGTGGCCCCTGCCCCCCACCCTGTGGAATTGGCCTGCGGGGCCCACGAGAGGCCCCTCTGCCTTGCACTGCCAGCACTGGCGCTGCCCTGCCTGGGGCTGTCCGGCCGGCCTCGGGGATGGGCGCGAGGGTGGGATGTGTGCGGCGACTTTTCCTCTCTCTCCTAGAAAAGGCTTCCGAGGCACTGCTCCGGGTCCAGGCGTCCGACAGGGTCACCAGCATCGGCCTGCCCGCCGCGCCGGCCTACCACGTGATCGAGTTTGAGCTGCAGGTGCTCTCTCCGCCTTCGGCCCCGGCGGCTGCGGCCGCGGCCCCCAGGCAGCACAGGGACGCGCAGGACGCCGCCCCCACCATGGCGACCACGGACCACAAAGTAAGTGGCTGTGCCGTCCCGCGTGGCCCCGGCGAGCGGCTTGGCCGCCCCTGTCCGCAGTGCTGATGCGCGCGAGGCCGGCACCGCCTGAGCTTGGGCCCCGGGGCAGGGCGGTGCGGGGACTACAGGCGGGCTCTGGCGCGGGCACGGTGTCCACTGGCCTCAGGTGGGGAGGCGGGGCTGAGGGCGCACGGCCTGGGTGCGTCGGTGCTGCGGGCCTGCCTGCTGGGAGCACGGGCCCGCCCCGGCATCTGCCCCTCCGCAGGTGTCCATCGACTGCCCCTGGTCCATCTACTCCACCGTCGTCACGCTGACCTTCAGTGTGCCCTTCAGGACCACGCACGCCCTGCTGTCGGCGGGGACGCGGTACGTGGGGGCCGCTCCCGTCGGCCTGCTGCCCCGAGGGCTCCGTGGCCGGCGTCCTCCGCTGCACTGGGCATCCAGCAGTCCGCTGTCTGGCGGCTGTGTGGCCCTTGTGTCCCTTGTCCTGCTGTGGCCTGACCTGGGGTCGGACTTGGGTGCCGTCCTTGAGCCAGCCGCCCTCTGGCCCATGCCACCCCCGCCCTGCCGGGGCCCCGGGGCCGCCCCGTCCGGATCCTCTGCTCCAGAGGTCAGGTCCGGCCCCCAGGCTGCGTGGTGGGACCTGCGTCAGGATCCAGTGCCGGCTGGGCATGTTGTCTGCGAGGTGTGCTGGCGCCCTGCCCATAGCCCGGCCGCCCTCGTGGTGGCCACCGGGGGTCTGCCGTCCTGCCTGCGCTGCACTCAGGGAGCTGTGAGGCCGCCCCGCCCCTCGCAGGAAGGGTGCAGCTGCGCTCCCTGGGCCAAGGCGCTGCTTGCGTCTCTCCACAGGAAGTACGTCCAGGTCTGCGTCCAGAACTTGTCAGGCCTGGACTTTGAGCTGTCGGACAGTGGCCTCGTGGGCACCGGGCTCGGCCCCGACCTGCAGCTCGTGCCGCTGAACACACAGCCCCGGCAGGTGAGCAATCCAGGCGACGCCGCGGCCTGCGCCGACGGCCGCCCTGTGCCGGGGTAAGGGGTCGTGAACGTGAAGCCCTTTGACCAAGGTGGTGCTGTCTCCGCGGGCACGTGCAGGCGGGAGCGGCCACTGCGGCGTGCGGGTGCTGTGGGCCCCGCCTCTCCAGCCTGCCACTCACTGTGGCCGGGTAGGAGCGGGTGGCTTTGCCGGGCCGCGGTGACGGCCCCTCTCTCTGCAGCACGTCCACAGCGGGCAGGCGGTGTACTTCGTCTGGGAGCTGACGTGGACGCGGGCGCCCCCCCCCTCGCTGCGCTGCCAGTTCTCCGTGGGGTTTTCGCCAGCCTCGGAGGAGCCGCTGGCCGTCTCCCTGCGGCCGTACACCTACGAGTTCCACGTGGAAAACTTCTTCGTACGTGTTGCTGCGTTGGCGTCTGTGGGCGAGGGCCGGGCTGGGCGGGCCTTTCCTCCTCCGCCTTCTGGTGACGAGGCAGGAGCCTTTGACCGCGGAGAGGCGGGTGGGGGCGCCGGTAGGCCCTCCGGGTGTGTCTGGCGCTGCTGGGGCCCCCCATGCAGATGGCCCCCTCCCTCGGGGGCGACCCCGTGGCTTCACGGCGTTTCTCGCGTCTGTGCTCTGGGTGAGGCCATCTGGGTGGCCTGTGCGGCTGGGCCCTGTCTGCCAGCGCCAGCCCCTCTCGCGGGCAGCTTCCGGCTGTGCGTGTCTGGCATGGTCCCTCTGACCTCCTGCCCTTGGGTGTGCGGCGCTCCCCTGCAGGTCTGCCCCGACCTGGCCCGGCAGCACTGGCCTGCGCGTCCAGTTTGGAGCCGTGGCGCCACGCGCGCTGTTCACTGGCCACTCTCCAGGGGCACTCACGTCCCCCCAGCGATGCTGGGCTGCTCTGTCACGTGCCGGCACACGTCCCTCGGGGCCTAGCTTGCCTCCCTGCTTCCTGGCGCCCGCCTGGGCAGGGGTCTTTCCTCGTGCGGGGCGCTGGCCCACCATGCGCGGGCCATCTGCCGCATCCCTGCCCTCACGGTGTCTTCGTGGCCGCGGTGGCCGCTCCCAGACGCTTCTGGCCTGGCCTGCATGTCTGTGCTGCCCCCCACGCCTCTGGCCTGCAGGCCTGCCCCTTCCCACGGCCCCTGAGCCCCAGGGCCTGTGCCCGCGCGGCCGGCTGGCTGACAGGAGCCCTGGCGCGGGTCCGGGCCGAGGAGCCGGTGGCTCTCGAGGAAGGGTGTGACTTGGAAGCCGGTTCTTCGAGCCCCGGACTTCTCCGCTCAGAGCTTCCCTGGGCCAGCTGCACACTCTTGAGCCACATTTTGTGAAACTGCTTTATGCGACTCTCACGGGTGGTGACTCGGTGCGAGGCGGAGGCGCACCCAGCAGCCCCAGGCCAGGTGGCCGTGGGCTGGCTCGTGCCGCGGCGCGGGACCTTAAGAAGCCGGGGGCTCAGGCGGGGGAGCTTAAGGGGACCGTCTGGCGGGGAGACCTGGAGCTTGGGGTCTGCTGTGCGGCGACACGGGCGGCATGTGCGGGCAGGCCGTGTCCTGGAGCCGCGGGGCGGAGCTGAGGTGTGATGCCGGGGCGGCCCCACTTTGCTCCGAGCCAACCCAGGAGAAAGACCGCTCCCCGTCAGCGGCCGCCCCTGCGCGCCTGGGCCTCTGCCGGCCGGCGAGAAGTGCTGGGGGCGGCAGTAGGCCAGGGCTCACGCACGGCTGGCCGCCCATCAGGGTGTGAGGAGCGTGCCTGGGTTGCGGCTGGGCCGGTCCGTGGTCTCGGTCCCGGGAGGAGCTGGGAGCTGCGAGGGGTTTGGGTGAGCGGCAGCTGGCGGCCTCGTTTTAAGTCCTCCAGGCGCTGAGACCACTGGTAGCTGGAGGGAGAGGCTGTCGCCCGTGCCAGACAGCACCCCGCAGGCGGGTGAGGCCTGGGCGGGCTGGCCAAGCACAGCCCCCGCTCCTGTGGGCTGGCAGCCGCCCCCGCCCGTCCGTTGCTCACCTCCCCCCCCCCCCGCAGACGCTGTACGACGTGCGTGCCGCCATCACGCCCCCCGCCGGAGCTCAGCACTGCCGCGCGGGCTCGCTCTGCCCCCTGGAGGTGTCCATCACGCGGCTGTCCGGCCTCCTGGGGGTGGACAAGGATGAAGCCCTGACCGAGTCCGACGAGTATTCTTCAACCCAGCTGATGTATGAGGGTAGGTCCGGGGCCCTGGGTCCTTGCAGCGCCAGGCGGCCGTGCGTGCCGGTGCCCTGGCTCTGCCGGAGGCGGCCACGTCCCGGAGGCTCGTTGGGGCAGCCAGCGCGGCTGTGGGCCGGGGCACCTTGCAGCCCGTCCCGATAGGCGGCCCGGCGTGGAGAGCGTCCTGCTTCCAGCCGCCCCCTCCACGCCGGCACCTGTAGCCCTTCCCTCTGGGCCTGCCAGTGGCAGCGCATGGCGGTGCTGAGCTCGGGGGCACGCGCGTCGGCCGGCCGCCCTGTCCACAGCTGGCCTGTCTGCAGGCAGAGCGGGCTCAGCCGCTCCCCGCCCCGCCCCGCAGTGTGCCCTCTCTGGGCGCCCCGCAGAGCGCCCTCCCGCTCAGGCGGCCCCGGCGAAGGGCAGTGAGCGCCTCTCCGCACGCCCACCGCCTCCTCGGTCCTCGCGCCACCCGCCGAGCGAGGCGCCGGGGCGTGGCCGTGGCCTGCGCACCTGCGCTGACGGGGCACCGAGCTGCCGGCCGGAGCGGCTCAGCCGCGCAGGAGTGCCCGCGGGTCCCCGCTGCAGACGGTGCCTCCGTTTCAGTGGTGGACAACAGCAGCAACTGGGCGGTGTGCGGGAAGAGCTCCGGCGTCATCTCCATGCCGCTGGCCGCCCAGGCCGCCCACAGAGTGCACATGGAGGTGATGCCCCTCTTCGCGGGCTTCCTCCCGCTGCCCGACGTCAGGCTGTTCAAGTACCTGCCCCACCGCTCCGCGCACCCCTCGCAGCTGGACGCCGGTGAGCGCTCTCCCGCCGCCTGGCCTGGGCGTGGGGTGGCCCGTGGGGGTGGCTGGGAGCAGGGTGCGCCCGCGTCCACGAACCGGACCCCGGCCGGGGCCCAGGCCAGCTGCCCGGCGCGGCCGCTGCTGGGGGGCACGCCTTGCCCCGTCCCGCGGGTCCGCTTGGTGCGGCCTGTGTTCCTCAGGGTGGCCCAAGGGCAGCGTCGCCGTGGCCTGTCTCACTTGGGGTCTGTTGCAGACAGCTGGATAGAGAACGACGGCCTCTCGGTGGACAAGCACGTGGACGATCTGGACAGCTGCAGCGTCAAGAGCAGGGGAAGCGCGCACTCGGCCGCCAGCAGCGAGCACAAGGGCCTGCCCATGCCCCGGCTGCAGGCGCTGCCGCCCGGCCAGGTCTTCAACTCCAGCATGGGCCTGCAGGTCCTGGTCGTCCCCAGCAAGGACGACCACGTTCTGGAGGTCAGCGTCACATGACGTGCTCGGGGGCCAGCCCACCGGCCGGTGGAGCCCCCGAGGGGTCCCACGGACTCCCCTCGTGACGTTCCGGCTGTGAGCAGACCGGGCTCCACCCAGCAGGGGGCAGGCCGCGCGCCTGCGGCGTGTGTCGTCTGTGGCGTGAATGGTTCCTGCTCCCACCCCTGCCTGCTGTCCGCAGCAGCCGCTGCGCCGCCCCCCAGCAGCCTTTCCGTTCTCCGGCCGCGACGCACGCCCTGTGTCCTTCAGGCAGACGGGCCTGCGTCTCCCGGTGACACGGGTGTGCCTTTCTGGCCGCACCAGCCGCTCGCGGGCCAGGTGGGGCTGTGAGTCTTGAGGGTGGAGTGGCCGGTGCCCGCCCCGGCCATGCTGCCCCAGAGCCGCACCGTCAGGGCTGGTGGGCTGAGGGCTGGCGGGCCGACCCCTCTGTGCCTTGGGCTGTGGGGCGGGTGGGCACCGGTGGGCGGAGCCGTCTGAAGGTACTTTGCAGACTGGATCAGGCAGACGAGCGCCGTGGGGGCTCGGGGCAGCTCTGACTGAATACCATATGCACTTGAATTAAATATATTTATTTTAATTATCATTAATACGTGGGAGTTACTATGTGGTGTTGTTTTCCTCTCACCTTTAAAGTCTTTAGCTGTAACTGTATAATCAGTACTTTTTTTGCACCTTAAGTCTTAGAGATCAAGAGGTTCCATCGAAGCGAAGACCTGAGTGTGTCCTGGTCTGTCACCGCGCAGGGGCTTGCCGCGGTCTCGCCCTCCCACACAGGGACTTGCTTTGGTTGTAAATTTAACTGTATATACGGTCGAGTTATTATTTTTACAAGTACAGACTAACGGATGTAATGTTTATGTATAAGTTGCACCAAAAATCAAGGACAAAATAAACATGTTTGTTCTACTGGCGCGCGAGTCACGCTGTGAGTAGTGCCACGTGCCCTTTCCGTGCTCTGGGCCCGGCGCGGCGTGGATGCCCAGTCCCCGGCAGGCGGGGGCCGCACGCACACGGCCTCCAGGGTGTGCGGGGCCGCGCTGGGGTGAGGCCGGGACGCTGCCTGCGAGGAGCCGCGCGTGTACGGGCACCAGGTCACCAGGAGCGGAGCCCAGGGCCACTGCTCTGCCCGCGCCTTGTCCCGGCTCGCCGTCATGCGAGGGGCCTGGTGTCCCCGGGTCCTTTCGTTCATGGAAGCTGGAGACGCATAAGGAAGACAGACACTTGTGTGTTCGATTAACCCTTCCAGAAAGCTTCCTTCAGTGCAGTTTAGAACAAGCGCACTTAGCTAGTCAGGCGAACTAGAACCAACGACCCTCAAGACGATCAGGCTTCCAAAGTGCTTCCTGTCGACACTGGCGACGGCCGCGCAGATCGCCAGGCCCGTCAGCGGCTGGCCTCTGTGGTTTGCTGCTGTCGAGGGCTCTGGCCCGAGCGTGGCCCCCAGCCCTAGGGCCGGCGCAGCAGCTGCTGGCCCGGAGGGGCTGGCGTCAGTGCTCGGCACGGTCTGTTCGTTTCGCACCTGCATCCGGGTCCCCACCCAAGGATGAAATGCCCTTGTTACGTACAAATTTAGAGGGGAGCCCCAAGTGTTTGTGGTTCCTTACTGTCTGGAAGTTGAATGAAACTGGTTTTCATCGGTTTGGTTTCTCTCCCTAATGACCCGGGCCTTCCGTATATGGGCACTTCTGGTGTCATCGTTTTTTGAAAGAAAAAAAAAAGTCACTTAAAACGTGTCATTTTTGATTAAAAGACTGTAATTAGATTTCGTTGTGTTAAAAATTGTGTTTGGGGCAAGCCGTGGGTGACGGAGGTGGGGCGGCTGAGCACTGGAGCCAGAGGGGGCGCGGCGAGCAGTCTGCGGCCGTTGAGACGCTGGGGCTTGTAAATAAACACACGGAAAAGAAATGGGGTATAATTTTAGTGAATTTCATGGGGTCTCCTGTGATTGGAAAAATTATAACTTCTGATTCCAGTGTGGAAATTGTGCGCTTCTCCTGAAAACAGCTCCGCCTGACCCGCAGCCAGGCAGCACGGGCTCCGCTCGTTTTTCTCGAGTGCTTCAGATCGAGGTGCAGAATGAAACTAGACACTCCAGGCGTGTACGCAAACTGAAAAGGCACTGCTGTTCACAACAGACAGATGAGGCCGGCCGAAATGTTTTATTGTGAGCTGCGATCTTTATATCCGCCTTGGTTTCAAAGTTCGATTTTCTCTGAAGAGGTCCCTTTCCTGGATGTGTTCATCGCGTGGGCTGGGAGCCAGCCCTTGGTGGCTTGCGGGACTCTGACTGGACGGGCGAGGCGGGGCTTGGCGCTCGCTGCAGGTGTTACTTCCACCTCCATGGTTTACTGTGAAAGTCGCTTTTCACATCATTCTGTAATATATTGTTAGATTGAAACCTTGTATTAAGACTTTAAAATGTAAGCATAACCCTGAAATACACACTTGAAGAAGACGCTGCGTTTGACGTCATCCTTTGGCCGGGGCGGCAGGCCAGGGAGCCCGGTCCTCGCTTCTGAGCCAGCGGGGCCGTTCGTCCGGGAGGGTGGCGTGTTAGGGTTTCTTTTCTCAACCTCCCATTACCCCACAGGATCTTGAGGTGTTAGAGTGTCCGCGCATTCGTGACCATCTGTCAGCCTAAGGGTCGACAAGTTACTGCGATGCTGGAGACAGACTTTCTTCCCAGGGGTGTGCTCACTCTGCTTTTTGGCCCCCTAAGTTACCCAGAACCTCAAGGAAGTACCATGGCACGGGACCTTCTCACCTTAGCGAGAGCACCGTAGGGTGGTTTGGGCAGCAGGATGCAGGCCCAGTTCCAGCTTGAGATGCCAGTCCCCTGCCCCAGCCGCAGGTGGCACCCTGGGCACCTGCTGGACTGGCACTGGGCTGAGGCTGACTCGCCTCGGGGGCAGGGCCGCGCTGAGGATCCGCCTAGGGGCGGGGCCGGGCCGGGCTGAGCGCGCCCTCGGGGGCGGGGCGGGGCTGGCGGCCAGGGCTGCCGCTCCCCCTGGCCGCCGGGGGCGCTGTGGACGCCGGCCCGGCGAGCCGGAAGTGCGCGCGCCCGCCCCCGGAAGTGCTGTGGCGACGGCGCCGGTCCTGCGTGGGCACGCACGTGCGGGGCCGAGATGAAGTTCTCGTACCGGGTGAGGGCCGGGCCGGGGGCGGGGGCCGGGCCTGGCCGGTTGGGGGGCTGGGGGTGCGCGGCCTGGGCCGGGCCGGGGCGCGCGTGGCCCCGGCCGGCTCGTCGCGGGCCCGGCCCGCCCGTGTTCGTCCTGCCACGAGTCGGCTTCTGTCCAGTTTTCGAATCTGCTGGGGACCGTGTATCGTCGCGGGAACTTAAACTTCACGCGCGACGGGAACTCGGTGGTCAGCCCCGTGGGGAATCGCGTCACCGTCTTCGACCTCAAGAAGTAGGTGCCCCAGGTGCCCCCCGACGCGCCCACGTCTGCGGCCGAGCGGCTGTGGCCGCCGGTCTAGGCCGGCTCCTGGCTGCGCCGCTGGGTCTGCGCGACTCCTGCCCCCGTGGCTGGCAGGGTCAGGCCAGGGAGAGTGGGACCCCTGGGGGACAGCAGGCTGCAGAGAGGTGGCAGGCCTTCTCCAGAAGCTCGCTGCCTGGGGGCTCTCCGCTCTGGGCTGCCCCTAGGTCCCGAGGGGCCGTCCTGGGCCCCCAGCTCCTCGGCTGGGTGTGGCCGCTGCTGCTCTCCACGGTGTCACCAGAGGGTCTTGTTGGGCTGCAGCCCAGGGGTGGCATGGAGGATTGCATGCGGTTGGCTTCGCTGTCCACCCTGGCGCTCCTTCCAGCGTCCAAACTGGGGGTCTTCGGCTGCCCCGCTGGGCACCCTCCTGGATGCCACTGACTCACGAACGCCTGCCTCTGAGATTTCCATTGGGCCCTGCCCGGTCCTCATAGACGTCACCCCTGCCCTCTCCAGGGGCACAGGGGTGAGCGGCAGGAGGGGACAGGCCAGGCCCGCCTGTCCTGCGGGACACCCACCTCATCGCCGACATCTTGTTTCTCAGCAACAGGTCGGACACTCTGCCTCTGGCCACCCGGTACAACGTCAAGTGTGTGGGGCTGTCCCCAGACGGCCGCCTGGCCATCATCATTGACGAAGGTGCTGCCCTGCTGGGGGAGGTCAGGTGGCGGCACTGCCATGCACATGTAGCTCCTGTGGGGTCCTGGCGGTTGCTGGGTGTGGGGCATCCTCCCTGGCACAAGTGTGGGGAGGGCCTGCAGGGCCAGCTGCCCTGGGGTCACCGTGTCCCCCACTGCAGGGGGCGACGCGCTGCTGGTCAGCCTGGTGTGCAGGTCCGTGCTGCATCGCTTCCACTTCCAGGGCTCCGTGCACAGCGTCTGCTTCTCCCCCGATGGCAGGTGGGTCTGGGCTGTGCGCCCGAGGTGGGCACAGGCAGGGTCCCCCGGCCCGTGTCCCCAGTGGGGAGGACAGAGACCCAACCAGGCAAGGACAGCAGGAAAATGCGTGAGCCCAGCTTGCCCACATCCAGGCGGCCCTCACAGTGCAGGCGGTGGGTGCCTCCGTGCATCCTCTCTGTCCCACCAACCCCATTCCGCTTGGCCCAGTCACGGCCTCCACTCCCAGCAGGCCTCGCTGCCGTGTCTGGCCACTTCCCCAGGTTTTGCCCCTGCCCGTTGGTCTCGGTGCCTGGGAGAGAAGAGGGGCCTGGGGTGGGCGCAGTGCAGGGCCAGCCCCAGGCCATGCTGGTGCTGATGGTACCCGCGCCACGCAGGAAGTTTGTGGTCACCAAGGGCAACCTGGCCCAGCTGTACCACGCCCCAGGGAGGAAGCGGGAGCTCAACGCCTTCGTCCTGGACAAGACCTACTTCGGGCCGTACGACGAGACCACCTGCATCGACTGGACGGAGGACTCGCGGTGAGCTGGGCCCGGGGCCTGCCTCCCGCCAGACGCGGCTCTGCGGCGCCTGCGGGCTGGCGCAGGTGGTGCTGGCATCCCAGAGGCCCTGGGTGCTGCCGGCTCCCTGAGCTGAGCTGCGTCTCCGCCAGGTGCTTCGCGGTCGGGAGCAAGGACATGTCCACCTGGGTGTTCGGGGCCGAGCGCTGGGACAACCTCATCTACTACGCGCTGGGGGGGCACAAGGACGCCATCGTGGGCTGCTTCTTCGAGTCCGGCAGCCTGGACGTACGTCCCCGCGTCGGGGCCCTGCCTGTTGGAGCGGCCGGTGTGGGAGGCCCCAGGGCCAGTGCCCCCCGACCTTGAGCGTCCTTGTGGTGTGCGGGGCGGGTGGAGGTGGGTGACCCCGCGCTTCCCTCGCAGCTGTACACGCTCAGCCAGGACGGCGCCCTGTGCGTGTGGCAGTGTGACACGCCCCCCGAGGGCCTGCGGCTGAAGGCCCCCGCCGGCTGGAGGGCCGACCTGCTGCAGGCCGCGGACGAGGAGGAGCAGGAGGAGGAGGAGGGCGGGCGCGGGGACACCGTGAGGGGCAAAGCCGCGCCGGCCCCGGAGGAGCAGCAGGGCAAAGTGAAGTACTCGCGGCTGGCCAAGTAGGTCCCTGCCGGCCGGGGCGGGGCGGGGGCCCCCCGTGCGAGGGCAGCTGCGGCTGTGGGCCCCGCCCGGCTCCCTCCACAGTGCCGGCTCCTCGTGTGCAGGTACTTCTTCAACAAGGAGGGGGACTTCAACAGCCTGACCGCCGCGGCTTACCACAAGAAGACCCACCTTCTGGTGACCGGTTTTGCTTCCGGAATCTTCCACCTTCACGAGCTCCCGGAGTTCAACCTCATCCACTCCCTGAGGTGCGCCCTGCTTGCGGGCGGAGGCCGTGCTGGCCGGGCCTGGGGGGCTCTTGGCGTGGCGCCCGCCTCACGCCCTGCCCCCCACCAGCATCTCCGACCAGAGCGTCACCTCCGTCGCCGTCAATAGCTCCGGGGACTGGGTGGCCTTCGGCTGCTCAGGTGCGTGCCGGGCCAGGCTGTGCGGGGCGGGGCCCTGAAATGCCTCGGCGGGCGGGTGGTCAGCTCTGTGTGCCCGCAGGCCTGGGCCAGCTGCTGGTGTGGGAGTGGCAGAGCGAGTCCTACGTGCTCAAGCAGCAGGGCCACTTCAACAGCATGGTGTGCCTGGCCTACGCCCCCGACGGGCAGTACATCGCGACCGGGGGCGACGACGGCAAGGTGGGCGGCGCCGCGGGTGGGTGGGTTGCGGTGCCCGGGGGCCAGCTGTGCTTCGGCTTTGCCTGAGGAGGTGTGAGAGGCTGGCCGCCAGGCCACGGGCGGGAGTGCCTGTGGCGCCCTGCAGGTGCCACCTGCCCCCAGGTGGGGGCTCCCCACGGCCCTGCCCTCCCTCGGGGGTGCACGTGCTCTGCAGGCCGCCCACCGCCCCTGCCCGCAGGTCAAGGTGTGGAGTGCTCTCAGCGGCTTCTGCTTTGTCACCTTCACGGAGCACTCGAGCGGGGTCACCGGTGTGGCCTTTGCTGCCAGTAGCTACGTCGTCGTCACCTCCTCCATGGACGGGACTGTGCGCGCCTTTGACCTTCACAGGTGCCTTCTGCAGGGGTGGGTGGCGAAGGCCAGGAGGCCGCGGCCTGCGGTGCTGACCGGCCACCTCTCGCAGGTACCGGAACTTCCGCACCTTCACGTCGCCCCGCCCCACCCAGTTCTCCTGCGTGGCCGTGGACTCGAGCGGCGAGCTCGTCTCCGCCGGGGCGCAGGATTCCTTCGAGGTCTTCGTCTGGTCCATGCAGACGGGCCGGCTCCTGGATGTGAGCGCGCCTCCCGGTCGTGGGGATCAACAAGGCTGCGGCGACAAGGCTGCGGCAGCCCCGGGAACATGGGGTGAGAGCCCCTAGGCTGGGCGCTGCCACAGTGCTCCCCTTCTCACCGCCGCAGGTCCTGTCTGGCCACGAGGGGCCCATCAGTGGTCTGTGCTTTAACCCGACAAGGTCCGTGTTGGCCAGTGCCTCCTGGGACAGGACGGTGCGTCTGTGGGACCTGGCGGACAGCTGGAGGACCACTGAGACCCTGGCGCTGACCGCAGACGGTGAGCTGCACGTGGTCGGCGCTGGGGGTGGGACCAGAACCAGGCCTGCGTCCTTCTGGTGGGTCCGGACAGGACAGGAGCCCCAGCTCTCAGGGCTGGCGGCCAGCAGGGTCACCTGGCCCACGGCTCCCGCTGCTGCCCGAGTCGGCCAGCCCCTTGCTGGGGGAGCCCCAGCGGCAGGCACCACGGGGCACCTTTCCCAGCCCGTCGCCTGGTGCGGATGGGGCCCTGCAGTGGGCGGCCACGCTCCACGGCGCAGCCGGTCAGCTCCACAGGGCGGGCTGCGCCGTTGCAGCACCGTGTCGGGGGTCTTGCTCTGGCCCCTTGGGCTCAGGCCTGGGCAGCTGGCCCCGTAGGCCTCTCGCTGACCCACCTCTGGCAAGGCTGTGGTCCCGGGTCCCTTGTGGCCTGGGCCTCGGCACCTGCCAACCCGCTGGCACAACCCGCCCCCTGCGTCCCTGGGCCCCCAAGGAGACATCTCCCGGCAGCGCCTGGGCCCCCAGCTGCCCCTCTGGCGCACGCTGGGCTCCTTCCGGGTTAGAGCCCAGCACGGCCCCGCCGTGCGGCCCCAGCCTGACCGGTCTCTCGCAGCTCTGGCCGTGACCTTCCGCCCCGACGGCGCGGAGCTGGCGGTCGCCACGCTCAACGCGCAGATAACCTTCTGGGACCCCGAGAGCGCCGTGCAGACGGGCTCCATCGAGGGCAGGCACGACCTCAAGGCCGGCAGGAAGGAGCTGGACAAGATCACCGCCAAGCACTCGGCCAAGGGCAAGTGAGTGCCGTCCACAGGCGGCTGCTGGCCACTGCGTGTAGCGTGGGCCGGACGCATCTCTGGTCCCCGAGTGTGTCTGGGGGGACTTGCTGGTGACCGCGTGTGACCTGCCTTTGGCTGGGCGGCCCACCAGCCTTCTCCCAGCGGCCTGGCCCGGCCCAGCCGCAGCTCTGTGCAGGGCGTGTCCCACCCACGCCACCCTGGTGGGTGGCGGTGGCCCCGTGGCGTGAGCCATGTCTCTCCGGGGCTGGCGCTATCCCCCCATGGCACCTCGGGGGCACTGGTGTCTGCTTTTGCTCCTGCTGTTGGTGTCGTTCTGAAGAACCTTTGCTCAGACCAAGGTCCATGTGGCACGTCCAGGGCACAGAGCGGAGACCCCTCAGGACAGGCTGGGGGCACAGCGGCACGTTCCTGTGACGCCTGCTTGGGGGCTGCGCCTCGTCCAGTGCTGTCCTGCTGGGCGGGAGGCCGGGCCCTGCAAGTCCCGCTCAGCCGGCGTCGGGCGGTCTGTGTCGCGGAGGTGCACGTGCTGCGCAGGGCCCAGGTGACGGGCGCGTCCGTCTAGGGCATTCACTGCGCTCTGCTACTCGGCGGACGGCCAGAGCGTGCTGGCGGGAGGCATGTCCAGGTTCGTCTGCATCTACCACGTCAAGGAGCAGATCCTCGCGAAGAAGTTCGAGGTCTCCTGCAACCTGTCCCTGGACGCCATGGAGGTGCGGTCGGTGTCCACTGAAGGACGTGCCAGGCGGTGCGGGCGGACCGGCGGGCAGCCCGGGGCGGCCCTGTGTGGACTGCGGCGGGCCAGGCTTGTCAGGGCGGGGCTGGTGCCCAGCTGTCGGGCCTGCCGTTCCAGGAGTTTCTGAACCGCAGGAAGATGACGGAGTTCGGTAACCTGGCGCTCATCGACCAGGATGCCGGCGAGGAGGAGGGCGTCGCCATCCCACTGCCGGGCGTAAAGAAAGGTGGGCAGAGGCCCGGCTCCAGGTGCCCGCCTCCCCGGCCCTGGCCCTGGCCACAGCGCCTTTGCCCCCGGGGCCTTTGGGCTGCGTGGCCGTGGGCCCCCTTGTGGAGCCTGGTCTTGGGCTGCCCCGGGGCGCTGGGCAGGAGCCCTGGGCCTGGCTGACATTGTGAGTGGGGCCACCCCTGGAAGGCCACTCAGGCCAGCCCGGCCTGGTCCCGTCCAGCCATTGGGCTGCTCTGGTGTCAGTCACCTTGAGACGCAAAGCTCTTTGGGGGGCCCAGGGGCGTCTGGGAAAGGCGGCAGATAGTGCCCCTTCCCTGCGCTCCGCCCCAGGGCACAGCACTCCTGGCAGCCCCAGCAGCAGCGGTGCAGGTGGGGCCGGGCCTCCCTCTGCAGAGGTGCCCGTCCAGCGAGCTCTGCTGGCCCTAGCAGCTCTGGGCTAGGGCTGGGCCCTGGCACTGGGGCTGGGGGCTGGAGCTGGGCCATGCCGAGCACTGGCCGGAGCGCACCTGTGTTCCAGGCGACATGAGCGCACGGCACTTCAAGCCTGAGACCAGGGTGACTTCGCTGAGCTTCTCTCCCACCGGTGAGCGGGGGTGCGGGGCCGGGCGGGGGCCAGGGTGAGGGCTGCCGTGCACCTGCCAGAGCTGGCGCCTGGCGTGGCCCGCCGGGGCCCTCCTAGTCCACCCTCGGGCCTGGGCCCCACCCTGCGCCCCCGCTGGGCGGACCCCCAGGGAGCACAGGCGGGACAGGTTTCTGGGGAGGTGTGGACCCGCCGCACAGACTGAGGACAAGCGCGGCAGCTGGCCTTGGGGGGGCTTGCCAGCCACACCGCGTCATCTTTGCTCCCGCGCCGCGTGGGGTCCAGGAGCCACCCCAGAGGCCGCGATGTCCCGGCCGCGAGGGCCACCCTCTGCCTGGGGGCTCGAGGCCTGGTGTGGACACAGGGGACTGGGTGGGGGTGGCGCACGCACTCGCGGGCCACTGACCGCTCAATTGCAGGGCGCTGCTGGGCAGCCACCACCACTGAGGGGCTCCTCATCTACTCCCTGGACGCCCGGCTGCTGTTTGACCCGTTCGAACTGGACACCAGCGTCACCCCCGCCAGGATCCGCGCGGCACTGCGCCAGCGGGACTTCACCCGGGCGCTTCTCATGGCCGTGCGGCTCAACGAGCAGGCGCTGCTGCAGGAGGCCCTGGAGGCTGTGCCCTGGGGCGAGGGTGCGTGGGGGCTGGGCCTGCCATGGGGGAGAGTGCGTGGGGGCCAGGCCTGCTCTGGGGTGAGGGTGGGGGGGCGGGGCCTGCCCTGGGGCGAGGGTGCGTGGGGGCTCCCTGCTGAGTTCCTCTTGGAGTGAGTGGCGGCGCCCTCTTGCAGTGGAGGTGGTCAGCTCCTCCCTGCCTGAGCTCTACGTGGAGAAAGTGCTAGAATTCTTGGCTTCCACCTTGGAAGTGTCTCGCCACCTGGAATTCTACCTCATCTGGACTCAGAAGTTGCTCCTTTCCCACGGACAGAAACTGAAGTCCAGGTGGGGTGCCCGCATCCCCCAGGCCCGCGTCCCCAGGCTGCTGTCCGAGTGGTCAGGCCCGGCGGGCTGGGGGCAGGGGCCTGCACACTCGGCTGCATGTGCTGAGGGTTTCTCCGCAGGGCGGGCTCGCTGCTGCCGACCATGCATTTCCTGCAGAAGAGCATCCAGCGGCACCTGGACGACGTCTCGAAACTGTGCGTCCCAGGGCGGGGCGGGTGGAGGGCTGCGTTCTGTCCCGGGGCGGGGCGGGTGAAGGGCTGCGTTCTGTCGGAGTGGTGCGACCTGGCCCACCCTCACCGGGCCTCCCGCTCCGCCCTGACGCCTGTCCTCTGCCTTGTGGCCGGGGCCCTCCTGCTTGTCCTCGGTCATCGTATTCGCGTCTGGGACAAGCCCGCCCTTGAGCGTGGGGGCCACGCAGCCTGCCTTCGTGGGGAGAGCCTGAGGCCGGCGCTCCTGTGCCCCTTCCCACGTCCGTCCCGCATGTGTCAACAGTGTGCTGGCCGCAGCTGGCCTTGTGCATTCACTGGTGGCTCCAGCTACCTTGCCGCACCTGGCGCAGTCCTGGTCCCTGTCAGTCAGGCCCTGCCACCGTCCGTTCTCATTCCTGTCTCCCGGCCGTCCTCTTCATTCCAGTCGTGGCCAGGGCTCTGTCTCCTGTTAGCGAGGGGTCCCTTGTGCCGGTGGGAGGGTCTAGGGCTGTGCGGCCCGCCCTGGGTGTTGCCAGCAACGAGGGTATGCCTGTCCAGGCTGGCGTGGGCAGCGAGCTGGACCCCAAGGGCCTCTTGCTCCAGGGCTGTGTGGGGCAGGAGCTTGGTCCTGGGAGCAGGCCAGGGAGGGGGCCCACACTGTGCACCCAGGCTCCGGCTGCTCCCTGACGCGCTCGTCCCCCACAGCTGCGACTGGAACCGCTACACCATGCAGTATGCGCTGGCCCTGTCCCGGCAGCGGGGCCTGAAGCGCCCCTCCGAGCTTCTGGACGGCGGGGAGGAGGCCGTCTCTGCAGAGGACAAGGACGAGGACGACAGCCTGCACCTGCTGGGGTAGAGCCGCCACAGCTGCTGCCTGCCCAGGCTGGACTGGGCCCCGTGGACACACCGGCCAAGGACACGGGGAGGCAGGCACTGGAGACTGGGTGCAGGGGCAGGTGCACCTCCCTGTTGCTACCAGGCGAGGGGCCTGTCCTGGGCCAGGAGGCATGGCCTGCAGGGACTTGGGGGCAGAAGGGGCTGGAGCCCCGCTGCGGAGGCCTGTGGGCGTAGCCTGTGGGAGCTGCTTGTACTTCGATGGACATTGAGGACTGGGCAGGGGTGCACGAGGTGGAGCCCTGAGACAGGCTGAGGGTAAAGGCTGGACTGCATTGAGCGTCTGCTGTGTCATGACCGCTGGCGGGGGACGCCTAGCCCCTAGTGATGCCCCTGCGGGGGTCCCGGAGCATCCTCGTGGCGCTGGCCTGCAGGCGCCGGCAGAGTGGCCACCTGCCACCTCGCGGGGACTAGCTCGACCGAGTCCCCCAGGCGCCCCTGCTCAGGTACCTGGCAAAGGGCCGGCAGCGCCCGCCGCCCCGGGAGGCCTGAGAGGCCGGGGGGTGGGGGGGGGGGTGGCTCAGGGGAGCTGCCCCCAGGAGCTGCCCGCAGCCGGGCCCGCCGGCCTCTGGCCCAAGGGAGGCGCCCAGAGCGCGCGTGCCGCGGCCCGCTCCTTCCCAGCCCGGCAGCCGCGGTACCAGGAGCGTGACCGGGCGCAGACAGGGTCGCGACACCCGAGCCCCGGAAGCCGCGTTTGTGCCTTCCCTTCCGAGCCGGAGCCGCGAGCGCGCAGGGGCGGGGGCGCAGGTTCTGCGCAGGCGCGGGGGCTGAGGGCGGGGTCTGCGCAGGCGCGGTCCGGCTCCGCCGCGGCGTGACCTTCCGACGCGCTGGCCCCGCGAGCCATGGCGGCAGTCCGGGCGCTGCTTGTAACCCGGTTGGCGGCGGCCTCCGCCCTCGCGCCGCCGTCCCCTCCGCGCGCGGCTGTGCACGGCTCCGCGCCGCGCGCCGGGCCGCGGGTCGCGCTGGTGAGCGGCGCGGGGGCGGGCGCCGGGCCCTGCCGCGCGCCCGGGCCGCCGTGACCGCCGCTCTCCGCAGGTGCTGTCGGGCTGCGGCGTCTACGACGGCGCGGAGATCCACGAGGCCTCGGCGTAAGTCCGGCGCTCGGCGGCCGCTGCTGGCCGGGCGGCGCGGCCCCGGGCCCCCGTCGCCTGCGCTGCTCTCGGTCTTGCCGCGGCTTCGGCTCGACGACGTCTCCGGGGTCCCCTGGACGCGCAGGGTCAGGTCTCGGCGCCGTGGGCTCGAGGGCGCTCCCGCGGCGCTGGCCCACGGGCGCGGCAGGCCGCTCCTGTCCGCTCTGCTCCGGTGGGTCCTCACCGGCGCCTCGGGCCGGCACCCTAGCACTCCTGTGCGCGAGTACACCTTGAGGAACTAACGGTGTCTGTGGTGGGACCCGTGTCCGCGAGGGCCTCCTGGCGCCCCAGAGGGCTGCACCCCCATGGGTTGCTGGGGCCCGGGGAGGACACCGCCCGGGAGAGGAGCCCTGGGCCCAGGAGGGCTCTGCAGGGACCCCCGGGAGCGACTAAAGACCTCCTGGGGGCCCGCGATGGACGGGGCACAGCCGGCGTGGACAGGTGCTGTCCTGGGCAGGTGCACAGCGGCCAGCACGTCGGCAGGACTTGGAAGGCTGGGACCGAGCCCCGCAGCCTGCGGCCTTGCTGGGGACTCAGCCGGCAGCCCAGAACCCCGCTGTGCCCTGGCCAGAGGCGGGCCCAGGAGTGAGCTGGCCACGCTCGTGGCCTCCGCGCCACTCGCGCTCTGCTCCTGGGCAGGGTGCTGGTTCACCTGAGCCGGGCCGGAGCCGACGTCCAGATCTTCGCCCCTGACATCCCGCAGATGCACGTGGTCGACCACACCAAGGGGCAGCCTTCCGAGGAGACCAGGTACAGTCCTGCCCCGCCGGGGGTCCCGTCCTCCCACATGGCGGCCGCTGGGCGACTGGCGCCAGAGCCACAGGTGCTGCTTCCCACGCGGGCAGCAAGAGGCGTCCCCGGCAGAGCCCCGCAGCCCTTCATGCCCGTTCGCCTGCGTGGCTCCCAGAAGCGCTCCTACTACGGCAGGCGCGGCCTGGGTCTGGGTGCTCTCGGGCTTCCCCACCGTGGCCCGGCCTCCTCAGCCCTGCCGGGGCGGTAGTTCCAGTGCGCTGTGCTGGGCGCAGGCCGTGGCGACGAACCACAGCCGCCTCGGCTGGGGCTTCCCGAGCCGCCCGGCCTGCTGGGCGTTGCTGCCACCCCTGCGGCGGCCTCCCCCATCCCAGACCCGCGGCAGGCGTGTGCTCCGGCCGGTCGGCTCCGGCGTGTGTTGGGGCCGCTTGAGTGAGGAGGTGCTCGCACCGGGCCTGCGGCCTCTGGGTCTTCCCAGGCAGCCCCCTGAGGCAGGGGTGGGGGCCTGGGGGTGCCCCTTGTGTCTGGTTGCTCCGACTCTCAGTCCATCTGGCTCTCCCAGGAACGTCCTGACCGAGTCGGCCCGGATCGCCCGGGGCAAGATCACCAACCTGGCTGAGCTCAGCGCCGCCCACCACGACGCCGCCATCTTCCCTGGGGGCTTCGGGGCCGCCAAGAACCTGTGCGTGTTCACGCGTGGGGCCCTTGGCGCTCCGAGATGTCGGGGACGGTGGGAGCGAGCCGGTCGCGTCGGGGGCTCTCAGGGCCTCATGCCCCAGCGACACCCTAAGCGGTGGGCGGCCTGGAGCGTGCGGGCCGGGCTCGGGTCGTGCGAGTTGCCCCAGCAGGGTCCCTGCCTGTGGAGATGTCGCCTCTCCCGTGGCTGGGGCCTCGCCCGGGACAGCTGCCTGTCCCCTGAACCTTTCGGACGGGGTCCTGGCTGGGGGCTGCCCGTTGGACGGATTGGCTCTGGCTCTAGGCCGGGCTCTGCTGGCCGCCGCCTCCCGCCAGAAGCGGGTGTCCAGGCCCGGCCTCGGCCAGGTGCCTCCAGCAGCTCCGGTGGGGTCTGGAGCACCGCGGGGCCCGGCTCGGCGGGGCTGTGGCACTGCCGTCTGCTCGCCTGGCCTGTCCTCCCGTCTGGCTGCCCACGCCGTCCTCTCTGTGAGAGCCACGGGACGCCGTCTCTTGGCGCAGAGGCAGGCCCACACACCCCTCGGGCCCTGGTGGGGCTGGTGGCGCCCTGAGACAGGCACGGGGCCCCTCTCCCCAGGAGCACCTTCGCCGTGGACGGGAAGGACTGCACGGTCAACGGGGACGTGGCTCGCGTGCTGAAGGAGTTCCACGGGGCCGGGAAGCCCATCGGGTACGCGGGCCAGAGCGGGGCTCCAGGGCCAGAGCTGCTACTCCCAGCAGCAGCTGGGGTGGCGAGAACCCCGTCCTGGGCTTCAGCGAGGGCTTTCGTGTGACCTGTTTTCGCTTAGCTGCCCCCACGCAGGAGGGTCTGGGGCAGGGGCTGCCGCTGGAACCCCATCCCCCGGCCATCAGGGCAGCCACTGGTCAGGCATGGCCGTCTCTGGGGCCAGCGCTGGACCTGGTGCCGTCTGCCGCCTTCTCTGCTGGTGCTGCTGACTCGGCGCTGGACGGGGCCAGGTGCACAGCGGGTGCCGCCCGAGTCGCAGCGCAGCACCTGTCCCTGTCCTGGGCCGGCACGTCCCCAAGGCCCGGCCCGGCCTGAGTGTCCCCGGTCCCCAGCCTGTGCTGCATTGCGCCCGTCCTGGCGGCCAAGGTGTTGCGCGGCGTGGAGGTGACCGTGGGGCACGAGCAGGAGGAGGGCGGCCGGTGGCCGTACGCCGGGACCACGGAGGCCATCAAGGCCCTGGGCGCCAAGCACTGCGCGAAGGACGTCAGCATATCCTTGCGGCAGTGGGGGTGCTGCGGACCCTGCCCCGTGGCCCTCAGCCGAGAGCCCCCTGGACCTCGTGCTGGGACCGGAGAGCACCCCTCGGGCCGGCGTGAGGCATCCCAGGGGGCTTCCTCCGTGCCCCCCCGCAGGGCCCGTCCTCCAGGTCTCCGAGACACCGGCCAGGAGGTGCCGCCACCCTCAGGTCACCGCTGGGTCCCCGGGGTGGCAGCAGTGCTGGGGGCCGCAGTCAGCCTGTGGGCAAGGGCCCCCAGAGACCCGTTCCCAGGGGCGTCCGGAGCGGGCAGCTCTGGCTGCTGGCATTTTCCCTAACGGCTGTGCACGAGGCCCACGTGGACCAGAAGAACAAGGTGGTCACCACGCCGGCCTTCATGTGCGAGACGGCGCTGCACCACGTGCACGACGGGATCGGGGCCATGGTCAGGGAGGTGCTGAAGCTTGCCCAGAAGTGATGGCCGCCCAGTCCTCGGGCGCCCCGCTGGCCACCCCTGGCTCTCGTGCCCCCATGTCGAGGGCAGCTACGCCCACGTGTCGGGTGGGGCTGGCCAGGCGCTGCTGTTTTGGGTCTGCTCTGCTGGAAGGACACGATTAAAGCTCAGCCTGGTGACCGAGAGCCCACAACGTGTCTGATGCTGCAGCCGCCCCTGGGTCCTGCCCCCACCGTGGCCCATGCTCCTGCAGGGCGTGGGGCGCCTGGCCAGCCGTGGAGGGAGCACTCAGCCACGTGGCTCCAGCGCTGGGAGGGGGCCGGGCCCGGGCCTTGTGTCTGTCTGTCTGGCACGGGGCTGGGCAGAGATGCAGGCCCCGCCCGGCGCACGGGGGGGGGGGGGGGGGGCGGGGNGGGGGGGGGGGGGGGGGGGGGGGGGCCGGGCAAGGGAGGGCAAGCGCACAGCACAGCCCGCGCAGATGGGCCGGGTGCCCACACTCACCGCCCGCTGCTCCTTGGGCCCGGGCGGCAGCAGCAGCGACCTCACCGCCTTCTGGGGACTTGGCCTTGTGGCCTTTCTCAGCTGACGCTGGGCCCTGGGCTCCCCTGCGGCCTGGGCCTCCCGGTCTGGGCTGGCTCCCCGAGAAGCTGGCGTGCGCGTGGAGGCCGGGTGGGGGTGCCAGGGCTGAGCTGAGCTCGGTGGGTGTCCACCTCAGAGCACTGAGGGTGGCGCTCTCCCCCGGGGCCCGGCCTCAGCACCGAGTTCTCAGATGCCCGGGCCCGGTGCCAGTCCCCGGGCCCGGCCGGCTTCTGTGGCCACTGCCTCTGGCGCGGTGGGCACTTCCCGAGCCCGGGCTGGGCTACCTTGGCCCAGGTGTCCGCTGTGGCTCAGGCCGCGGCCACACCTGGGCAAGACCCTGGGAGGTTGACTCGCTTACCTGAGGCCCCACGGCAAGCTGCTTTGCTCCCTACCGGGGCCTGTCTGTGCTCTAGGTCTTGGGGCATCTGCCTGCAAAGCGCACCCCAAAATTGGGGATGTGGGTCGCTCCCTGGCTGGGGATCGAACTCGAGCGGCAGTGGCTGCAGAGAGCTTTGTAGGGCTGAGACTTGATCCCTGCGCCAGCAGGGAGGCCTCCGAAGTGGGACTTCACACCTTTTAAGCTTGGGGTGCAGCAACCCGGCCTCTTCCCACAGCAGTGGCCGCTGAGCCGGGTCCCCTAACGCAGCAGTCTGCTCGGCCTGAGAACTGCTCGGACGGGCGTGTGGGCATGGGGCGACAGCGCCCTCGGGCTTCCCGGCCGCTGGCCGGCGTCTGGGCGCTACTCCGAGGGCCGGCGCGGGACCTGGTGCTGGCGCCTCTCCGCGCAGCTGCGGCTGCTCTGGGGGCGGGTTCTGCGGCCCCCGGGCGCGGTGGGGTGTGGCCGGCCCGGCGGCTCCGCTGCGGAGCCCGACGGCGAGGACGCGCCACCGGCTGGGCGCGGCTTCCGGCCGCCCACCAGGGGGCGCCCCGCGCGGAGACGAGGGCGCTGGATGGGCGGGGCGCCCGCCCTGGCCCGGGGCGGCCCGCACAGGGCTGGCCGGAGGCGCCCGCCAGAAGAGGGCGCCTGCGTTGGCGCCCGCGGACTTGGGCCGGGGGTCGCCCTCCCCGAGGGCCGGTCGGGTGGCGCGAGGGGGCCGGCTCGGCCGAGGAGGTGCGGGGGGCTGCTGTGCGGCCGGCCGGGCTTGGGCCGCGGCCCCCGGTGGCTGCTCTCTGCCTGGGCTCCGCGCCACCCCCTCCGGCGTGGGGTGCCGCTGCGTCTCCCGGCCCCGCTGGGGCTGCTGCACCCGGCGGCCGGCGTGGCCGGCGCAGCTCCACCGCCACACCGGGCTGCCAGGGGGCTGGCGCCGCGGCCACCCCGGCGGCCCGCCGCCCCACGGGGAGGCCCCCACGTCGGGCCCTGGCACCTGGCCAGCCTGACCTCGGGCAGGCACCCTGACCTCGGAGCTGTCCGCTCAGCCACCGGCCTGGACCCTCGGCGACCCCCACCCCGCCTTCCCGGCACCCGCTGGGTCAGCAGGGCTCTGGTCCTGCCCAGCCGGCCCTGCCCTCTGCGCGGCCCCTGCTGCCCCTGCCCATGGAGCTGGAGGTCCCGGCACGCCCCTGGCGCCTCCCTTGTGGGCCCGCCCCCTGCCCCCAGCGCGGCCGGCCCTGCCCTCACGACCGCACAGCAGGGGCAGTTGGCCCGAGTGGCCGCTGTGCCCTGAGGCCCCGTGGCCCGAGCTGCCCGAGCTGTGCTGGGGGCTCCCCGGCCTGGGCTGCGGGCGGCGTCTGTCCCGGGCCCAGACTTTCGGACCAGCCGGAGACTTGGGACTTTCCTGGGGAGGCTTCTGCTGCAGGGCCGGTTCCGGGGAAACCCCGTGTGAAAGTGGGGTCACCCGGTCAGGGGGTGGAGCCGAACGGGGCCTCCAGCTGCACTGTGGCCACCCCTCCCCCGCCTGCCAGCCTCTCGGCTCAGCGGGGGTGGGAGGGGGCAGGGGTGAGGCGGCTGGAGCCGGGCGGAGGCGCTGGGACGGTGGTCAGTCCGCGTCGGGGCCAAGCCTGGCCCTGGCCCGCCCCTGGGCGCCCCCTCCCGGCTGCGTGCCCCGGCCACACTGCCCTCCTCCGGCCTAACCCCCTCCCCGCCCCCAGCGCTGCGCTGGGCTGGCCCCGGCCTCAGCTGTGGGCACAGGCTGACTGCCCCAGGGCAGGTGACCACTGCAGGGCTCTGGCCAGAGGTGGGTGGGGCAGCGGGGAGCTGCTGGCAGAAACCCCCTGCCCTTGGGGCCAGATGGGCTGCGGGAGCTTGGGGCGGCACTGGGGCTCGGCTGGGGCTTTCCTGGGAAGCAGCCTGGGGCTGGCCTGGCTGGGGTCCCACCAGGGGTGGGAGCAGCAGGAAGGCCTGGCCAGGAGCCTTCCTCGCGGGCGGGGCTGGGCAGGTGGGGCGGGAAGGGGGCTCCCGGGCGGCTGCCTGTGAGCACCGGGGCAGCCTCCCCAGCGTGAGCCTCAGTTTCCCCGGGACGGCTCAGCCACCCTGGCCGCCGCCCAGCCCCTGCCTCCCGCTCGCTCGTGGAGGAGCCGGTGGAGGCCGGGCGGGTGCGCCAGCCCGGGCAGCGCCGCGGGGGCGGACGCAGGAGGCACGGGCAGCCCCGCGGCCGTCCCAGGCCTGGCCAGGAGCGGCCGGGGGACCCTCCCAGGCGGCCAGCCTCCTTCCCCAGTCCGGGCCAAGGGAGGTCGTGCTCCGGCCAGGGCGGCGGCCTTCCCCTGAGCCCAGCGGCGCTTCTGCCCCAGCCCGCACCTGGCCCGCCACGGCGCCGGTGGGCTCCCTCGTTTTCCAGGAGCTCGGCTGGCTGTCCGGAGCCAGAACTGCAAACAGTCCGGTCTCACCTGTCTCCCACCTCTCGGTCAGGGCACCAGGAGAACAAAAGGATTTCCATTTTAAAGGAGGCCTGGCCTAAAATCACAAACTTCCCACCCGGAAACCTCCTGCCGGCTAAAATTCAAACCTTCTCCCTTCCCCCTTTCTTCCACCCCTCCAAGTGTATATATTACCCCTGCCCCTTATAATAAAGATGAAGGCTTGATCAGAATCCTTGACTTGCCTTCCTGCCCTGCGTTCCCTGTTTGCGTATTCATTCTCCTTAGGTGGTTCCCGCACCCCGTTGTCGCCCCGCAGGCCGGGCCACGCACAGGCCCCGGGGCCGCCGCCCTCGCCCCGCAAGCAGGGCCTGAGGTCCAGGGGCTGGACGCCAGGGTGGAGGGGGCCGGCCAGGGCTGGGTGGGGGCGTGCCTGGAGGGCGAGGATGGGGCTGCCCCCACCACCAGCCCCCACCCCGGTCCTCCCGTCTGCCCGGTGGCTGCTGGCCGCGGCCGGGCTCTGGGCCTCTGTCCTCACGCCCCAGACCGGCGGGCGCAGGCCCGTCCTGACAGGCAGGCGCGCCCGCGGGGCTGTGGCTCGGGCGGGCGGGGCCCAGGCGGGCTGCGCGTGCTGCTCCGCGGGCTTCCCCAGCCGGGGACAGGTATCTGGGGCTGGGCGTGGAGGCCGTGCTCCCGTTGCTGCGAGGTGGCTCCGGGGCCACGGTGCGCGCTGGCCGGGGGCACGGGCGCCCGCGGCAGCCAGCGCCGCCGGCTCGGGCCCTGGGGCTTGGGGCGCTGCAGCGTGGGGTGGGCTGCAGGAGGGCAGCTTGGGGCTTGGGGCAGGGCCGCAGCCTGCAAAGGTCAGCGCGCTTCCTCCGTTGCCCGCGGCGGGCGGCGCCCGGCGCTGACTGGGGCCGGGGATTCCCGCCAGGAGAAAGTAGACGCGGGTGGCGTCCTGAGGAAGAGGCCTGGACAGGCACCGCGGGGACTTTCCACGCGCGTGTCCCGGAGCTGCCGGGGCCTCTGCGCTTCCACGGCCCTCCGCCGGGCCCCCTCCCCAGCCCCGCAGCGGCCAGTTGGCTGCCCTGGCCGGGGCGGGGCGGGCCAGCCCCTCTGAAACCGCTGGGACCCTCCGCTAGCTTCCGCCTCCCACCCTGGCCTCCTGAGGTGCCGTGGAGAGACCTGTGCGGCCTCTGTGGGAGCCGCGGCCGGCGGGCGTCCGCGGGGGAGGGGCCCACGTGCGCCCCTGGGCTGAGCCAGGCGCACGGCGGGGGCGGGGCTCCAGGGCCACGCCACGGGGCTGTCCAGCGCAAGTGCGGGAGGGGGCAGCGGCTGCTGCTGGCCTGGGCTGTCGGGGAAGGAAAGGTTCCGGAAGGACGGGTGTGGGTGCCTTGCGGGCATACTGGCTTTCTCCCCGGCCGGGAGGCCTGCATGCCAGGGCGAGAGTGGTTGGCAGGGACCACGCGGCCGCGGACAGCTGGTGTGGCCAGGTGCACGACAGGGCCTGGCGGGCTGGAGGCCGGAGCCGCCCTGGCTGGGGCCGTGTCAGGGACCGGGCTCCAGCGCATGGCACCTCCTGGATCAGGGACTTGGCGCCCCGAGTCGGCGCGGGGGCCCGGGGCCTGCCTGTGCACAGCAGAGGCCTCGGGGCGCAGTTCCCCGGGGCACCCTGGGCCTCACTGCTGGTTGATGCCCGCTGCAGGCAAGCCTGCCGGGCGTCCAGGCAGCCCGGGCCAGAGCGGGCCGCAGCAGCGGGGGCCGGGCCGAGGCCAGCAGTGCCTGTCCACTGGCCGCGCTGTCCCCACAACCGCCGGCCCCGATGGGGGCCTCCAGGCCGGGGGTCAGCCGGGAGCGGCGTGAAGGCCGGGCGGACGAGGGCGCTGGCCAGGCCAGCTCTGCAGCTGCGCGGCCGGCGGGGGAGAAGGGGCTGGGGATCCCCAGGGGGACTTCACGCTGTGGTGGCTGCTCGCTGAGGCTCGAAGCCAGCCTGCCAGCCTGCGGGCCGCACCACCCCGGCCCCACTCTCGGGCACCGACCTTCACGCCACTCGCACTGGCCTGGCTGTGGGTCAGCGGGGAGGCCTCCACCCTGGCCTTGGAAGCTCAGCCCCGCGCCCAGCTGGCCCCTGGCCCCCCAGCCCTGCCGCCAGGGCCTGCGGTGTGCCCAGGCTGCCTCTCCACTCCCGAGGGCTGGGACCTGGGGGTCGCCCGTGACTGTCTTGTCTAGAACATTCTGGAAAGCAGCCTTCCATCCCTGTTCGCACAGAAGGGTCTTGGCGCCCTCCCTCGGGGCCCCTCATGTCCTCGTTGCCCAGCTGGCCGGCCCTGCGGGGCTCTCCTTGGGGTGAATAGCCGGAGGCGGGTGCAGCCACAGCCCACGGGGCCTCACGGCCGCCCGGCAGCGCTCAGCCCTCAGCAGACCCCACCACCGCGGCCGGAGGATCTCGCGTCTGTCTGGGAGCAAGCCCAGCGGTTTGGGGCTGGGGGCCAGGCCCGCAGGGCCTCCCCTCTTCCCTATTAGCGCTCTCCCCAGTCTCCTGGACGCGCCAGGCCTGGGGACCCTTGCCCTCGTCCACGCTGGCCCAGGCGGCCGTCGCAGAGGCGGCCTGAGTGACCATGATTCCGGCCGTCAGGGCTCAGCCCGGCCCGGGACCCCAGGGCTGGAGCTGAGACGGCGCAAGGGAGGATGGCCAGGGGCCGGCTGAGGGGCCGGGCCCGGCAGGCAGGGGCAGGGAGCGCGGCCCCCACGCAGACACGGCCGCCTCCCTGGTCACTCCGGCCGTCGGCCCCTGTGGGCAGCGCCCTGGTCCCACCCACTCGGCCTCGGTGCCCAGCCCAGCCCCGCTTCGGCCTTGTCCAGGGCTGTCCTGCCGCCCTGCTGCCGCCTTGGCTGGGCAGGGCCTGCGGGACGCGGCGCGAGGCTTGTCCACCGCCACACCGACTCCTTTCCTGGAGAAGCGCCCACTCGAGCCCTGTGCCCGACATGGCTGCTGCTCGGCCGGCCGGCCCCTCACACCCTTGGCTCTGGCGAGCTGCTGTGCTCCCGTCACTGTCGGCTCGGGGCTGCCGCCAGTTCGTGTCGTGAGGGTCTCCGGGCGCTTGTCCAGGTTCCTGACCGGCCCTCTGTGCGGGCCCTGGCCGGGTGGCAGTGCAAGCAGCTGGCGCGGCCCTGGGTGAGGCCGGGTCTGGGGGCGCCCAGGCTCGGGCTGGGTGTGGCCTTGGCCTGGCCAGGGGTCCCTGCTGAAGCCCGAAACCCAGACCCCGGGGAGCTGCGGCAGGAGCCGCGCCGGGCCTCTCCTGGGCTGGGACCACAGGCGGCGGGTGCTTCTGGGGCGGCGGGGTGCCCGCGCACAGCTGGCGGGGCCAGGGACGGGCCCCAGGTCCCAGCCGAGTGACGCCGGCCCCAGCAGGCGGGGCTCCCGCCGGGAGCTGGGGTGGGTACACCCGCCACCCGCCCGCCTGGTGCCCCACCATGGGCATGGGGCGCCCAGCCGCTGGTGCCTCCGGCCTGCTGCCCTCGCCGGCCAGGGGCTCCCAAGCCAGGCGCCGGGCTTCCAGGGGACGCCGGGCACGGCAGGGCTGGCGGCCACAGGTGCGGGTGCCAGCGCCCCCACGGCTTGCTCCCCGCACCCAAATCTGGGCCGGTGGCCTGTCCCAGCCGTTCACAGGTGGCTGGCTGGGCACCCACCCGTCCCCCTCCCGCCTTGCCCCAGCCGCACCTGCGCCGTGCAGGGGCTTTCCAGGGGAGACGCAGCCCGCCCCGCCCCCACCCCGCCGGCCCTGTGCCCCACGCACCCCTCCTCTCCTGCTCCCTGGCCCCACTCCCCTCCACATTCACGTCCCCCCTCCCGGCTCTGCTCCCCGCCCCCGTGGGAACCAGCCTTGACTCAGGCCCACCCCAGGGGCACCGGCCGTCCCCGGCCCGAGCAGAGGCAGCGCCTGGGCCCCCGCACCAGACCCGGCAAAGGGCGTGGGGTGGACCCTGCTGCGGGCAGCAAGCCCAGCCCTGCCCGATGGTCCGGGCAGCGAGAGCCCGCCCTGTGGTGGCCGAGGATCCGGGCAGCAGGACACGGGCCTGGGCCGGGCAAGGCCGTGGGAGAGCAGCTTGTCGCTGCGGAGGCCCGGAGCGTCCAGCGCTCGCGCCACGGAGACCCGGCCCCGGCCTCGCTTCGCCGTGACGGCTGCGGGCCCTGGCCCAGCTCCCCCTCCACTGCAGAGGGCCGCTCCTAGCCCCGGCCCTCCTGGGGAGACCGAGGACGGCCGACGTCTGCGGCTGGCGGGGCGCTGGGGCTGTGCTGGGGCCCCGGCCAGGGAGCCGGGGAGCTGGGCAGGCGCAAGCCCCGAGGCCCACGGCTCCATGGCCTCAGCACCCCTCCCCCGCCTGGCCTGCAGGGCTAGCCTGGCTTCTGGGCGCCCCAGCCTGAGGCCACGGCCACGGGGAGGCCCAGCAAGGCCCGCTGCACAGCCCGAGGCCGACAGCCGCTGGGCTCTGGGACCCTCGCTCCCAGAGACGAGCGGGGACCTCAGCCGCGAGGCTGAGACAGAGGCCGCCGGAAGGTCTCGGACAGACTGACGGGAACCCCCGGGAGGGGCCGCAGCAGGCTGCGCCCGGCCGGCTGAGGTCAGGCCGGGGCAGCCGAGCCGGGGTCCTGGGGTGCGCCCCCGGCCGCCGGCCAGGGCCAGAGCGGGCACGTGACAGCCTTGCCAGACCCGGCCCCTGCGCTGGGGCTGGGGCGGGCCGGGGCAGGAAATGCGGGCTGCGGGTGAGTCATCCGAGGGCTGCCCAGAGCTGCGGGGCCCTTCGCGGCGGCCGGCCCCCGGCAGACCCCGTGGCCTGGCTCAGCCGGCTTCTCCGGCCTCGTCTTCCTCTGGTGAAACCGGGCAGTGGGGCCCCTCCTGCCCAGGGCCGGCAGGGCGCCACCGGAGCTCCCAGCAGCACCCGACCCCGGGTTCAGGCCCGCCAGGGCCTCCCCACCCCGCTGAACCACGTGACCCCGTGACCGGGCCCATGGAGCCAGCCCCGGCCGGCGCTGGGAGAGGCTGGGGGCCGCGGGTGCTCCCAGCGGCCGGCGGGCGGGCACATGTGCTCACGCCACCGGTGGAGGGCGGCCTCGCACCGGGCCAGTGCCCAGAGGGCTGTCCACCGGGCTGGGCGGCCACCCACGGGCAGGGCGTGACCGGCCCAGTCCAGGGGCCGGCGGCCGCCACCTGCAGCAGCCGGTTCCAGCCCCGGCACGCGAGGCCGGCTCAGGGACTGGCGCAAACGGGGGCTGTCGGGCCTGTCCGGGCCCTCCGGCCGCGGCTGCCTCCACCCGCCAGCACCCCCAGGCGCCTCAGTAAGCTGGAGGCAGCTGGCGCGGAGGAGGCCGGAGCCCCGGGAGCCCTGGGGGGCCGGGAGGACACGGGCTGTGTGCAGGGCCCTGCAAGTCCCCGCAGGGCTCCGAGCCACGGCCCGGAGGCGACCGGACGGCCGAGGGGCAGGCCTGGCCCGGCTCCCACCCCCGCGGGGCTGGGGGAGCACACCCCACACCCCAGCGTCCAGACGCCCGAGGACATCCGCGCGGGGCGGCTGGGCGCGGGACGGGCGCGCGGCTACGGCGGGGTGCTTCCTCTTTCAGCCCCGCGGGCAGGCAGGAAGCCGCTGCCCCTAGGCCACCGCCGCCCTCCTGGTGTGTCTCCTGCGCGGCCACTCTGGCCTGCCCCGGACGGAGGCTGGGCAGCAGAGGGCGGCCCGGACACGCGTACCAGCAGGTGCCTCTGAGCGCTGAGGCTGGAGGCCAGCGGTGTGACCGGCTGTGCCCACCGACCGGGGCCTGGAGGTCCGCGTCCTCGAGCCCCGCATCACCCGTCCCTGGAGCCCGGCCACCACGGCCCAGAGCCGCCGCGGCCGCGGACCGCTGCTGGGACAGTCCGCTGGCAGGCGTGACCCCGGCCGGTCGCCTGCCTTGTGAGGCGGTGCAGCCCGGCTGGACCCAGACGGCCCGGCCAGAGCCCCGAGCAGAGCCCTGTGGGGCCGGCGCGAGACAGAAACTCACCAGACTCTGCTCCAGACCTGCCTTTACAGCCTCGCTCCGGCCGGGCCCCTCATGCGAGCCCAGGCCAGGGGGACGGGGACAGAGGAGGGCGGCAGGAACCCCAAGCCCGGTGACCCAGAGGCGGCCGCTGCACCCCTTCCGGGCCGCCCTGACTCAGCCGCGCCCCTCCCTGACCCGAGCGGCTCCCGACTGCGGCGTGCGACCGGGTCTGGCGGGGCAGGGAGCTGCGGGGCACCCAGGGGCCGGTAGGGCCCAGCCCGGGAGGTGGGGGAGGGTCTGCAGGTTGGGGCGGGAGTGCGCTGCCCGGGGGCCTTCCTGGGCCGGCAGCCAGAGTGCGGCCGCCTCGCTCGTGGCCAACCGCTGACCACGCTGCCCATAAAAGCGGCGCATGTGCTAATGCTTCACGTTCAAAGTCACTTCAGTGCAAGTAGAGTCTGTGCAAAGAGAGCAGAGCCCGGCCCAGCGCCGCATGGGGCCCTCTGGTCCTGGCCGGCTCGAGGCGCTGGTCCCTGCAGCCTCGGGGGGCCTGGCCTCGGGGGGCTGGGGCTGGCCGGGGCGTCTCCTGGGTGGCCTGGGCGAGGGCGGTGGGGGCTGTGGGCGCCGGTGCGGGCTCTGCCGTCCCTGGGGGGCACCCGAGCAGATGGAGCGGCGCGTGGTCCTGCTGGGCCTCGGCGGCGGTCGGGGCTGCAGGCTGGGCATGCGCGGGTCACGTGCTAGGCGGAGGGACGCTGCCGAGGTCAGGTGTGGGCGGCGAGCCCCGCCGGGGGCCGGGGGCCAGGCAGCTCTGTGCCCACGCCCGGGCGGCCGTCCCACGGGCAGCACGCCCATCATGTGCTGCCTTGGAGGATGGGGGAGAAAGGGCAGTGAAAAGGGGTGCCCGCCCTTTTTCCCCAGTGGGGTGGGGGACGCACAAGCCTGGGCCCCACGCGTGTGGATGCAGCCCTCGGGGGGCGTCGCTCGCCCTGCTGAGGCCCCCACGTGCGTCCGGGCTGTGGCCACCGGCGCCTCGGGCACACCCCGCACGGGGCCTTGAGGACGGCGCCAGGCACTGCCGGCTGGACGGGCATCCACTGGGCCTCCCCTCAGGAGACTGGCTGGAGGCACAGAGGTGGAGCTCCGGCGCGGCTGCAGCCTGGCCTCGGCCACGGGGCTCCGGGAGCTGTCCGCCGTAGGACCTGGCGTGAGGACACGCCGTGGCCCCGGGGAGGGCAGCGTGGAGGCCGCGGGTCACGGCGGCTCCGAGGACAGACACCCCCACCCCTGCCCCCGCCCCTGCCCCGCGCAGCCCCGGCACTCACCGGCCAGCCCCAGCTCCAGCTGCGCAGCCTGGGCACCTATGGGAACAGCCAGAGAGGGTTAGGGTGACGGGCGGGCAGGGGCTGTTCCGAAGACCCCAGCGCCGCTGCTGCCCGCCTGGCCGGAGGGCGCAGAGCGGACGTGGCCCAGGCTTCCGACACTGGTGCCTCCCAGCCTGGCTGGCGCCTGGCCGGGCACTGCTGGGCCGAGGCCACGGCGGGGGTCGCACCGCCTCCCTGGGGCCGGGGTGGCCCTGCCCTCGTCACCCGGGCCTGGGGGCGCCCACTGGGCAGCCGGAGCTGCGCTGGCCCAAGCCTGCCCCGCCGGCGCCACTCAGCAGTCCCAGCCGGCGGGCCTCCCGGCCCCACAGGGAGCTCCCGAGCCAGCGCCCGACGCGGCGCGGTCTGGGCCGAGCTGCGCACAGCAGCGTGAGCCCCCAGACCGCCCGGGCCGCCTGGCCTGGGCCGCACCGCGTGGCTGCTGCTCCCAGGGGCGGCCTGAGACGGCTCTGACGGCGCGGCCCCCCCACGGCCGAGCGCCGCGCTGTACCTGCGTAGCGTCCGCGGAGTAGCCGGCTCCGGCATGTGCAGCCCACGGCCACGCCCGCTGCCAGGGCCACGGCCAGGGGCACGGCCACGGCCAGGGCGCTCGAGGCTGAGGAGCCGCTGCTGTGCTCCGGGGGCGGGCCCTCCGTGTGGCGGCTGCCCTCGGGGGTGGGCACATCTGCGGAGAGGGGCGCTGTCACGGAGGGCGCAGGGCCGTCAGCCCAGACGCCGCGGCCACCGAGCACAGGCCGCGTACCCTCACCCCGCCCGCGGGACCCGCGAGGCCCACGGCGGCGAAGCGCTCCTGACGTGACGGCCGTGGGCGCCCCGGCTCCCTTGAAGCCAGCCGCGGACCAGCCATCCAGAAGCGGTGCCGGCGACTCTCGGGGTGTGGGGCCCGACCACGTCCAAGTCAGGGCGTCCACGCCCACCCCGCCCAGCCCCTCTCTGCTCTCTGCCCCCGGGCCACCTGTCCCTACTCCAGGCCTGCGGGTCCCCTGGCGGCACGAGCCCGCGGCCAGCGGCCAGCACGCGCCGGTGCTGCAGCGGACAGCAGCGCGTCCCGGCCCACGGCACGCTCCTCCAGCGGCCCAGAGGCGTGGGCGTCCTACGCCGGGCCTCTGGGCATCGCGGAGCCCCTGGGCGCGTCCAAACCGGCCGAGCGGCACCAGCCCAGGGGAGCCGGCCGGCCGAGGGTCTGGGCAGGGGCTCGGCTGGCGGGGAGGCAGGATCACTGGCCGGGCCAGCCTTCGGGCCCCGCTGCTGCCCACCGCCCGCCGTGGGGAGGCCCCCTCCCGTCGCGGGCTCGGGATCAAGGCGCAACCTGAGTCCCGGGTGCCGGACCTGAGTGCTGGGCAGCAGCCGCACCCGCCGGGGCGCGGGGTGCACCGGCACCGCGGCCGCGTCCCGGGGCGGCACAGCCGGGCCTCTGGAAGGGCCTCCCCAAGCAGACCAGGGGGCGGGTCCGGCCGCGGCTGGGCCGGCACTGCGGCCCCGCGCCCGCCCGCTCTGCCCGCGGCCGCCCGCTGCCCGGGCCCACCTGCCCAGCCGCCAACCGTTAGGTTCTGGCACAGCCGGTCATTCTCAACGCAGCAGCCCACGTCGACGCGGCCCGTGCGGCTGAGGCGCAGGACGCTGACCACGTCATACAGGCCCCGCACGTTGCGCGTCACCGAGCTGTTGTGCAGGGCCTGGTCCAGCGCGCTGCCGTCCGTCCTGTTGATCCAGTGCACCTTGGGCCGGGGGTAGCCGTCGGTGGACACGCAGGTGAAGGTGAGCTCGCCCGGGGCGGGGCCTCGCGAGGCGTGCACCACCGGCATGCTGAAGTTCGCTGCGGGTGGGCAGGCGGCAGGTGTGAGGGGAGGCCGCGCCCCTGCCCGGCCGCCCCGCCCCGCACGGAGGCCCGCGGAGAGGCGGCAGGAGGCGTGGGCTTCCTACCGGCCACGTGCAGCGAGACCGTGGTGTCCACGACTCTGTCCATCCCCAGGGAGTTCCTGAGCACCACGCAGCGGAAGGCCTGCTCGTCCTGGGGGCCGACGCGGCGCAGGATGAGCGAGAAGTCGCCCCTGCGCATGCGCTCGGGCTCCAGCCGCGCCCGGTGCCGGTACTCGGGGTCCGGGTACTGGGCCTCCTGGCACTGCGAGCTGTCGCCCAGGTGACAGGCCACCGACAGCGTCCCGTTGGGCCCGCCGGCCTGCCAGTACACGTACAGGTCGCGCAGGTCGAAGTCGCCCGCCTGGCGGTGCGAGCAGCCGAGCTCCACGTCGCTGCCCACCAAGGCGCGCAGCTCTTGCCTCTGGGCGTCCGTGGACCCTGGGCGGGACAGAGGTGTGCCGTGTGGGCCACCGGGGCTGCCGGGCAGGGGCCGTGGGGCTGGGCGGCGGGGCGGACGCCACGTCTCGAGAGCTCATGATTCGGTCACAGCAAAGCAGACGCTTCGACACCAGCACCGGTTTCCCCACACGGCCGACGCCACGGGCTCTTGGGAACCTCGCCGCCTTGTCCTGGGCCCTGGCTCTGCGGGTGCGGGGGCCTTGGCCCCGGGGCGCCCCGGGAGGAACAGGAAGCCCTGGCGGCTCATCTGGAAAGCGGAGGCGGCCATCCCGCCCCCACGCAGCCGAGCGAAACGAGAAGTGCAGGTCCACACGGGCCTTCCCCTTTCGGCCCTGGCTGCACGTGACCCACTCAGGCAGCTGCCCGTCTGCTCCCCCGTCTGCTCCCCGTCTGCTCCTGTCTCCGCCCCGCGCAGACTCCCGCCCGGCCCGCACTTACCAGCCAGCAGGGAGCAGAGCAGCAGGAGGACAGCGGGTCCAGCACTGAAAGAGAAACCCCAGGGCAGGTGAGCCCGCAGGGGAGCAGGGGCCCGGGAAGGCCGGTCCCTTCCTGGCGGGGCACCCCGGGCAGGAGCGGGCCTGCACTGGCCAGCACCCCGAGAGGGGCTGGCTCCCGGGCTGGCAGAACTCCCACTCCCCCAAACAGTGCTGTGCACGCGACGGAGAAGGCGAGGCCCGCGCTGTGGCCATGGCCTCGTCCTGTGCCCCGCGACCCACGGACGCGCTTGGTTCTGCCGGGGCTGGAGCCACAGAGCCCAGGGCAGGGCCGGGCGGCAGGGGACCGGCCCGTGCTGACTCTGGCCCCGCGCCTCCCTGCAGCGGCCCCTCCTGACCCTTCGACCTGGGGCCGCAGTGCCGCTCCCCCAGCCCCAGCGCTGCAGCTGCCCAGGGCCCTCGGAGTCCTCCCGCCCTGCCATCGGGGTCCACCTGGAGGACGTCTCGTCCAGTGGCCGCCGGTCAGCCTGCAGTTCTGGGCAAGCCAGGCCTGGGCCGCCAGGGCCTCCCCACGCCCCCCACGGGCCACATTCCGAAGGCCAGCTGGCCTCTCCCCTCTCGCAGGGTTGTGGTGGGGAGCCCTCCCTTGCCTCTCCGGGGCCTGCCTGCCGTCAGTCAAGCTGCGCCCTGCCCAGGCCCAGCGCCCCGCCTGGCCCTCTGCCCCGGCCAGTCCCTGCCGAGGACGGTGCCCGCTGGTGGCTGTGACACTTCCCACATTTGTTTTGTTTTTGTATCACCTCCCCGGTCGGGATCGAACTGGCTGCAGTGGCTGCGGCCCCTGCGCCCCCAGGGAGGCCCCTGCATTTATTTCTAGCCAGGGGACTGGGCACCTGACCCAGGTGCGGACAGCTGTGGGCGGGCGCTGGCATGCCTGGGCCACGGGGCCTCGGGCTGTCCACCGCGGGGAGCCCTGAGGGCGGGGCAGAGCTGCTGCCCACCAGGCTGGCAGGGCCAGGGGCTGGCGCGGGTGGCCGCCCTGGGGGAAGGCCCTGCGGGGTCAAGCCTGCCCACGGCGGCCGCCAGTCCTCGGAGCACCTAAGTGTGACCTGGCACCGCCCGGTCACCTCCTCCCTTCTCTCCGGGAACCCGTGGCACGGGCGGGAGGGGAGCGGAGGGAGGGTGCGCTCTGAGCCCGGCCCTCCCAGCCTTGGCCCTTGGCTCCCCTCACAGGCACCGGTGCCCAGCGCCCCCAGGCCGCCCGCCGCGTCCACCGCCCTCGCCCTCGGAGCCGCAGCGGCGCGGACCTCGGTCCGGGCTGCCTCCACGCCCCCGCGGCGCCTGGCCGCCGCCAGCTCACCTTGTCAGCCGCATGGTGGGACCGGAGCCTCGGGCCGCGGGGCTCGGGCCGCGGGAGCCGGCTCGGACCGTGCCCAGCGCCAGGCGGGTTCTGAGCGCAGCGCGGCGGGGCGCGCGGACTTAGCGGGCCCGGCCCCGCCCCTCCCGCCCGTCCCCGCCCCTCCCGCCCGTCCCGCCC
>JAGFMF010011761.1:78687-117767 GCA_019455555.1 Galemys pyrenaicus
GCCCGCCCCGCCCGTCCCGCCCCTCCCGCCCGTCCCGCCCGGTCCAACCCCTCCCTCCCCTCCCGCCCGTCCAGGCCGCCCCGCCCCTCCCGCCCGGTCCAGCCCCCGGAGCCGCCGCTCTCCAGACCCGCCCGGGCCGCCCACCTGGGGCAGCTCAGTGCTCCGAGGGGCCGGGGCTCCCCTTCCGCCGCCCAGCGCAGTCATGGGGTGGGGTGAGGGGGTGGGCGGAGAGGGGTCCGCAGGAGGTCGAGCGCCTCCCTGGGGTGCTCCTGCCCAGGCACGCCCCTCGGGGCCAGGTAGGTGCCGGGGTGGGCGGGGCTGCGGGCGGGGAAGCCGCCGGGCGAGGACCTGCCTGGGCTCCCGCGGGTGCCGGCCCAGACTGCTGGGGGCGCTGGGAAGGGACACCAGGGGCAGGGCTGGCGCGGGTGCGCCGGCTCCCCCGCCTCGCCTGGCTGGGGGCATCTAGGGACCAAGCAGGGTCCACTCTTAGGCGGCGAGGAAGTCAACTCGCAGCGGGTCATGGAGAAGGGCAGGAGGTGAGGCGGCTTGAAGGGCGCCCTTTGCTGGGGAGCGCGGGCCTGGGCCCCGGCTGGGACGCGACTCTCCTGTGGCTGGCCAGGGAGCCTGCTCTGGGAGGGCTGAGGAGCAGGGCGCCCTGGTGGGCTCCGGGGTGGGGCCGGGGTGGGCGCTGGGCTCCGGGCGCTCTTGGGGAGTCTGGGCAAGGAGCCGGGCTCCCTCAGGGACCCCTCAGCGAGTCTCCCTCAGAGCAAGCAAGGGCGGCAGGTGCCCCCTCCCCGCCCCCGCGGGCAGAGGGCGGCCCTGGGCAGTCGGCCCTGCCCAGGCGGCTCCCCCAGCTGTGCTCCTTGGAGCCCATGCCCTGGGGGGCGTGTGCCCCTCTGTGCCTGCGCCTCCCTTGTGAAGCGGGGACCCTCGGAACCCCTCCTCCCGCACACGGACGCCTCAGCACGGCGATGGGGCTCCGGGTCTGCTCCTGGGGTGGGGACGGCCCTGCTGTGCGCCTGGGGTGGCCGCTCGTGGGCAGGGCAGGGGCGGCCCGCGGGCGTCAGGAGGCACGGCCTGCGGGGGTGCGCGTTCCCTTGCCCGGGCGCCCACTGCGCAGTCCCGGCCCGCTAGGCCCCGCCGCGGGCCGCCTGCCCAGGCCAGGGCGCACTGGAGGCCGGGCCTGGAGGCTGCCCGCTCAGCGGACGCTGCACAGGACACTGCAGAGGTGGCCGTGAGGGAGTCACCGCGGGCCCAGGCGAGGCGGGCAGGCAGGACCCGCAGGGCCTCCCGGGCGCAGCCGCCGCCCCAGAGCCAGAGCCACCCGGGCCTCCCTGCGGTGGGCGCCTCAACGAGGGGTCAGGGCTGGACTCAGGGCCCCGGGGTCAGCCAGCGCAGCCTCCTGCACCTACACGTGTCCCTCGAGGGCGTGGCGCGCACGGGCCTCTTCGGGGCGCTGTCCCCTTTGTCAACGCGTGGAGGTCAGGGTGCAGCGGCCGGCCGGGGGTTGCTCACCGCCGTTAGGAGGGGCTTTGCCGGCTGCGCGCCCCCCGCGACCCCGCCCCCGCCCACAGCACCCACGGACGCCGCTCGCTGCTCATGGCCGCACCGGCGCCCGCCTGCTCGGACTATCTCGCTCTCCACCCAGGCCCTGGCGCTGACCAAGGTGGGTAGGGCCCTGGACAGGCCGAGCCTCTGGGCTGTCAGCGTGCGGCTGTCCCAGGGGTTCTGACTCGTTGGGGAAAATCTGGGGCCAGGGGGTCTGAAAGTGCTTCCACTGTGGGGAACAGGGTGATCTCCCCGGAGGCCAGGCCGGTGGGGTCCTGGGCCGCGGGCCCTGGACACCGAGGGGAGGGCCGGCCTGAGCCCTAGCTGCCCGTCCGGGCTCCCGGGCTCCCGGCCCTGCCTGGCCGCGTGGGCTTCTCGCGCTGCTCAGCAGGTGCACTGCGGCGAGGGGGTCCTGGGCCAGGGCCGGGGGTCGGAGGGGCAGCCCGCCGTGTGCCGGCCCCGCGCCAGGCCGCACGCCTCACCCCAAGTGCGAGCACGGCTCACACGGACGCAGCGAGCCCCACCGCACAGGGGCGTCTCGGCAGCAGAGCAGGGGCCCCTGCCGCACCCCCCGACCGCGGGAGCCCACGTCACGGAAATACAACACGAGGACACGATGGGAGGAAAGCTGCCTTTGTTCTGTGAAGCGCCCTCCTCAGGGGCCGTGACTCAGCTCCAGAGAGGAAGTGCGGTCTGCTGGGAAGCTCTTGAAGTACTCCCGCAGAGGCAGAAAGCAGCTCCTCACCAGCCGGCCGGGCCCCGGGCCGGGGAGCCGCCCGCCCCGCCTGCCCCGAGCCGGCAGCCCCGGCTCCTCCTCGGGGGCCAGGGCCACGTGCCTGCTGAGAGGAGGGGGTCATAGCGCAGGCCGGGCCGCGGCCAGGTGGCGCGCTGGTCCCAGGCTGCCCGGATCCCTTGGGGGGCCCCGCGAGCCCCCACTTCTGTGATTCCCACCTGCCACGGGCGACAAGCCCACCTCACAGCAGGGACATGCGCCCGCCCCGGGACCCGTTTTGTTCAAAGCAAGGGGCCAGGGGGGACCCCTAGCGTGGAGAGGTGCCTGGGCAGATGCAGCTGGTCTGCCTGCCTGGACCCAGCACCCTGCTGGCCCAGGGGGGCGGGGGCGGGCGGGGCCCACCCGGGCTGGGCTGGGACCCACCTCCTCATGGCCGGGATGTTGCTCCACACACGCACGGCGCCCTGGCTGTCCCGGCCACAGCTGTCCTGGACGGTCACGGAGCTGGCCTGCGGATGGACGCTGCCTGGTCGGTCATCTGGCCACAGCGGCCAGGACCCACACGCCCGGTTCAGGCCTGGCCACTTGTGGCTGCAGCCGCCCCCCACAGCCAGCAGAGGCTGTCCTGGCCGACTGCCAGCACAGCCTTGCACACAGCTGGCTTCTACAAGCGCCAGAGGTCGAGAAGCGGGGCCTTGTGCTACGGCTCTGAGCGGGCCTCCCGGTGCGCGGCGGGGTGAGGCGCCCTGTGACGCACCCGCAGCTGCTGCAGCGCTGGGTCCATCCCCGGCAGGGAGGGCCCACAGGAGCAGCGACTCTCCTGCCTCCCGCTGCCCCCTCAGCAATGGGCTTCAGTCCACCGCCTGCTCTGCTCCCCGCTCTGTCTCTGGGGAGTCCTCTCACCCCGCACCTCTGGCCTGCACCCCAGCTCTCATGTGCGTCAGTAAAACAAAACAAAATCTCTGAGCATGTGAGACACCCCTCCCGCAGCTCTGGAGGTGCCCCGCCTGCCATGAGAGCAGGGGTCGGGGAGAGCAGAGGCCTGGGTGTCGGATCTGCGAGAAGCTCTGTCCTGGGGTGAGAGGCTGTGCTGGCACCAGGAGTGGAGGCTGTACCGGCAGATAGCTGATCCCCCCCACAGCAGCTCAGCACTGGGGCACCTCGCCGGCCGCCTGGGCGTGTGGCCCGTGTGCGCGTGGGGCCGGGCGTGTGCCGTGTGGGGTACATGTGGGGCCAGGCGTGTGCCACATGGGGTGTGGCGTGTGCATGGGGCCGGGCGTGTGCCACGTGGGGTGCATGTGGGGCCGGGCATGTGCCACGTGGGGTGTGGTGTGTGCGTGGGGCTGGGCGTGTGCCACGTGGGGTGTGGCGTGTGTGCGCGGGGCCCGCGTGCCGTGTTCACCCGCGCAGGCATGGAGGTGCCGGGGTTGCCCCCGAGCCGTACGCTGGCCTTGGGCTGTCTGAGCTGCCCGGCCTGACCCGGAGCCCCGCTCACCTACAGGAAGCGGGTGGCGACGTCCTGGCTGTCCTCGCCCAGCGCCAGGCTGTCCACGAACATCCAGAAGAAGGGCCGCGGGCTGCCCGGCCGGGGCCTGGCATACTGCAGGAGGCGGTGGAACTGGAACAGGTACCAGCCTGGCCGCAGGCGTGGGGCCCACTGAGGGCGGTGTCCTGGGTCCTAGCACCCACCCGCCAGACCCTCGGGGCTCAGGCCACGCCGGCCTCACAGGCCCCGGCCAGCCCAGCCCCAGCGGCAGCCACAGAGGGCAGCGGCGGGGGGCGGGCGCTGTCTGATCACCGCCCGACCTCGCGGCAGAACAGGCTGCATGCACCCACGGCAGAGCGCCCTGTGTCCGCGCACCCCACAGGGCATTTTGGGGCAGGCGCCCGGCTCGCTGGGGCTGGGCTCACCAGGAGGGCGGGCACAGGCGTGGCCAGCGGGGGGCGTGGAGCCGAACACCAGGTCGAACGGGCCCCACCCTTCCACCTGTGGGACCCCGCGCTGAGGTGGCGCCCTGTGGGGCACGGACCCCACGGGGACTGGCCGGCCGGCCCTGGTGCTGCCGAGCGCTGGGCGGCGCGGGGCAGCTGGGAGCCGCGCCTGTCCGGGGCTCAGAGCCCGGGGCGTGGGGCAGGACCAGGGGCTCCCGGGCCACCGTGGTGGAGTCCCGGCCGGGCAGGTGACCGGCTGGGCTCAGGTGGGGCTCCCGCCCCGCGCGCCCCGGGCCAAGTGGGGAGCAGAGCCGAGGCCCTTCCAGCAGCCCCCTGCGCCCGGCTG
Source organism: Galemys pyrenaicus (assembly GCA_019455555.1). Classification (NCBI taxonomy): domain Eukaryota; kingdom Metazoa; phylum Chordata; class Mammalia; order Eulipotyphla; family Talpidae; genus Galemys; species Galemys pyrenaicus. Next base: position 83,247 of record JAGFMF010011761.1, read on the forward strand.
CGAGGCTCAGCGCCACGCCCCTCCCTGCACTTGTGCACAGGTGGCCACGTCCGGCCCGGCCGCGCGGCGGGCACTGTGCTGCAGACCCCGGCGCCGCGGTGGCACAGGGGTCTGAGGGCACCGCCCGCCGCATGCACGAGGCAGGGCAGGCGCCCCGGCTGCCCTGGACAGTGGGGACCCACCCAGGCCCCACCAGCGGGACTGCTGGGCAGCGAGCAGCCTCCCAGACCACAGCCGCCCAGGGAAGGGCCACCCACTCACGTCCCTGCGCACGACGTCCGTGACGTCCTCCAGGTGCCTGAACCTCCCGGGGTCGGAGCCGGTCTCCAGGAAGCCCAGGCTCGTCAGCTCTGGCGGGAGGGCGGGGCAGGCGGCCAGGCTATGCACACTCACCGCACGCACACACCCGTGCACACGCAGCCTCAAGTACACACGCACTCAGTCCACGCTGCGTGCACACCCACACACACATGCACACATACCAACGCGCACAGACCACATGCATGCACACCCCACCCCACACCCACGTGCACACGCACACACATACACCACAAGCGCACACGTGAGCACACATGTGCAACTCAACCTACACCCGTGTGCACATGTGCAATGCATACGCATACCCACACACATGCACACACAACTCCATACTCGCATGCACGCACACCACACACACACGAGCATGCATTTGCAACTCAACCCCACACCCGCGTGCATACTCATGCAATGCACACACCACAGGTGCACTCACACAACTACACACGTGTGCACTCACATGTGTAGCACAACTGTTCAACTGCGCAGTGTCTGTGCCCCACACCCACGTGCACACACACACATGCATGTACTCACCACACACATGCATATACCTGTGCACGCTCACACACAACCCACACCCGTGTGCCCACTCACATGCACACACGTGCACACTCACACACACACTCAACCCCACACACACGGCCCCGGGTCCCTGTGGGCCGCGTGCTAAGCAGCCCGTCTTCGCTGTCGGCCTTTGGGGTGCCATCGCACCCACCTTTCCTGATGTCCCCGAAGACGGACAGCACGCGCACCGGCTGCCGCTTCCAGGCGGGCACGGTCTTGAACGTCTCCAGGGGCCCGTCCTGCATGGGGCGAGGCCTCAGCGCTGGGCCGGCAGGGGCCTCTCGGGCACAGGGCCCTCCCGGGGGGCCCGGGCGGCTCAGACACTGACGAGGGGAGCCCGCCACGAGAAGACTCCCCGGCAGGGGCTACTCCCGGGCAGAGGCTGCCTTTCCCGGCCCGAGCGCAGTCTGGTCCCGGGGGGACAGGACTCCCCGGGGGCCTGGATGTGCAGACCCCCGCGTCCCGGCCCTCAAGGCTCTGGATGCGCCCGCGGGGACAAGGGGCTTGGGCTGCCCAGCAGTGACGCCGCCCGCCGAGCCAGCCCCTGGAGCCCGGCCGCCCACCCAGCGACGTCATCGCGATGCCAGAAAGTGACGCCGCCTCCACGAAGGCCCGCAGAGGGGCCCAGCCCGCCCGGCCTGACCGCGCAGCGTCTGTGCCCAGGGACCGGGCCGGCGGGGCGGCCACCGACTCCTGGTCGTGGAAGGCCTTCAGCCGGCCGCCACTTCCTGCGGCACCACGGCAGCCCGCTGCGGGGGAAGGGCAGGCACAGGAAGCACACCCAGCTGCTCGTGGCCTGCGCCCGCCCCGCCGTGCCGGGGCCCACCAGCGCGTCCACGCACTCGAAGCAGTAGCACCTGCGGGACACGGATGGCTGTGCCGGCGCCGGCCGGGGCCCGGCGTGTGCGGCCTGACCGCTGACCGGCGCGGTGGGCATGGCTGTGGCGAAGGGCCGGCTCTGCTCGGGGACCAGACAGCAGGGCAGCCGGAGGAGCCCCAGCTGCCCGCCCCACCCGGAGCCTGGAAAAGAGCTGAACCCCACGGCCCCGGGCGGCTGCGGGCGGCAGGCGGGCTGTGGGCACGGCGGGCCACGGGCCGGCGGAGCTCGCCTTGGTGTTGCCGGCCCCAGCCCCGCCCAGCCCGCACCCCGGCGTGGCCCACCCTCGCCCCTGCCCTGCGCAGCGCCGGGGAGCGGCGCCTCTCACAAGGAGGAGAACAAACGTGACCCGCGCAGCCTCCTCAGGTCCCCAGCCCCGCAGCCTGCCCTGGGGCACGGAGGCCGCAGGAGGCGTCCTCTGGGGGTGCCAGGACCAGAGGCCGGGGGTTTGCACACTGTGGGCAGGACCCACCCCCTGTGCCCCCCCGCCGTGCTCCCCGCCTTGCCCACCCCCCAGACTCCTCCACCCCACCATGCTCCCACTGCCACTCTGCTGGGTCCTCCCTTGTGCTCCCCACTCTGCTGCCCCCACCATGACCCCTGCCCTGCTCCCCCACCACTGTGCTCCCCCTCCCCCCTGCTTCCCCTCCCAGGCTCATGTTACCTGCTGTGCTCCCTCTCCCTCCCCCAGCTGTGCTCCCCCTACTGTGCTCTCTGCTGCCCCGCCCCCGCCCTGCTTCCCCCACTGGGTTCCTTCCCCGAGCTCCTGCTATGCTCCCCATGCTGTGCTCCCCCACAGCCCACCCGCGCTCACTGCTGCCGAGCTCCACCCCCACGCCCCCGCCCCCCGCTGCCCCGCCCACCTCGTGCAGTCCGGGCTCTCGCAGACGAGCAGCTTCTCGCCGGCACCGCAGACGGAGCAGAGGGCCTGGTAGCCGTCGTCGTCGTACAGGAAGAGGCTGTCCAGGTACCGGTCCTGGACAGGGGCCAGCGGGTTAGGCCCCTGCCAGGTCCCGCACAGCCGCCCCGCCCGCACCCCACTTACCTTGCAGGGGGCGCACATGCCGCCCTCGAACAGGGGGTGCTGCGTGTGCACCTGGGGGCGGCCGCAGCACAGGCACAGGTCTGCGCGGAGGGGCGGGTGAGCCCAGGGCAGGGCGAGCTGCAGCCGTCCACTGGCCCGCCCGCCGGGGCCTGTCCACTGGCCCGCCCGCTGGGGCCCACCCAAGCGCGCAGAGGCGGCCGTGGGGCGGACTCCGAGCGGACGCCCGCGCCCCGGCCGCAGAGTCCCCGTGGCCGTCTCCCCCTCAGGAACTGGCCGACGCCAACACTTGCGAAACACAAGGGTCCCAGGGCAGACCCCGAGGGGCTCAGGGCCGCGGGGCTGGGGAGGGCCCGGCTGGGTTCTCTGGAGCTGACCAGGGGCCCGGCCAGACCGGACCAGGGGTCGCGTCTGCGCCCACCCCGAGGCCTGGGCTTTGCGTGGGGCCTCAGGTCCGGGGCGAGGCCGCCCGCGCCGCCCGGCCCTCTCCCGCGGGAGCTCGGCCCTCACCTTCTATGTCTCGCCCGTTGGCCTTGACCTCGAACACCAGGAGATCTGGGGACACACCAAGAGCCGGCGGGGAGCCCCACTCCCCACCACCCGCCGGTCCGGGGGTCAGGACACTGGAGCGGAGGCCCCGCTGTCCCCTCCCTTCTGCCTTTAAGGTCAGAGCTTGGGGGGCTCCGTCGGGCCTCTGACCTGCCCGTGCGGCCTGCGGTGTGACCCGCGGGAGCCCCCCCGCGGTGCCCCAGCCCGGCCCACCCACTGTGGAGGGTCCGGTGGCCTCACCTCTGCAGGCTCTGGGGGGCACGGGGGCGGACGGGCCGGCAGCATCCACCAGGATGACGTCCATGCTGTGCTCCACGTCGGGTTCCAGCCCTGGGCGGCCGCGGGGAGCCGCGAAGGCGCGAGCGGGGAGAGGGGCACCCACTCTGCCTCGGCCCCCACCCCGCCGGTGGCCCCACACGGGACGCCCACCCCTTGGGGTCCGGGGTGAGGGCAGAGGGCATTGGGGCCAGCGCAGTGGGCCGCCCTCCCCGTGGGAACGTGGGCACCTCCCCCCACGCACCCACCTGCGGGGCCAGCACACCCGGAGGCCTCGGGCCAGGGGCACAGGGTCTCACCGATTTCGCAGGGCGGCCGCCGCACAGGGTGCGGCTGCTCTGGGGCGTCGGGACCCAGGGAGCCATCCAGGGCCTCCAGACTCGGGGTCCGGGAGCAGGGGAGGGCCATGGGCCGGGAGGGGGCCCAGACAGCAACGAGAGCCGTCCTGCGGGTTGCTGCGGTGCTCTGCGTGGGTGCTGCGGTGCTCTGCGTGGGTGCAGGGTCCCCGCCTGCGTTCGGGGGCGAGAGTAGGGGAGGGCGGCAGGGGCGGGGCTTGGGGAGTGGATGCGGGGGCTGGCGGCCAGAGTGGGTGGGTGGGGCGGGTGCTTCTCCAGAGGGTTCCGGCTGTCCAGTAGTGTGTGGCTGGGGCTGGGGCTGGGGCTGGGGGCTGGGGAGTGGGGCTGGGGGTGGGAGTGGGAGGACACCTCGCCTCCGTGGTCTCCAGAGGCCACTGACTGCCCCCGAGAGAGAGCAGAGCCACAGAGCCACAGACCCCAGGGGCGGAGCGCCACACCCGCGTCCTCCCCGCCAGCGCAGGACGCAAGGGCTGTCGGGCAAGCCCTTGGCCAGGGTGGCCCTGGCTGAGCAGTGTCCCCGGGCCCTTGTGGATGGCGTCTCGGGACGCGGAGTGGACTTCAGGGGGAAAGCTAAAGAAATGGAGCCGACTAGGGCTGGGTCGGCTGGCCGGGCGTGGCGACGCGGGCTGGCAGCGGTGACCACCGCGGCGCTGCTGAGCTCGGTGGGGGCGCTGGCGCGGACTCTGCCCCGAGCGCGGGTGTCCTTAGGTCGCCGCCTCCTGGCCGCAGCCACGCACGCTGGCCGTTTGTTCTGAGACTGCGGTTGACCTCGGCCCCTTCCCATGTCTCCCACCGCAGGCCTGTCCGTGCTCCGGCCTCAGAAAGCCCCTCCTCGAGGCGGCCCTGTGGTGTCGTCCTCTTTCCACACTTCGCTGAAAACGCCGCCCGGACGTCCGTCTGTGTTCCTGCGAGCAGCAGGGTCTTCTTGCTTCTGGCTGAATGCGCGTGTCCGTGTGTGTGAGTGTGCGTGTGCGCGAGCTTGTGCCCTCGCGTGTGTGCCGCCGCACCTGTCCCTCCTCAGCGACCCTCCGGCCACCGGGGCACGCAGGCCGCTTGCGGATCTTGGCTGTGGTGACACCGAGATGGACATGGGGTGCCGGTGGCCCTGCCGCGCCGGGCTCGCGCTCACCCCGTGGCTGCGCTTGTCTCGGGCTGCCCGTGCCCTTCTCTTGTGCTGCGCCTGGGCGTCATGCCATGCACACCGCCGCTGTTTCTCAGTGAGGTTGAGGTTGGGTCAGATGATACCCCCTTCTCGCCCCTTTTTCTTAGGGTTGCATTTGTGAAACAGGGCAGAGGAGGGCTCAGAGGCCAGAGAGCCCCCAAAAGGCCACAAACCAGAATCAAGGGCTATAGCAACAGGGGCTACAGTCTAACCCCAGAGGACAGTGCCTGATACAGGTCACTGCCTCTGGGTTCTCACCTGCGCGCACAATTGCAAGAGACCACAGGCCCCAGGAATGACAACCGTGGGGTTTATTTACAAACAGGGGAAACAGGAACACTTACGCATCCACAAGAGGCTGGCTACTTCAGACAGCGTCAGTGATGGCTTCACAGGTCACCAAAAGTGCTGGGCAGCAGTGGCCAGCAGCGATGGCCACCACTGGTCCTGCAGAGGTGGTGTCAGAGATGCCCAGAGTTTCTTGTGAGTGATTGGGCTACACCAACAACGAACAGCTCTGAGACACCAGGCCCAGGGCCGTTGGTGCTCCTGCCAGTCAGTGTCAGAGACAGGACTGAGGCCCAGTCTCTGCAGAGTCCTTCAGCCTCTACCCCTCCTCAGGGGGCGGCTGCTGGACGCTTCCCTCCTTTCTTCGGGGCTGGACCTGTCTTCGCCGCTTCAGGGCTCTCCTCTGCAGGGCTCTGCTTCTCCAGTGCTCTCTGTGGTGTGTGTCTGTCTCTGTGTGTCCCAGGTTCCCTCCACCCCTGGCTTATATACACTTGCAGGGTGCTCACCCCACCCCAGTCTGGTTGGACCATTTTTCAATCCTGCACCTGATTGGTCCAGTTCATAATCCAGGAAGTGCACTTTACATAAAAGGGCTCTGCCACCAATGACTTGTGGTGAGAGGCGGAGTCCTGGCAACAAAGCACCAATCGACTCACAGCTCACAGCCGATTGGTCCATTCCACAATCCAGGCAGCACATTGTACATAAAAGGATTCTGAGGAGCGACTGCCACACCAACTTGTAGTGGAGCAACACACCATTGCTCCTGCTGCTGCAGTCCGGTAACATTTGCAATTCAGGGCCTTTGGTGGTTCCACATAAGTTTCAGTATTTCTTGTTCAGTTTCTTTAAAGGATATTGCTGGGATTTTGATGAGGACTGTATTACATTTGCATGTAATTTTAGTCAGGATAGTAATTCTGAGTTTGCTGGTTCTCCTCACCCGTGAGTGCATGCCTCTCCCATCTTAGTCTTTAATAACATTTTATAATTCTCATTGTATAGGTTTTTTGAAATATATATTTTTACTCATACAAGAACTTGGGTGCAGGCCAGAGTTTCAGGGGGTGAAAGCATTCACCAGAGACAGAGTAGTGGGGAGCAGAACAGGCAGCTCTACTGAAATACACTGCTGAGGGGAGATAGGAGAGGTCTGCTGGGCCATGTGGGTCACCTCCCTGGCCGGGGATTGAAATTGTGCGCTGCAGTGGCTGGTGATAGCTTCATAGTGCTGAGACTTAACCCCTGCACCACCAGGGAGGCCCTGTATAGTTTTTTTTAAACTTCCTTTCTTTGATATTTATTTAGGAATATTTAATTATTTTTTTGAAATGGTTATAAATGGAGTTATTTCCTTAATTTCATTTGCTTATTGTTTATTGTTTATATGTAAAAAGGCTATGGGGTCTTTGTATGTCAACTTTATAGCTTGCCACGTTGTTGTGTTCATTTATTGTTTCTAATGTCTTGTCATCTGTGCTAGTGATGGTCTCACTTCTCCAACTTGAATTCCCTTACTCCCTGCATCTTTCTGCAGCTCTGGCAAAGCCTCTAAATGAGGGTAAGCAGAAGCTGTGGCAACAGGCACCTCTCTCTGTGCCTAGCGAAGGGAAAGCTTTCAGCACTGACCCTGGGTGCTGTAGGGCTCCTGGTTTGTGATGTATGGCCTGTGTAATGTTGTAGTAAACTCCTTCTGTTCCCGTCTTGTCTGATTTTTAATTATAAGCAGCTACTGAATTTTATCAAATACTTTCTCTGTGTCTGTCCATATTCCCATATCGTTTTGACCTTTACTGTTCTGTATATGCTGTATATTAAGCCATCCTTGCATCCCTGGGATGAATCCTTTTTATTGTAGTAAATAATCCTTGTGGTATATTCTTGAATTCAATTTACTAGTATTTTTGGGAAATATTTTGCATTAAGCAGGGATGTTGGTCTGTAATTTTCTTGTATTGTCTTTGTCTGGTTTCAATTTTAAGGTAATATTGCCATCACAAAATATACTAAAATGTATTTTTGAAAACAATTTGAGCAAGGTGGGTCATTCAATTTTCTTTTATTTATTTCTTTATTTTTTAAAGATTTATTTATTTATGCATACAAGCACTGGGATACAGGCCAGAGGTGCGGGGAGGTGAGAGGCATCACCAGACAGAGTGGGGAGCAGAACAGGCAGACTGACTGAAACACACTACTGAGGGCAGCAGCGGGTGAGGCAGGAGAGGTCTTCTACGTGATGTGGGTCCCCTCCCTGGCTGGCAGCAGGGATCTAACTCGTGCTGCAGTGGCTGCAGTTTGCTTCCTAGTGCGTTGCTTAATCCACTGCACCACCAGGGAGGGCCCTCAATTTTCTTTTAAAATTTATTAAATTTATCAGGTGCAATGGGTTAAGCAACGCACTATGAAGCAAGCTGCAGCCACTGCAGCACAAGTTCAATCCCTGCTGCCAGCCAGGGAGCTGACCCACAGGGCACAGCAGACCTGTCCTGTCTCCCCGATACTCCCCTCAGCAGTGTGTTTCAGTTAATCTGCCTGTTCTGTTCCTCACTCTGTTTCTAGTGGATCCTTTCACCACCCACACCTCTGGCCTGTACCCCAGTTCTTGATTGCATAAATGAATAAAAAATATTTTTTAATAAAATTTAAAAATGTGTTAAAATCATCAGTAAAGCTACCTTTTGCTTTCTGGATTTTGTTACTTGTTATTTCCATGCAGATGAGACAATTCATCTATTTCTTCCCAAGTTAGTCTTCGTTGACGATGTTGATTGAGAAATGTATCCATTTCCTCAAGGTTATTGGATTTTTTAAAAAGATTTCTTTATGCTTACAAGAACTGGGGTACAGGCCAGAGGTCGGGGTGGTTGTGAGAGGAGTCACCAGAGACAGAGCGGGGACCAGAACAGGCAGATCGACCGAAGCACACTGCTGAGGGGAGCAGTGGGGAGGCAGGAGAGGTCTGCTGCGCTCTGGGAGTTCCCTCCCCAGCTGGTGGCAGGGATCAGACTCTGCGGTTTGCTTCAAGTGTGTTGCGCCATCAGGAAGGCCTGCTATTGGATTTATTGGCATGTAGTTGTTTATAATAATCTCTTATGGTCTTCTGTGTTTGTATGTAGATGTAGGGATTTCGCCTCTTTCACTTGTGATTCTGTTGATTAATGTTTCTCCCTCCTTCCCTTCCTCACTCTTTTTGGTAGCTTAGCTAGACGTTTAGCTATTTTGTTTAGTTATCTTTTTTATTTATAACTGTTTAACTATTTTATTTATAACTGTTTAGCTATTTTATTTCCACTAGGGTTTTATCATTTCCTTTCTTCTACTAACTTTGTTCCTCTTTTTCAGATTCCTTTAGGTGTAAAATTAGGTTGTTTATATGACATTTTTCTTACCTTTTTAAAGATTTTATTTATTTATGCATGCAAGAGTTGGAGTACAGGCAAGAGTCCAGGGAGATGAGAGGATTCACCAGAGACAGAGCGGGGAGCAGAACAGGCAGATGGACTGAAGCACACTGTTGAGGGGAGCAGCAGGAGACAGGAGCGGTCTGCTGCACCATGTGGGGCCCCTCCCTGGCCGGCAGCAGGGATCGAACTCGTGCTGCAGTGGCTGCGGTTTGCTTCATAGTGCGTTGCTTAACCCACTGCGCCACCAGGGAGGGCCCATTTTTCTTACTTTTTAATGTGGGCCTGTATTGTAATTATTTTCCTGCTTAAGGCTGCTTTTGCCGTGTCCCATAGCATCTGGCAGCTCATGTCATTATTTTCGTTTGTCTTAAGGTTTTTTTAAAATTTCTGCTTTTTTTCTTTTACCCAATATTCCAGTATCCATCAGCAGCACATTGTTTAGTCACCATGTGTTTACAATTTTTTTGTGTTTTTTTTATAGTTGATTCCTAATTTTATGGCATTTTGGTCAGAGAAGTACTAGATGTCATTCTGATCTTTGTGGTTCTATGAATAATTGATTGGGCTCCCAACATATGGTCTATTCTCAAAATACTCCATGTGTACTTGAACGAAAACGTGTCTGCGGCGGCTCAGAGTTCTGGAGGCATCTGAGCGACCTCTGTGGTCTTGCTCCTCATTTCAAGCTGTTGTTTTCTTCTCTAATCTTTGTCTTGTTGGTCTCTCCATTCCTATAATTAGGGTAGAAGTTTCTTATCAATAGCTCTCTTTAGTTCTGTTACTGATTGTTTTGTGTATCTTGGCGATCCACACACACACAGATGTATGGTGTGTGTGATTTCTTTCTGTTGTATGAGATCCTTAATCATAATATAGTGCCAGTCTCTAACTCTCATTGCCTTTAAAATTGTAAGATTATTTTATCGGATATAAGTGAAGCAGGAAGTTGTTAAGTTTTCTGCTGGGAGTTGCTGCTTAGATTCCGCTGCTTGCTGGAGCGAAGAGATTGCTGGTGAACTGTGTGTCCACAGCAGGAGCCTGTGAAAGGGTTACCTTGACCCTTCCCAACTCCCTGTCCAAATCATAAACAATGCTTATGCCATGATGGATGTGCTTAGGCTTCGATGGGTGGGATGACAAGTTTCCCATACACCCTGTATAAAACCTGCCATTTCTGCTGTTCGGGGCACAGAGTTTTGGGAGTGACCCCACTGAGCCCGCCGCTGAGACAATTAAACCTCTCTCTCTACCTCCCTGAGTGCCTCTGATTTCTCTAGGAAACTGCCCTAGCGTCAGTATGACCATTGCTGATTTTTGTTGTCATTTGTAACAGTCTTCTAGCCTTTAACTCTACATCTGCGTTTGTCTTTATAAGATGAGTTTCTTCTAAACAGCAGAAGGTTGGATTTTGGGATTTTGTTTCAAATCCACTCAGTCACTCTTTGTCTTTTGACTGGTGAATCTCGACCATTTATGTCTAAGGCGATTATTGAGACATAGTTCCTGTCACCATTTAATTACTTTTTGTCTGTTTCTGAGGGTCTATTTGGTGTTTTAGTCTTTTTTTTTTTAAAGATTGATTTATTTATGCACACAAGAACTGGGGTACATGCCAGAGGTGCAGGGGGTGAGAGGATTCACCAGAGACAGAGTGGGGAGCAGAACAGGCAGATGCACTGAAATACACTGCTGAGGGCAGCAGCGGGCAAGGCAGGAGAGGTCTGCTGCGCCATGTGGGTCCCCTCCCTGGCCGGTGGCAGGGATTGAACTCGTGCTGCAGCGGCTGCGGTTTGCTTCATAGTGCGGTGCTTAACCCACTGCGCCACCAGGGAGGCCCTGTTTTAGTCTTTTGAGGTCTCCCTGCTCTGTTTTATTCAGGCTCCATTTGTGTGTTTGCCAGTGCAGTGTTTGAGCTCATTCATCTTCTCCATTTCTTGCATTTGTCTGTTGCTGAAGCCCTCACTTGTATTTTTAAATTCAGTTACAGTATTTCTTAGCACCGTTATTTCTAACTGTGGCTGCCTCATATTTTAATAATCTTCATTCTGTTGCTGCTGTATTTCCTCCACTTCTGTTTTTGCTGTTGCTGTTCAACATGCATTATTAGAACAGCCGCCCAAGCGCCTCTTCTTTTTTTTTCTTTTTTACGATTTATTTATGCACACAAGAGCTGAGGTGCAGACTAGAGGTGCAGAGGTGAAAGGAGTCATCAGAGACAGAGTGGGGAGCAGAACAGGCTGACTGACTGAAATGCACTGCTGAGGAGAGCAGCGGGAGACAGGAGAGGTCTGCTGCACCACATGGGTCAGCTCCCCGGCTGGGGATCGAACTCTCACTGCAGTGGCTGGTGATAGCTTCATAGTGTGGTGCTCCACCCCTTGCACCACCAGGGAGGCCCCCAAACTCTTCTCCTGTTGGGATCTGGTGGCTTGAGACACCTCCCAGGGGCTTTTTGGACCTTTTTTTAGTTGTTGTTTTCTGCTCCAGTAGTTATGGTACGTCCTTCTGTGTCTTCATTTTCAGTTTTTGTGGACTGTCGTAGGTGAGAACTGCAGACTGCTGTCTTTGCCCCGGTGAAGTGGTGCAGAGCTGATATCTGCAGGGGCAGCAGGTATGAGAGAGGTCGGGCAGCAGGCACATGGGACCCTCCCAGGAAACGTCAGGGGCTCACGCCTGCCACAGCACTGTGGGTACCGGTTGTGGGTGGGACCCGCAGAGGCCTCTCCCCTGCCCGCTCTCAGTCTAACTGCCTCTCACGGTCTGTGTCTGCTTCTGCCCTGGGTTATTTTTGAGAACTAGATGCGGCGCTGGACATAGGTTGTGGTTGAAATGGGGCCACAGGCTGGGACTTATTTTCTTACACAGGGCCTTATCTTGGCATGTCTGTGCCTGTTATAAACACGTGTAACCTGGTTCCTCTGAGTGCCCATTTGGTTTTAGCCTGAGGGGTGCGTGGAGAGCCTTTTGAGTGCCAACTTGTACACCGCTTACCCAGCACAGTGCTGGATCTCGAGAGCCCCGTCACTGGCATTCAAGGCAACAGTGCAGGGGCTCTGCCCAGCACTGCCTCCTCCTGTGGACTGCGTTGCCCAGTATCGCTCTCAACAGCTGAGTTTCCTGCTCCCTTCTGCTGGGCTGTCGCCCCCAGCTCGTGTGCGCTGCACTCGTCCATGTCTCCTTCAGGGCTTTGCGCGTTGTTCTACTGTAGTGTGCATAGTGTGTGTGGTGTGTGTGGTTGTGGAGGAGGCAAGCCAGTGTCCTCGCTCTGCTGCATCTTGCCAACGCCTCCTAGAGCACATGTTAAAGGCTCCTTTCCCCCTGGGCTTTCATTTCTGGTCCATTCATTTATAGATCTATTATTATGCCAACACCATATTTTTTTTAAAAGATTTATTTATTCATGCACACAAGAGCTGGGGTACAGGCCAGAGACCAGGGAGGTGAGAGGATTCACCAGACAGAGTGGGGAGCAGAGCAGGCGAATCCACTGAAACACACTGCTGAGGGAGCAGTGGGGAGGCAGGAGCGGTCTGCTGTGCCCTGTAGTCCCCTCCCTGGCCAGGATCGAACTCACAAGCTGCTGTGCCGCGGATGCTTCACGGGCGGTGCTCAACCCACTGTGCCACCAGGGATGCCTGCCATATTGTCTTGGTGACTATTGCTTTGTAACATAGTTTATAAAACCATGTGCCATGATGCCTCCATCTTTTCTTTTTTTCCTCAGGTCTAGCTATCTGGGGTCCCTTATGGCTCCACACTTACTAGAGCAATGTACAGAAATAAATACTGACTTAAGGGGGGTGGGGACAAGGATTTTCTTTCCTCTTTTTTTTTTTTTAAAGATCTATTTATGCATACAAGAACTGGGGTACAGGCCAGAGGTGTGGGGGGGGTGAGAGGATTCACCAGAGACAGAACAGTGAACATAACAGGCAGATCAACTGAGATACACTGCCGAGGGGAGCAGCAGGCGAGGCAGAAGAGGTCTGCAGTGCCATGTGGGTCCCCTCCCTGGTTGGGGATCGAACTCGTGCTGCCGTGGCTGTGGTTTGCTTCACAGTGCATTGCTTAACCCACTGCGCCACCAAGGAGGCCCCAATTTTCTTTCTTTCTTAAAAAAGAGGTTATCCAATACATTATTATGCTGAAAGGAACAATCCAGTACAAAGAAGACAGTTTCTGGTGCAGGAGAGAAAAACCTTCAATTGCTAGAATTCCAGGGCTGTGTGTGTGTGTGTGTGTGGTAGGGGGTGGTGTGGAACAGGGACAAGCAAAGTGCCTTGATGCTGAGTCACCCAGCCGACTCGTTCCCAAAGTGTAAGTCGAAGAGAGGGAGGCTGGCCGAATCAGCGCACCTTTCTGGAGCTGAATTCCCACACCAGAGCTCCACGAACCGAGCTTCACAGGCTGCTCCACACACGGCTGTGGGTGGAACATGCTTCGCTGAAACCGGTTTGAAGGCGGTGGGCGCCGAGCGGGCACATTTCCTGTGGGGCTGCTCAGACTTCCTGCGGGGCCGAGAGGAAGGCCACAGCATCCTCTCGACCTGACCACAGGGCCCGCTGTGCCTTCCTTCCGGAAGCTGGGGGAAGCCGGGCTGCAGGCGGGAAGCTGGGCGTTGGGCAGGCGGCAGGGGCAGGCCTCGAGACCAGCACCTGGGGCCGGCGTCCACCCACTCTGCCTGCCTGGCAGCCTGCGCATCCCGGGGTCAGGCTGAAGGAACAGTGCTCCGGGGGGTGGGGGGGTGGGGTGGGAACGACAGGACGGCGCCCACGATTCGCAGCGCCGAATCACGCCTGGGCTTTCAGGTAGGGGGTGGGGGGCGATGACCCGATGGGGGTTGTGGGGTGAATGAGTTCGAGGAACAGACTTTCGTTCTTCTCCCAAGGACAAAAGCCAAGGCCGTGGGAATAACGAGCTCACCTTGGCATTGGGTCTGAGCTGGAGAGGACCCAAAGCCAGCCCGTTTCTCAGGCTCCTGGCTCACTGCAGCCGCTCCCTCCCACGCCCGCCTCATCCCCGGTGGACAGGCCTTGAGCTGCCGCTGCTGCCAGGCTGGACCTCAGCCCCTTGCCCAGCGTGCCGCGACAGCGCCCCTCCCGGCGGCCCGGAGCTGCGCCCAGAAGCGCCGCCCCAGCCGACCGCAGCCCGGGAGGGGCCTGGACCCACGCGCTGGCCGCGGGCGCCCTCTGGGGACACCGCGCGGCGCTGTGGGACAGAGGCAGACCTGTCCCCCAGTGGCTTTGCCCCGAGACGAGTGTTTGCTGTTTGCGTCCTGTGGTGTGAGGACTTTAGACACTGAAGACGGTTGGCTCTCTTGGGGCCTCCCTGGGGGCACAACGGGCCAGTCGCGCACCGCGGGAGAAACATCTGCAGCGCTGCAGCGCGAGCTCCATCCCGGCCCCGAGGGACCCCAGGGCAGCAGACCCCCCTGCCCCCCTGCCCCCTCGGCAGCGTGTTTCCGTGGATCCTCCTGCCCTGCTCCCCGCTGTCTCTGGGGAGTCCTCTCGCCCCCGCACCTCTGGCCTGCGCCCGGCTCTCGTGTGCAGAAATAATCTTTAAAAGTGAATAAATGAAGACCCGCTCGCCAGCCCGCGTGTTGTCCTGTCCGCTTGTCGAAGCCCATGTTTCCTCACGGCTCCCCCACCCCCCCAGCGCTCACCTTCCTTAGCCTTTGTTCCCCAGCGCACACCTCTGCTCCAAACAGGGTATTCTGGTGTTGCCAGGGATTTTGCAGCTTCACAGCTGGTTGTGCAGCTCACTGGGGCCGCCTGAGCCCTGCCAGCCCCGCCCCCTGCCCCTCCCTCTCTCCCTCCCCCGCCCTCCTTACCCCTGTCCCTCCCTACCCCCCACCCCTCCCGACCCCGACCCCCCCACCCCCGCTGGCGCCAGCGTGCGGAGGACTGAGGACGCCTGGATGGCCCGGCATGGGCTTGGGGGCCGCTTCACGGGGCCGTGGGCGCCGCTTCTCTGTTCCCGAGTATGTGCGGTTCTGACGGGCTTCGGGGCTGCTTCCCGCCTCTCTTAGTCCATAGTGTTGTAACCTGTCTCTGCACCTGCCGCGCTTCAGGGGCGGAGTCAACGGAGCCCCTGCCCAGCCCCACGCCCTGTGGCCCTCCAGGGGAGCGCTTCCTGTGTCACCTCTTGTCCCTCGGAGCCCGGGGGCCCCTCTGGGGAGGCCACCTGCCCCCTCCACCTCTGCCAGGACACTGGGCGCTTTCACCCCTCCAGTAGGTGGGGCCCCCGCAGCCCTGGGCAGGGTCATGTTTCACGCACCAGGCAGGAGCAGGCGGACGTGCTGGCCCTGCTGGGCACTCTGGAAGGGACGTGCTGAGAGCCCGGCCTCGGGGGGGGGGGACCTGCGTGGCCGGCTCCTAGGCCCCAGCTGCAGGCGGGGACAGAGCGCCCAGGGCGTGCTGGGGCCACCGGAGGAGGCCCGGGCCGCTGGCAGGGCCTGCCCCAAGCCAAGGGCTGGGCGCGGCCGGTGCTTTTCGCAGACTTGGACTTGAGCTGAAGGTCCAGCGCAGCATCCCTGCCGCCGTCCTGTCACGCATGGGACGTGCTCTGCCCAGGGCAACGCCGTCCACCAGGTGTGAGGACGTGAGTGACCAGGGCCTGCACATGCGTCCTCTCGGGGACTTGGACAAGGAGTCACACCAGCTTCGCTCGGAGAGAATGTGCCGGATGCAGCCCCTCCCAGGGAGACCGCCGGGCTCACGCCGCGCACTGGACAGTGCAAGTGTCCGGGTCGTTTTCTTTTAGAGGTTTATTTATCGGGCCTCCCTCACGGCAATGCGGGTTGGGTGCCGCACTGTGGGGCTTCCGCAGCCACTGCAGCGCGAGTTCGATCCCCGCCCAGGCACCTCCCCCGCGCCTCTGGCCTGTACCCCAGCTCTTGTGTGCATAAATAAATAAATATTAAAAAAATAAAAAATAAAGATTTATTTATTAATGCACACAAGAGCTGGGGTACAGGCCGGAGTTCTGGGAGGTGAGAGGACTCTCCAGAGGCAGAGCGGGGAGCAGAACAGGCAGATGGACTGAAACACACTGCTGAGGGGCGCAGTGGGGAGACAGGAGAGGTCTGCTGCGCCCTGGGGGTCCCCTCTCTGGCCGGGGATCGAACTCGTGCTGCAGGGCTGCGGAAGCCCCACAGTGCGGCGCCTACCCCCTTGCGCCACCAGGGAGGCCCCTAAAATGCTCTTGGAAAATTTAAGTGCCACACCAGCTGCAGGGATTCTGAAAAAGGGTGTGGCAGGGCGGGGCGGGTCTCTCCGTACAGTGGGCGGCGTGGGGCTGGCGGGGACAGACACAGGCGGGCACGCGCCAGGGGTAGCGGGCGAAGGAGCTCGTGGCAGTAAGGAGCCTGAGGCTCGCCGCCGCGGTGGGGCTGGCAGTTCCGAGGGGAGTAGCAGCGTCGCACCACGGCGCCGTCCCGCCCGCTCCCCTGTGGGGCATCCGCCTCTGTACCCGGCCCCCGCCCCCCGCCTGAGTCGCCCCCCACCCCCTCTCCCAGCCCACCGGGCCATGGGCTCGCCCCTCTGAGCTCTGGCAGGCCCCCGCTGGGCACAAGACACACCGCTGGGCCGGCCGAGGCCCGCTGTCCCGGGCGCAGACCCACAGTCCAGGGCCAGCTCCTTGAACCCGCCACGGCGCCTCGCTGCACAGTGGGGCAGCTCTGAGACGGAGCGACCATGCAGGCGGGCAGAGCAGCAGGTCACCCTGCGTGCGGGCGGCCCTCCCGCCTGCTCACCGGGGGCAGGGACTGAGGTGCCGGCCAGGCGCGGTGGGCCTGGGCTGGGCCCTCTGGCCCAGCGGCGGCTTGGGCCACCTGCAGTGGGGCTGCGGTGGAAACCCCCACGCCCGGAAAGTCCGAAACTCCACGGAGCCACCCGCGGGAGGGCGATGCCGCCGCAGACACAGGGCCGCCTGCCAGGACTTGGGCGCTGGAAAGCCAGGGCCTTGCCGCCCGCGCCGCTGTGGGCCCCTCCCCACGTGCCCGGACGGGGGCTTCCAGACCCTCGGTGCAAGGGCCCCAAAGGCCACCTGTGCGGTGACGCTGGGGTGGCGGAGCTCAAGGGGGGGGGAGGGGCTGAGCACCCGTAACCCCCATAGCAGCCACAGGCTCCCTGGCCCCGTCCGTGCGTCTGCGGCCAGTGGGCGCCCTGGCTGGTGACACTGACGCCGGCCGCGGCCACCGAGCAAGGCTGTGCGGGCAGAGACAGGACAGGCCAGTCTCGCGGGCCATGACCCCAGTTCCGTGCACATCTTCTGCGCCAGCCCGGGTGGGGGAGACACCGGGCAGGGCCCTTTGGCATCTGCAAAGGCCCTGAGCAGGACCGGCTTCCCAGGGGCCCCACCCCAGGCCCTCTCCGCCCCAGCCCCACACGGGCAGGCCCAAGAGCGCTCCAAGGGGGAGCCAGGGCCGCTTGGCCCGGGAGCCGGCACAGGCTGCCCGTCCCTGCCCGCCCCTGCCCACCAGCAGGGCCCACCAGCCCCTCCCCTCCCCGAGCGGTTCCGCCCAGTGCGCGCCCAGACGCCAGCCCAGCGCCCCCGAGGCCAGCCCAGACTGCTCCTCCCCGGAGCAGCCTCTCGCCCCAGGGGTGGGCGTCCGGGCCCTGATTGGCTCCCGCCGGGGCCTTTGCTCTTTTTGCGCGCGGGAGTCCTTTAATGGGCCCTGCACTGCGGCGGGCTCGGTCCCACCGCCGCGCCCGCAGCCCCCCCCGCGCCCAGGCCCGGACCTCGCAGGAGCCAGGAGCCCGACAGCACTGCGAGCCGCGGGTCCGGCGGGAAAGGGGCCCACTCGCCATGGCAGGCGAGATCCGGGCCGGCGGGGACGCGGCGCTGCGGCGCCTGCTGCGCCGGCACCGCACGGAGATCGCGGTGGCTGTGGACAGCGCCTTCCCGCTGCTGCACGCGCTGGCCGACCACGACGTGGTCCCCGAGGACAAGCTCCAGGTGACCCCGCGCCACACCGCGAAGGGGCGCTTGGTTTCCAGCGCCTCCCAGCAGGGGAGTGGGCTCCGGACGCCCCGGCCCCCCCCCCAACCAGCCCCGCCCCCCGCGCCCCCGCCCCTGCAGGAGACCTTGCAGCTGCAGGAGAGGGAGGGCTGCCCGCAGGCCGTGCACGCGCTGCTCTCCTGGCTCCTGACCCAAGACGGCGCCGCCATCCTGGACTTCTGGAGGGTTCTCTTTAAGGACTACAACCTGGAGAGATACTCAGGGCTGCAGCCCGTGCTAGACAGCTTCCCCAGAGGTGGGTGGCTGGTGCAGGGCGCCCGCGGGGCAGCTGGGGGGGGGTGGTGGTGAGGGGTCCCGGCCACCTGGGGCCACCTGGGGCCACGGATCCCAGGCACAGCTGGCCTTGCCCCGTGTCCACTCTGGGCTGGGGCTCAGCGCACCCTGCGTCCTGCAGATGTGGACCTCAGCCAGTCCCGGAAGGGCAGGAGGTCCCCGGGCAGCCCCAAGGCCTCAGCGCTGCTGCCTAGACCCCCCACCAAGAGGAAGGCAGCAGAGGAGCCCCGCGCTGCCCTGCCAGCCGCCCAGCCCCTGAAGGGCACGGCCAGCCCAGGTACCCTGAGCCCGCCCAGCGCCCCCAGGCCGCAGGACCCCCCAGACACACCGGACACCTGAGGCGGTGGGCAGGTGCTTGGCACACACACCCCCTGCCTCCTGGCTCCCCAGCGCCCCCCGCCGGCTCGCAAGCCAAGGTCAAGCCCTCTCGGAAGCCTGAGAGCAGCGCCCAGCAGCAGCGCCCCCCCGTGGCGGACGGTGAGCGCTCTGGGACGCCCTCCCCGGCCCCTCAGCTGCACCCCAGGAAGAGGACGACGCCCTCGGGGCACCCAGTGTGGGGCCAGCACCCACCGCGCAGGCCAGCTCCCACTGCTCCTCCCAGAGAAGCCTCCTTGGCCGCTCTGCTGGACGCAGCCTGGTCAACCCTGCCCCAGACCGCCAGCGGCCACGGGTCGCTCCCCACGCCCGTCCCCCGCGCTGCCCCTCGTTTGCGTGGGGCGGAGCCCCGCTCCCCTCCCGCTGCGGTGCGTGACCCCGGCTGCTCCTCCTCAGGGGTCCAGACCGTGTCCGCCTCGGTGCAGAGGGCCGTGGCCGTGTCCTCCGCGGACGGGCCAGGAGCCCGCGGGGCGGTGGAGGGCATCCTCATCCAGCAGGTGTTCGAGGCAGGTAGGCCGCCCCACCCCCTCACTCCCACTGGCCTGGGGTCGAGGGCGCCCTGAGGACCAGCGGCTCCCGGACGGAGGCCGGGCCTCCAGCGGCGGTCACTGCCAGGGCGCCTCCGAGGCCCGCGGACGGCCTCCCCCACACGTCCCCTCCTCTCCCGAGAACAGCGTGGGCTCGGGCCGTGCGAGCCCCATAACGGTGCACTCTGAGAGGCCCAGGGAGGCCCCAGGGCCCACGGGCTCCGGGGTGTCTGTGGGCGGCGCCCAGGCCTCAGGGTGGCTGACCGTGCGGCGGGCTGGCCGGGGGGCCGCGGCGGCGGGGCAGCTGCTTCTCCCCCCAGCCAGCTCCAAGCGGGGCCTCCGGGTGGGCAGCGAGTCTCACGCTCCCGGCAAGTTTGAGGACCCGGGTGCCCCGAAGAGCAAGATCCGCAGTGGCGGCAGCGGCGGCCCGAAGACCCTGGGCCGGGCCGGGGGGCCCCCGAGCGCCGCACCCGTGAGTGCTGCCCGCCGCCCCGCAGCCTGGCCTCGCACCCCCACCTCCGGGTGGACTCCTGGGGCGGCCCCGCGGTGACCGTCTTCTCCCAGCAGGGCAGAGGCGACGTGAGGATGGGCCAGCAGGGCAGGGGCCCGGCCGTCCCTGCCCTGCCCCGCGAGGCCCTGCTCCACCAGGTAGCGCGGGGGCTGGCCTGGGAGGGCAGGGGCTGCGCTGGGGTCACCGCCGGGCTGGGGGCATGGCCGTCCAGGCCAGGGCCCTGCGGGGAGCACAGTGGGCCAGGCCCGCCCTCCGTGGGCCCCGGGGCTGTGTGGCGGCAGCTGGGCTGCCCAGGGAAGCTGGAGTTGGGCCAGAGTCCCGGGTGGAGGGTCTGGGGGACCGTGGGGGTAGGAGCTGGGCTGTCAGGGGAGCAGTCCTGGGGCACTGCCAGGGGCCGGGCTGGGGGGCGCCCCACCCGGACCCTCACGGGCGCCTGGCCGTGCCAGAAGAACGAGGACGAGTGCGCCATCTGCCTGGACGGCGGGGAGCTCATCTGCTGCGACGGCTGTCCCCGCGCCTTCCACCTGGGCTGCCTGTCCCCGCCGCTCCGGGACGTCCCCAGGTGCCGGGCTCTGGGTGCGGGCCCCCGTGGTCTCTGCCCTGTGGAGGGGCTCACCGCAGTGGGGCCTCGGTCCTCCCAGCCCAGCCCACACCCCAGGCGAGCCCCAGAAGCGGCTGAACCCCACTCCCAAGCAAGGTCCCCTTTGAGGACACAGGCTGTGTCCCCAGGGGCGGGGCATGGGGGGGGCGGTCCTCGGCAGGTGCTGGGGTTCAGAGCCCCCGTGTCCCCGACCCTGCCCGGTCCTGTCTCGGGCTCAGGCGCTGGTTGCTAAAACAAGGGGGTTCGGCTGTGCCTCTTCTCCACACCCTTCTGGGCTGTGGGGGGGTGTGTTTCACTGGAGAAGCGCTCAGGGGGCGGGGCCAGCCTGGGGAGGGCCTCCCCACAGCTGACAGGCAGCCCTCCCGGCCCTGCCCACCCGCTGCCTGGCCTCAGTTTCCCTTCGGCCTGCCCTCCTCCCGCCCCCCGGACGCGCACAGCGGCACCTGGCGGTGCTCCAGCTGCCTGCAGGGACGAGCCCCCAGAGACCAGCCCCGGGCGGAGGAGCCCCAGCTGCCGGCAGACACCCCGGTAGGCACGGCCTGTCTGCACCCAGCGGCCACGGTGGGGGGGCCTTCCCCGGGGCTCGGGGCCCTGGTGCTCTGACTGGGGCGGGACTCTGCGGCCCCATGGGGATGTCGACTGACCGCCTATCGCCTGAGGCTCCCTTGGCAGCAAGGAGAGGCGGGGGCCCGTGGGGTCACAAAGCCCCGAAGTACACTCAGCGCCCCCGCCCGGTGCGGGTCCTCCTGGGCACCAGCCCCAGAGTCACGGGGCCCAGCTCGGCGCTGGGCAAGTCCCCTGCACCCCGCCCTGCACAGACCCTCCCGTCCAGGCTCTCCTGGGGCTGAAGTCAGCGGGAGAGGAGGCCAGGGGCCTGCCCGGGGAGCCCCGCGCCGGGATGGACTCTGCTGTCGCCCGCCAGCACCTGCTGGCCCCGCCCCCCGCCGCCCCCCTGCCCGTGCTGGGGCCCTCAGCCCTGCGCCCCCTCCTGTGCGTGGGCCCTGAGGGGCAGCAGGTGAGGGGGTCTGCAGGGGCTCAGCGCCCACAGGGCGAGACAGCAGGGTCCTGGGAGGGGCTAGCGGGAGGCCAGGACTCGGGGGCTGGGAAGAGGCGCCTGGAGGGGTCTCAGCCTCCGACGCCCGCAACCCCCACTCCCTGCAAGGCTAGCACAGTGAAGGGGGTGAGAGGGTGCGGCACGTGTGGCACCCCATTCCCCCCAGCGCTTCCCACCCCTTCTGGGGTGCTGTCCGCCTGGATCCCCCTGACCTGAAAGAGCAGGGCCCCCTGGGGAGCGGGGTCGGCCTGGCCTCTCCAAGCTGAGTCCAAGGGGGCTGGGCTGGGCACCCCTGGCCCCTGCCGGGCGGGTGGGGCACAGCGGGCCGAGGTCACGTGCTGCGTGCGTCCGCAGGGCCCGGCGGCCGGCGCGCGGTGCGGCGTGTGCGGGGACGGCGCGGACGCGCTGCGGTGCGCCCACTGTGCCGCCGCCTTCCACTGGCGCTGCCACTTCCCGGGGGGCGCCTCGCGGCCGGGGTGAGTGCGGGCGCGGCGGCCGCGGGGCGAGTCCGGGCGGCGGCCGAGCTCGGCCGGCAGTCGGGCAGCTCCCTCCGCCCGCAGGCCCGGCCCGCGCTGCAGGTCCTGCTCCAGAGACGCGGCGCCCACCGCTGGGGAGGGGGTGCCCGGGCCCGCCAAGGTCAGTGGCACTCTGCGGGGGGGGTGGGGGAACACGAGGGCCTCGGGGGAGACGGGGTCAGTCACCCCCAGGGCTCCTAATCTCCTACAGCACAGCTGGAGGACTCCTGCTTGATAACGGGGCTCCCGGAGGGCGCCCCGCCCCACCCCAGCAGCCACTCCCCTCGGCCCTGCGAACCTCCTTCCGGGAGGGCTCCTGGGGCTCGGCGCGAGGGGGGCGGGGTGAGGCGGGGCCAGGAAGCCCCGCCCCGCCTGGCGAGCCGGCCCCCAGGGGTTGGGGCCACGGCCTCCCGCCGGCAAGGGGCGCCCTGGGTGATGCCGGCCCCCCTGTCCTCGGTCCCGGAGCAGCCGGGCTGCACCCCTGAGCCTCGGACCCGCGTCGGGCCTGGATCGTCCACCTGTGGGGTGTCCCTGTCCCCTGCTCCGCAGCCTCCAGTGCTGGCCCCTTCAGTGCTGGGGCCCCCTGCGGGAACCACTGCCCGCTGCCCACTGGCAGCGTGACCGGGCCGGCTCCACTCGGGAGGGACCGGGCAGGCCCACAGCCAGAGTCCAGCTCCTGCTGGAAGCTCGTCCTCACCCACCGCACCTGTGCCGGGGCCCCAGCCCCACGGGCCCTCGGGGGTCCTTGGTTCAGGTCTTAGCTCAGCCCCTTGCACTGTGACCTAAAACGTGACAGCACTTCCCTGGCAAAATTCTGGCCCCTCAGTCCTGCTGCCCCCGGAATCCCCCGGGGGGCCTCTCCACAGCCCCTGCAGCTCCCTGGGGGGCCTCTCCGCAACCCACCCCCCCACGGGCAGCCCAGGGTGGCGAGGAGCTGCCTTTATCAGGCCCACGGGGGCGGGGGCACTGTGGGCTCTGCCTTGGTCCCCTCCCTGCGGTCCCTGAACGGGGCCTTGCCCAGGCCTCCCCCAGGGCCACCACTGCCCTGGCCTCGCAGCCGACGGGGCCGGGCATTCCTCTGGGCAGGCCCCTTCCGGGGGTTGCTGAGTCCCTGTGGTCCCAGAGGTCGCGGGCCGGACAGGCGGGTGGGTCACCCTGTGGGGTCGGAGCTGGGCTCCCAGGGCCTGCTGGAGGTCAAGGGCCGCCCCCACGGCCCCCAGGCTGTGGCCTGCGGGAAATCCAGATTCCAGGCCCCCCCTCAGCCCGGCCCTCTTGGTGCTGCAGGCGACCGACAACCCTGGCCAGGAGCTGGCCCTGCCCAGGGACGACCTGGAGTCCCTGCTCAGCGAGGTAGCGCCGCCCGCCCCGTCACCCTGCCAGGAGAGGCCCGGGGCGCCCCTGGGGACACCACGGGAGGCGCTGCACCCCCTCGCTCACACAGAAGCCCAGTGCCGGGCCTGAACCCGCCCCTTCCCGCGGCCGAGACCCAGGCCTGCCGCCCCCAGGCAGCGGACCCGACTTTCCTGGGGCTGGGCACCCCAGCCCGTACCCGCGGGGTCCTCCCGCTGGCCCCTCCCCAGCCCCCTCCACCCATGTGGGGCGGCCAGGGTCCGGGAGCAGCGCCCCCTGTCCCGGGCCAGGCTCCTCCGGCCTCCCAGGCTCTGGGCAGCGGTCATGTCCTCCTGGGGGCCCAGCCTTGCCCTGCACGGTCTTTGCAGACCCTGGGGTGCAGGAGGGGGTGACCGGGGTGCAGAAGGGGGTGACCTGGGGAGGGTGTGTGGTGGGAGGCAGGGTCACCTGCCATGGTGGGAGCACTGGGGCGATGCCCCAGCTCTGGCTGCAGAGTCCTCCCACTGACCAGTCTGTGGGGTCAGTTGGGGGTGCCCGCCCATCGGGATGCCATGGGCCAGCTGGCCTGAGACGGAGGGGTCCTGGCTCGCCCCGCCGCCACCCCAGCCCCCCCACCCCCACAGCACTCCTTCGACGGCCTCCTGCAGTGGGCCATCCAGAGCATGTCCCGCCCGCTGGCCGAGGCGCCCGCCCTCTCCTGACCGGCGCTGCGTGAGGCGCCCCCGCCGCGCATGGTGGACTGGTGAGTGTGGCTGCCCCGAGGGGAGGAGGGTGGCCTTCGGGGCCACAGAGCTGCAGGCGCTGGGCCAAGTCCCCGTGGAGCACGCTGGGGCCCAGCTCTCCAGAAGCCGGGGGTGCTGTGGGGCTGCGGGGGTGCTGATGGAGGGGCCTGAGGGGCCCCGGACACCCCGTCCTTCGGGACCCTCGCCGCCTGCCCGATGTGGGCCAGCCCCGTGCTGCAGGGCAGCCTGGCACTGGGCCTCGCCTTAGTGGGTGGGGGTGGAGGTGGGAGAACTTAGAGACGCGATAGCGAGGAGCAAAGGCCGCGGGCAGGAAGCAGGTGCGAGCTGCTAGCCCCCTCGTCCTGCCTCCACGGGCAGGAGGCACGTCCTTCCAGTGTGTCCACGGGGGCCATCCTCCTGCCTGAGCGGCCAGCCCGGCTCTCCTGCCCCCAGAACCCGCGGGAGCAGAGGCTGGCCTTGGGGGCGGCCCCTGGGCCTCCCGGCCATGGACGTGCCCCCTCCTCGCAGGCGTCCCTGGGAGTCTGTCCTGCTCCTCATCCCCAGCACCCCGTCCTGTCAGGCAAGGCCGCCCCATGGCCCCGTCCCACTGAGTCACCTCTGACCCCATCTCTCAGTAGCCGTGCTCTGCGCTGCTGGGGGTTGGGGCTCCAACATCGGGATTTGGGGACACACTGGCCAGGCACCTGGGAACTGGCGCTTGGGCACTGTCCTGGGCTGCTGGTCCGCTCAGCCCCACACGGGACCCCCGGCCCCGCCCTCGGCAGCCGGTCCTGCTCCCCGCAGGCCGGGCCCCTCCGCCCCGCACGAGCCCGGCCCTCCTCTGCGGCCCACAGGCGAGGGAGCAGGCCTTCCCACAGGCGCCTGTGTCCTCTTCGGTGGGATGTGCCCGCTGCACTGCTGGCTGGGCGGATGTGGTGGCCGTGCGGCTGGACGTCAGAGCCGTCTCCAGGCAAGGGTCTGCCTGCGTCTCTGGACCTGGCCCGCGGCCGGCCCGACGCCCACTCTGGCTTCACCTTGGGGCGGAGGGGTCGGGGCGGCCATCCCCCGCGGTGGGGGCAGCTCTCCTGGACGCCACAGGCCTGGGCCAGCCCACTCATGGGCCCGCAGCCTCCCCCTTGGCTCGCCAGGGACCCAGCGCCCCCGCCCTGGAGTCCCCACCGCAGGTTTCTGCCGGGTCCCAGCGACAGGCTGCCCTGGGGGCAGGCCTGGGGCTCTGATGCCCCCCATCTCTGCTGCCGTGGAGCCCCCACCCCGCCAGGGCCACCAGTGCACAGGCCTGCATCCTCCGAGCGTCTGGAGGCCTCAGCCGTCGGGAGGGGTCCGCAAGCAGGACCCTGTGACTGTGACCGGACCCCAGTGCCCCGGCACCCCAGCCCTGGGCCTGGCTGCTCTCAAGTCTCCCCCATGCGACTGGCTGACCATCCTGGCTGACCCCTTGGCCAGAGGCGCCCGTGTCCCCCAAACCAGAAGAAGCTCTGACCCAGCGGGCCAGCGCCTGCCTAGGGCCTGCAGCCTGCAGCTGGTTTCGCCGTTGCAGAAGGGGTTCTTCCCGCCAGGCCGCTTCCTGGCCCCCTCCTGCCGCAGCGCCTGGCGATTTCCCAACCGCTCGCAGACGCAATAACTTCCTGGAGGAAAAACTTGGTTTTTCTGTCCTGCCCTGGTGATTTAACATGGTGGCGATCACTTGTGAGGTCGGATCTACCCCCAGCAGGTCCGAGTGGGCGCTGGGGGGCTCTGCTCCCGCCTCACTCATCTCCCCCTGCCGACTCTGCCCTATTGGCCCCCGCTCCCCCGGGAACAGCTGTAACTGCGGTGGTGATAGTTTTTGTAACTGCGCTCCAACGTCTGTAACTGCATAAGGCAATAAAGTCTGTGACTGCGCGTAAAGGCTGTAACGTCCGTGGCTGCGCCAGGCAACAGCGCTGTGACCACGGTAAGGCGAAGGTGCTCGTAGCCGCTCGGGGCAGCAGGGGCCCGAAGGAGGAGACGGGCCTGTGCAGGACCGCGCTCCCCGCCACAGCTGCGAGGCTTGCAACCAGCCTCTCCAACACAGCTTCCACCCGCCCTGGGGTCCCATCGCAGGCCCGGGGCGCCGCAGCTGCGGCCAGCAGGGGGTCTGGCCGCTGGGGGCTGGCTGCTGGCTCCGGGGCTGGCGGAGGGCGCGCCTGGACGGCTGTGAACCGGCCCCCACCGGTGGCGGCTCGTGAAGGTGAACAGGTGGGACGGAAGCCCTGCCGGGCCTGTCGGGGTCGTGGGGGCGCCGACCGCCCTGTCCGCGCGGGACACGGGAGCCTGGCGCCCAGGGCCCGCCCCCAGGTGGCCCGGCCGCCTGCAGGCCCGGGTGGCCCCGGACTTGGCGCGGGGGGCGGGCCGCCGGGACGGGCGGGGGCGGGGCGCGGGGCGGGCGGGGCGCGGGGCGGGGACGGTGACCGGCGACTGCGGCGCGGAGCGGCGGGAGAGCAGCGCGCGTCCGTCTCGGCCGCCGCCATGGCCACCGTGGACCTGGAGAAGCTGCGGATGTCGGGGGCCGGCAAGGCGATCGGCGTGCTGACCAGTGGGGGCGACGCGCAAGGTGGGCGCGGGCGAGGGGTTCGGTCGGGACGGGGGTGGGGGGCGTCTACCTGTCCGCGGGCTCCTCGGGGCGCCAGCCACCTCGCGGGGACCCGGGGCGCGGGCCAGCGGGTCCTCCGGCCGGGTCGCCGCTCCCGCCGCGGGGCCCGAGGCCGCCCCGCCGCGCCGGGTCGCCGCGTACGTGCGCCGGGCCACGGCCTCCGCGCCCGCCCCGCCCCGCGCCCGCCGGGGGTGTGTCCCGCGGCCTGCCGGCCGGGCGCTGGCATCTGGCGCGCAGGGGCCGCCCGGCCCCACCCCCGGCCGCACGTGCCGGGAGCTCCACTTCCTGGAGACCCGCCGAGCGGATGTCCCCAGCGCCGGGCAGGTCGCTGCTCGCCGGGAAGCCAGCCCTTCCTGGTCCTGGCCCGGACCGGGCTCGGCTGCGCTGTCCTGGGCGGGCCCTGAGCCCCAAGTTCTCCCGCCCATGCTCCAGCACGCCCATGCTCCAGCACGGGTCTGTCCCAGCACTGGGGCTCCCTGTCTTGGTACTGAAGTTTGGGGGGAGGCGGGAGGGAGGTGGCAGTCGGCACCTCAGAAAGGAGCTGGGTGGGCGGCTCCTGGGGGGCTGTCCAGGATGGGTCCCAGGCCTGGAGGCCAGGGAGGTCCTGTCCTGGACGCCCCTTCTGGTGGCTGGCTCTGTCCTGCTGCAGCTCTCCAGCGCCTCTGGCCTGGCCAGGGTAGCCTCTGTCCAGCTCGGCCACTGGCCACAACGCACGCCCTGAATCCCAGGAGAGACTGCAAGTAGACCAGGCAGCTGGCCTGGCCTGTCTCCTGCCCGTCACGAGCCGGACACCCGCCCCAGCCCTGGGCCCCTCTCCCCTGTCCGCACTCGGAATCGGGGAGGATGCGCAGGAACGCAGAAGGGGTCAGCCACTGTCCGCTCTGCGCCGCGGCCTGCTGTCCACCCTGGCGGAGCCCTCTGGGGCTGGCCTGGCTGGTCAGGGGCCTTGTCCTGGCCCCCAGGCCAGTGCACTTGCTGCCTGTTGCCGGGCGGTGGACCTGGGGGTCTGGGGGAGCAGGCTTGGAGAGGGGGCTTGGGGGGGCACCACTCTGTGAGGTCCGGGCAGGGAAGGGCTTGGCAGGGGCACTTCTGAGAAATCTGGACTCGCTTCCCCGAGGGCCCAGGAGGAGGCTGGCGCCGGCACAGTGGGCTGCAGGCCGGGGAGGCACTGCTGGGCTGATGGCTGGGCAACGCAGTGCCTGGCCAGGCTGTGGGGCCACTGGCTGGCCTGCCTGGTGCTGCACTTCCAGCGGGTGTACCCACCGCGGCCAGCTGCCCCCTCAGACTTCCCTGCCGGTGCTGGCCCCCAGGAACCCGGCAGCTTCAGCTTTTCGTCTGTGCTCCCGACGGGCAGGCGCGTCACCTGGGAGATGGTGCCGTTTCCTGACAGGGCTGTGGGAGAGGCTCCAGCAGCCCCGGGTCAGGGCCGTGCTGGTGCCAGGGGAGGAGCGGGGCCGGTCGTCACGGGGACGTGCTGGGGAGAACACCTCTGTTTTGAGGTCCCAGAAACCAGGCGGTGGGTGCCCCAGGAGTGGGCGCTACTTGCCTCCAGGATCCCTGTCCCGCCAGTGAAGGCCCCGGCAGGGAGCTGGCGGCAGCGGGAGCGCCCGACTGCGGCGTCTGGGGAGTGACGTCCCGCGGGAGTCGGGGAGGGCTTCGGCTTGCCGGGGTCCAGGCTGGGCATGCAACCCCCGGGCTCGTCCCCCCAGGAAGTAGGTGGCCTCTCGGGCCCTGCTGCTTCGGGCTTGCTGGGGCTTTGCCCCGCCTCTCGCTCGCAGCCCCTAGCGGCCAGGGCCAGAGGAGAGGGCTCCTCAGGCCAGGCCCTCCCGCCCCCGGCCTCAGAACCTTGCAGCTCAAGCCAGGGTGCCCGGCGGCCCGGCCGTCCTGGCTGCGTGTGCAGGACGCTCCGGCTACTGCCAGCCAGCCTCGAGCCCGCTGTCCTCAGTGAGAGGCCGACAGTTGCCGTTTCCTTGGACGCGGGCTTCTTGCGAAGTCGGGTGTGTGAGCTGCGCGCGTGGACAGCTGTCTGCAGGCTCCTGCCCTGCCGCCCCGCCTGCCCCGCGCTGGAGCGGCCGTCCAGCCTCAGGGCCTTGGCTGGGGCACAGGCGCTCCCTGCCCTCCCCCACGGGCTCCGTGCCCACCTCCCCCAACCCCGCGGTCCCCCCTGAGCATGGGGTGTGCCGGTGTCCCCGCTTTGTGGTGGCTGCAGATCCAGCCTCTGGGGCTCCCCCACCCCACCCCTGCTCTTCCTGGGCTCCAGGCCTGCCCGCCCCCTGGGCCCCACCTTCCAGCCAAGGCCCCGGGTAAAGTCGAGAGTCCTCGTGTTGGGGTAACGACGTCGGCTACATGCTGGGGACCTGAGGCAGGGCTGGGGAGGCGGGCACAGGGCGGAGTTCTGCACAGCCACCTCCAGGGAAAGGTTGTTGTCAGCTTGGGGTGTCCAGAGGGAGGCCGGGCAGCCGGGGTGCTCCTGGGCGAGACGGAGCACAGACTCCCCAGGCCGGGAGCCCAGGCGCCTGGCCAGCGCTGCTGGCCTCGGAGGTCGAGGGCGTGGCGCCCCTGCTCCCATGATGCTGTGGCCTGTGCCGGCGGGGCGGGCAGGTGGGAGCAGCTCTGCCGGGCCTGGGCTCTTGGCCCCTCACCCCTCTGGGCCCAGGATGGTGCTCCCTGGCCTGCCTGGTGCCCACACTGGGGCCACTGACCAGGGTGCCCACCTGCAGGGGCAGAGGCTGACCCGCCTCTCGGGACGCCCTCGAGGGCTTTGTCCACCGGAGAGCCCTAGCCTGCGCCTCGGGACAGCGGCCTGCAGAGGGGACTTCAGGGCGCCCCCTTGCTGGGCCGGAGAGACCTACTGTGAGGGAGGGGCCCGGGGCCGGCCTTCCTGCTGGCCGGGCCTCCTCCTTCCTGGGACCTGACGGCGCTGCAGCGGCCAGCTGAGGCAGCAGCGGTGACTGCCGGTGGCCCGGGGGCAGACGCTGGGCCAGGGCCTGCCTGCAGGGTGAGGGGCTCCCAGCCCAGGGCTGTCTGCAGGACGCTGCGCATAGGGTCGTGCACAGGGGTCTCGGCAGAGGTTGGGGGGCAGCTGCCCGCACCCTCCGCCCTCTCCTCCCAGCCGAGCACCGGCTGTGGGATCTCCCGGGCCAGGGGGTCCGCGGGGGTGGCTGACCTGAGCAGCGGAGGCTGTGGGGGCAGGGAGTGGAGGAGGCCGGGACAGGGGACCCCCGCCACCCGGAAGCTGGAAGGACGGGACCCACGGGTGCCCACTGTGCCGGCGGCCAGGGTTCGGCCGCCGTCCTCAGTGCCGTGTGCCGTGCTGTCTGCAGGCATGAACGCCGCTGTCAGGGCCGTGACACGCATGGGCATCTACGTTGGGGCCAAGGTCTTCCTCATCTATGAGGTAAGGCCGCGGGGGCGGGGCGGCTGGTGGAGGCCCGTCCAGCATGGCTGGTGGGAGAAGCAGGGACACCGCCCAGCACCCCACCCCTGGCCACTGAGACGCCTGACTCAGCAGATCTGCCCATTCTCTTCCCTCTGCCTCATCTACCCCAAATCCCTGCTTCAGATTTGGGGTTCCCTGGAACCTCAGTGCTCTACTCACGGTCACACAGATGCGGTCACACCCAGGCTCATGTGTCCGGCGGCTGGGCTGCCCACGGCCTGTGCCACAGTCCCACCCCGCGCCCTCCGCTTCGGCTCCCTGGGGTCCCGGGAGCGCCGGGGCCGGGGCCAGAGCGTGGGCTTCGTGCCGCTCTCCCTGGCTCTCCCTGCGGCCGGGCCTGGCCACCCCGACCTCAGAGCCCGCAGTCAAGTCTGTGGGGCTGGTGTGTCTAGTCCTGGGGCCCTTGTGCCTCTGGAACCTTGTGTAGGGCAGCGACTCTCCAGGGAGCAGCCTATTTGAGTGGACCATTGACCTTTAGATAGGAAGGGCTGGCCCAGGACAGTGGACACGGCTGTCCTCAGCAGCGCACCGAGGCCCCGGGGGTGGCAGCAGCCGGGGCCTCGCCCTGCCCGTGTGCGCGCCTGCCTCAGACCGGGCCTGCGTTCCAGGGCTACGAGGGCCTGGTGGAAGGAGGCGAGAACATCAAGCCGGCCAACTGGCTCAGCGTCTCTAACATCATCCAGCTGGTGAGGCCGGGCGCCACAGGGCAGAGCCGCACACCCGCAGACTCGCCCCCTGCCGCCCCCAGGGTCCTTCCAGCCGGCCCCGGCCCCTTGGGCCCCAGCCGTGGGCCGTGTGGGGCAGGGGGAGGCGCTTGCTCTGGGAATCCCCGCGGTCCGCAGCTGGGCACCTCCCTGCACTTCCTGGCCAGGCCGCAGGCGCGGGCATTCTTCCTGCTGGTGGCAAGTCTGGGGAGAAAGGCGGGCAGGGGCCCCTCCAGGGTCAGGAGGAAGCCTCGGACTTGGCCCTTTGGCCCTGCGGCGGCGGCCATGCTGAGGCCGGTCCCGGCAGGGCGGCACCATCATCGGCAGCGCGCGCTGCAAGGCCTTCACCACGCGGGAGGGGCGCCGGGCGGCCGCCTACAACCTGGTCCAGCGCGGCATCACCAACCTGTGCGTCATCGGCGGGGACGGCAGCCTGACGGGAGCCAACGTGTTCCGCAGCGAGTGGGGCGGCCTGCTGGAGGAGCTGGTGCAGGAAGGTGGGTCTGCGCCCGAGGCCTGCGGCCGCGAGCTGCGGGACAGGGGAGCCCCAGGCCCCCGCCGACAGCGCCCGCCGGGTGCCCGACAGCCCCTGGGGGGCGGTGCGTCGCCGACCCCCGTGGAGCCCGCGGAGGGCCACGCCGGGGCGGCCGCCTGCTCAGCACACGGCGGGCGCCCGGCGAGGGGCGCTCTCGCGGTGGGGGCGGGGAGGGCGCGCTGCTGCCCGGGCGGGCGGGGAGGACCTCACCGCGCTCCCGCCAGGCAAGATCCCGGCCAGCGCGGCGCAGACCTACGCGCACCTGAACATCGCGGGGCTGGTGGGCTCCATCGACAACGACTTCTGCGGCACCGACATGACCATCGGCACCGACTCGGCGCTGCACCGCATCATGGAGGTCATCGACGCCATCACCACCACGGCCCAGAGGTCAGCGGCGCCCGCTCCTCCGGCTGCTGGCCAGGGCCGCGGGCAGCGGGCAGCGGGCCGCGGGCCGCGACCCCGGCGGCCGGGAGAGAAGGGGCTGGGGAGAGGCCGAGCCACAGCGGAGGCCGCAGGGCCCAGCTGGCTGGTGGAGGCCGTTCCCGGAGCTCGGCTCCTGGACACTTGCGCTGACCCTGCGCCCGTGTCCACAGCCACCAGCGGACGTTTGTGCTGGAGGTGATGGGGCGCCACTGTGGGTAAGGACAGGTTCGGCGGGCGGCTGGGGGCGGGGCCGGGCTGGGGCGGGGCCGGGGCCGGGCTGGGGGCGGGCGCTCGCAGGGCCAGGGCGGTGTCGGTCCAGCGCTAGGGCTGGGTCAGGTCCGTCTGCCGCAGCCCTGCCCCCCCGCAGGTACCTGGCCCTGGTGTCCGCGCTGGCCTCCGGCGCCGACTGGCTGTTCATCCCCGAGGCGCCCCCCGAGGACGGCTGGGAGAACCTCATGTGTGAGCGGCTGGGCGAGGTGAGCGTGGGAGCCCTGCCTGGCCGGGCAGTCGGCTGGAGGGGTCCCCGGAGTGTGTGAGCAGCTCGGGAGCGAGGGCATCTGCGGCGCCCCTCTGGCCCCCTCTGGCGGGGACTGGGGGCCCAGGAGGGTCTCGGCCGGGCCGGGCCCGTGCTGGGTGGCCTGGGACGGGCGCCGCCAGGCGTGGGGAGGCTCTGAGGGGCGCCGGCGACTGCCCGCGATGTCCCTGGCCCAGCCTCGAGGTGAGCGGGAGGGCCGCCGGGAGCTGCCCTTGCCTGTCTGCGGGGGAGAGGGGAGGCGGGCCTGCAGGCTGGGAGGGGTGTCCCCGGCCCCGAGTGGCCGTGGCCGGTACCGCTGGGTGTGGCCTCATCCCGCCCTGTGGCTGTGCGTCCTGCCAGGGCCGTGGGAGGCCCGGGCTGTTCCTGCAGCCTTTCCTGGTGCTGCCGAGGCAAGGGAGGCGGGCCCAGTGGTGCACTGCAGTCGCCCAGGGACCAAGCGGCCTGGCCTGGGGCGGGGCAGGCCCCAGTGGACCTCGTCTTGGCCTTCTGTGAGGGCCAGGCCTGACCGCAGGCTCAGGACACCCTGGTTCTTCTCAGGCCATCCCCAGGCTTCCCTGAGCCTCAGCTCCAACTGCAAGGGCCCGAGTCACCTCTGCCCTGCACACCCCATTCAGGTGCAGGGGTCTGCGCGGCACCAGCAGCCCCTCCCTGGCCTGTCACCTCGCTGGTGCCAGCACCGCCTCCTCCAGGCAGCCCTCAGGCCTGGCTCCCCCATTGGCCTTGCAGGGGCTGCCCCTTGTCTCCCTCTGAGGCTGCCGTGGGGCATGATGAGCCCCACGTGTGCTGGGTCTCTGAGGAGTGAGGGACGTGAACAGTGCTCAGGCCCGTGGTCAGCCCGGCCGGGGCTGGCAAGGCACATGGGCCGGAGGGGCCTCCTCTCCGGCAGGCAGCGAGGCCACCCCATTTCCGTGCAGACCCAGAGGGGCTCAGTGCCCAGGCTGGCCTGCCCCCGGGCCTGTTGGAGGGGTCCCCCTGGAGGCTGTGGCCCCCGACTGCCCCACCGTGCCTCTGCTGGGCTGGCCCGGGCCCTCCCTCTCAGCCCCTGGGCGCCCAGCAGGCAGCGGAGTCCCAGCGGCCCTCACTTGCAGGGCCAGGGTGGGGGGCGGGTCTACGGCCCGGGCAGAGTGGCCAAGCCCTGTGTGCCCACCCAGACCCGGAGCCGGGGGTCCCGCCTGAACATCATCATCATCGCGGAGGGCGCCATCGACCGCCGCGGCCAGCCCATCTCGTCCCGCTATGTGAAGGACGTGAGTGAGGCCGGCGGGCTGCCCACGTGGGGACGGCTGGGGGCCGCAGGTGGGGTGGGTCCGCGCTGCGCAGGGCTCACGTGCGTCCCCCGGCAGCTGGTGGTCCAGAGGCTGGGCTTCGACACGCGAGTGACCGTGCTGGGCCACGTGCAGCGGGGAGGCACCCCGTCCGCCTTCGACCGCGTCCTGGTAGGTGGCCGGGCGGGTGCGGGGGGTGGCCTGTCCCCTCTGACAGGGCTGCTGGGCGAGGCGTGGGGCCCTCTGCGCATGGGGGTGAGCTGGACGGCGCGGCTGGGACCTGGGCCTGGCCATTCCCTGGCTGTGCCCGCCTGGTGGTGGCTCCGGCCGCTCGGCCTTCCCGGGGTGAGGCCGTGTCTGTGTTCTGCCCGTGGCTAGCACGGGGAGGCCCGGCCTGACTCACGCCTGCCCTTGTCCCCTGCACAGCGGGGGCTGCACTGAGGTCAGTCAGAGCTCAGTTCTGGGCCGGCTGTGTGGACACTGGTCCCCCGCACGGGGTGGTGGCCAGCTCCCCTGGATCTCTGCGCCCGCTGGGGCGCTGTCTCCGGGCCCCGCGCCCCCCACGGGATCTGTGGACCCTGTAGCCCCACAGCGCCTGCATGGGGCCCCTCACACGGGAGAGCGGCCCGGGGCCGAGAGGCAGACGTTGGCTGCAGGGTGTGGGAGACGCCAGGCGCAGGTCAGGGGTGAGACAGCACGTGGGCCGCCCGCAGCAGCGCCCTGCTGCTCCACCGAGCCCGGAGGCCTGGGCCCCTCGTGAGGCAGGAGCGCCCTTCAGGCGTCTCCAGGGAGCCCAGTCTGTGCTTGAGGCGCGAAGGGGCGTTGGGGGGGGTCCTTGTCCTGGGACAGTCCGGGCTTGGGGCGAGGCTGGTGTCTGAGGGACATGGGCTCCACTGGGCCTGGACAGAGGGCTGAGTGCGCCTGCGTGTGCCCACGAGTGCGCCCGTGTGAGCCCGTGAGTGAGCGCGTGTGCCCACGAGTGAGCCCGTGCATGAGCGCGTGTGCCCACGAGTGCGCCAGTGTGAGCCTGTGCGTGAGCGCGTGTGCCCACGAGTGCGCCCGTGTGTGAGCGCGTGTGCCCACGAGTGCGCCCGTGTGTGAGCGCGTGTGCCCACGAGTGCGCCCGTGTGAGCCTGTGCGTGAGCGCGTGTGCCCACGAGTGCGCCCGTGTGTGAGCGCGTGTGCCCACGAGTGCGC